>OX101818.2:22814179-23414179 GCA_944452925.2 Chrysolina oricalcia
TATCATTCAACAATTCAACATGTCTTCAGCAACAGCACAGGAGATCCCAACTACCACAGCGCCACCGCGGCACTCAGCAGAAGAGCATGGGTCCGATGATGACAATGATATCGGAGATGCTACAGAGTTTAACCGTGTGTGGGCGGAGACGAAGGAGCGGGCTAGGGCATTCTATGCTAGGAATGTTGGCAATGTCGGTGAAGACTCAAGCTAATCAGTCTTCACCCAATTCCCCTTGGCTCTTTGGAGCAAAACAGCCTTTTTCAAGGCTACAAAAAAGAACTCACACTTTCTATTGGGAATCATATTCGTCACTATAATTATATGCAATACGTAGGTGTAAATCAGAACTATGACTCACTTTGATCATTTAGTTCTAAATCACACTTTCGCATTATGTTACGAAATGATTTCCATATTTATAGTTAATTGGGCAAAGCTTATGTAGGTGACATAGAACTATATACACATCTGGAGAAGACATCGGTTGGAAGAATACTGTGTGTTCTCAACACTTCCCATTACTATGAAATTTGTAGAGTTAACTCATGGGATATTCACCCCCTCTCCTTTTACGGTGGTTTGTTGTCATGTTCATGTGCGCATGTACCATGCGACTTGATTGTATAAAACGTGAAGTCGCATCAACATCAGCACCATTTCTATCCACATCCCATTGATATCACACATTCCTCCGAGCTAAATAATCATGAACTCACTACCAAATTTATCTGTTGAAGAAGGTGCAACAAATGGTGAGTTTGGTTTTGAAAATATTCCGGTATATCACTTGTCATCCCAAGATTCCACCGATGACTTCAACTTCGAAGCTTATCTAAAGATGACAGATAAACCGGAATCTTCAGAATGTGCTGATCCAACCCTTTCACAGCTGTCACTACCCGAATGCCCTCCACTCCTCTCTCCTCTTAGTGTGGATCATAAACCGAAACAATCTAAGAGGAAGGGTACATCTACTGTTTCTAAACCCAAGAAAATAACTAAGGGTGTACGGAAACCCCGTAAGAAGAAGGTAGATGACACCTTAAAGAAAGTGATGGGTGATTTGGGAAATGTATCGCTTCATTCTTTCGGTCCACTGCAGTGCTGTGGGGACATGTTGAAGAAAGCCAAATGCCGCATCGTAAAAGCGAAGGCCACCATCGTCAAATGCGATGACGATATTCAAAGTAGCAGCATAGACGAGGTGGCTCTTCAGGAGCTCGATGCAAAGATTGCATCAACAAAGGTTGAACTGATCAAAATGTGTGAAGATGCAGATAAACTCCGTAACAAAATCACACAGAATAATGAGTTCACCCATTGTTTGAAAGTGCAAGCTGAGATGGAGCTTCAGGAGTCCACTAAACTTTTCGATACGGCAGCATCTGTACGTGATAAGTGGAGAAAAGAGTTTGATCACGCTTTTCAATATGATACTGATTAGCTCTGAGGATAATG
Organism: Chrysolina oricalcia; assembly: GCA_944452925.2. NCBI lineage: Eukaryota > Metazoa > Arthropoda > Insecta > Coleoptera > Chrysomelidae > Chrysolina > Chrysolina oricalcia. Next base: position 22,815,641 of record OX101818.2, read on the forward strand.
GAATGTCATCAATGTTGTGAGTTGAAAATATATAAGCGGGAATGGGGTATGCATTTAAATTGGTTTGGCATACACAGAACGTTGCGATTGGCTGGGGCAACGTTTACCGCTACAATATTTTTTCAATTCAGTCTACTTGAAATGAAAACTCAAAATCAATTTCACCACTTTATTAAAGTTAATACATATTTAAACCATGTCACGTTTATCAATCCATGAATTGTGTTCAATGGGAAGACCTAACCACTTCACATATAGTTTATCTTTTTTACTCTTCAGCACCTTCTCGACGAGATAAATGTCAGGATTTTCCGTTTTCAATAACTCTTCTTCATAAAAACATCCTCTAATCGGTTGGCCATCCATATCTTCAATTATATACGTTGTGGGATATGTCCTATTGATTTTAATGATTTTGAATAATTCAGTTGTGAAATTTGCAGTATATCCTTTTTCGAAAATATTTTTGTACTTGCTTATACGAACAATGTCATTCATTCGGAATTTGGGCAGTTTTTGTTTTCCTCGAATGACTTTGGCAACTTTAAATTTCAGTTTTGTTGTTGGTGTAACATTGATTGGTTCTATACCAGTTGTACGATGCACTTTATGGTTATATTTTCTTGTTATAATAGGAAGAATGTCTAACCACTTGTTGTGTCCCATCGCTGAAAATTCCCTATAAAGCCACGTCTTTATTGTTCGAATTACTCTTTCTGCTATGGCCGCCTTCATTGTGCTGAATGTTGAATAATGATTGATTTTATATTTACCCATTAGAGATGAGAAAGTATTGTTGAAAAACTCTTTTCCCTGATCGCTTTGTAGATGTTTCGGAGAATAGTCGGCTTCTTTCAGCACATCTTCCATTGCATCAGTTACAGCACTACCTGTTTTATTTTTGATCGGTTTTGTCCATAGATATTTTGAGTAGCAATCAATTACTACAAGGACATATCTATATCCTTTATTATGTTTAGCATAGGGTTGTAATTCGGCAAGATCAATTTGCCATAGATCTGCAAAACCTTTGAGGGTGGTGGTTCTTCTGGTGAAATTACGTCTTGCCGGTGTATGTAATTCATTGACAACTTGTCGTTTGAGATCACTTATTCCATTGTCCATCCTCTCACAATGACTGCTTCACTTTGTTTCCGTGTACAAAATGATCATTTTCTTGAATGTTTCAATATATTATACTTTCCTCACGTAATTCTTCAATTATTGAAATTATTTCATTGTCGTGTCCAGTATGTCCAGCTGATTTCGAGGATATCAATAGTCGTAAACGAGCGACTAACTCTTTTGGTGAATTCCAGTATACATAATTCGCAGGTTTGGGATCATACCTTTTTTGTATCCGATTAATCCCTGCACCTTTTTTTGTTCTACTTCTCGTTGTTAGATAATGTGATAAGTTTAGTACTGGTTTAATAACTTCACGGAATTTTTTTGATTTCGTATGTTTGAAACCATTCCTCAGTTGATGTTGTTTGTATGGTGCATTCGTGACTCTCAATATTTTAGCATATGTATGAAGAATTCCATCATCACTGACTTCAGGTGGGTTTTTTAAAAAAATCATATTATATAACTCCGGACTACTTGGGAATTCATGTTTTTTTGTTTTATTGGCATTCCAAAATAAAATATTTCCACCACTGAAATTTACATTGAGACTTCCCATTTTGAGTTTTCCCGTAGCAGGATCTGAACGGATACCAAATATTGTGTCATAGTCACCATTGTTTGTTTTGACATTTTCCAAATGCATCTTCAAAATATCTTCAATATTGCCTTCAGAAAGGGAGGAATAGTCCGAGTTACTTATTCGAGATGATGATGGTGTTTCGAATATAGACGTTTCACCGAATTCTTTGATGGTGTCACTGTCAGCAGACGAGGTGTCACTACCAAATTGATTCTTTCCCATAGGAGTACTCCTAACTAGAGTAGAGTGTGAGTTCACTTGCTTCGTCATTGATTGTCGTAGTGGTGGTGGTAGTTGTTTCGTTGCAGCAGCTGAAGATAGAACGTTCAATGGCTTCATTAGGGGATCGTAGAATTTTTCAAGTGCTATTCGATTTTCAATAAGTCCACTCTTGATAGAGTTAAATTTCTGGCGTACAGCTTCTGTTGTCTCAACTAGTTGACGTTTCAAATTCAATGCATTGTTTTTATCATCAACAACTGAATCGTTCTTCATTTTGTTCTACAAGAGAGATTACACCACTGAAGTAACCTGTGTGCAATCCAACGATCGATTGAATGTGGATTGCAGTGTCATGGATATATAAAACTATCAAATCCCATGCGATATCTACCTTCGTGCATTTTTCTATCTTTATCAATGACCATAAATCCATATTGATCCTCCCAACATTTAACACACATCAGTTGAAATTGTTTGAATGTTACGTCGGGTGACACGTGATCGGAATAAATATGGTGTAGATTCGTTTCATCTTGTTTGAACATTACGATAAAGTTGGTATTATCTCGCACTAACTGTTTGGGCACTCGTGAATATGTTTGAGCAAGATAAAAACAGTCAACATCTTTATGGCGTCCCATACAGAAATATGATCTTATAATGTCCTGTTTTTCACATATTACATCATCGAAAATGAAAACAGAATTTGGTTTGGCATCGGACGGTTCCACTATTTCTGCATTATTACTGAACGTAAAAAAACCCAACCCCTTTATAGGTTCCAATACATTCCGTAGGAATTGATATTTGGGTTGATTGAGTGATTTCGAATAGAGATAAACGTTTGTGAATCGCAGTCCTTGTGGATGTGTTAAGAGAGAGATCATGGCATTCGTCTTTCCACAATTCGACGGTCCGATAATGAGTCCTCGAACAGATGATGGAAGTAGCGGACCATGCCGCAACACTTTCTGTCCATTCAATCCACAACCGAATTTTTCATCTAAATTATCTACAGCAAACTTTTCTTTCTGCTTCACAATGCGCATCGTACCGTGGTTGGAGACTATGTAAGCGATGATATGTTGTGAACGTTTCATTTAAATGAGTACCATCAAACGAAACGGATGTGTTCGTGGTAGATGCAGAAAAAACGGTCGTGGATTCGTTAATAATTTGATAAACAAACTTCCGTTCGAATTACATTTACCTGGAGGATATCAGTACTGTGGACCTGGTACAAAATTGGAAAAACGTTTAGCCCGCAAAGATCCTGGAATCAATAAATTGGATATTGCATGCAAACAACACGATATTCAATATTTGAATCATCTTACTGATCTCACAGCGAGACATACGGCAGACAAAGAACTCGAATACGCAGCTTGGAATAGGGTTAAATCGAAAGACGCTGGTATTAAGGAAAGAGCAGCTGCCCTACTCGTTACCAACATTATGAAAGCAAAGAGACGTTTTGGTATGGGTTGTAGTACTACTATGAAGGGAAAGAAGAGGAAGCAACCGAAGAAAAAGAAAAATAAACTCAGAAAAATCGCCTTCGGTTCTGGGGTGGTTCATAAAGTGCGGAATGTATTGAAAACAGCTGGGGGTGAGCAATTTGTTACGAATAATAGGAAAAAAGCTACCGTAGTGGCATTGCATGCGGCACGTAAATACCTCAAAGCTGCCGGTGGGAAGAAAACAATCCGCACACCCCGCATAATTCCAATTCCTAAGGTTGGGGGGATTCTACCTTTGATACCAATTTTTGCAGGATTGTCCGCGCTAGGAAGTTTAGCGGGTGCTGTTGCAGGCATCACCAGAGCTGTGAATGCAGCAAAAGCAAGCAGAACAGCCCTGATCGAAGCGAATCGTCATAATAAGAAGATGGAAAGTGTGGCATTGGGTAAAAGTGGTAGTGGTATATACCTTAAACCATACCGTAAAGGACTCGGACTATACTTGAAACCATACAATCCAAAAAACTAATTGATTCCCTACCTCGAAGACCTCTCACCGACATCGATCTCAATTATTATGCCAAGAAAATGAAAATTCCATACTTTCGCGGTATTTTCATGCGTGATACATTACCCACTAGAGGTCCACGAAACTACGAGACCGCTATTGTCAATTTAGATGGAATAAGAGGATCGGGAACACATTGGGTGGCATACGGCAAATGTGGGAAAGACATTGCATACTTTGATAGTTTTGGAGATCTACCCCCACCAATAGAGTTGATTCAATACTTTCAGAAATGTCCGAAAGTGAAAATTATATATAACTATGATCGCCAGCAGAAGTTCAACACAGTTTTCTGCGGTCATTTGTGCCTGAAGTTTCTCTCTGAATCATTATAAAATGGATACAACTCCAGCAATGACGCGAGAGGCTATTAAGGGAATGGGATTTTCACTCAAGATGTATTCAAAATATCGCACTTTGACAAAAATGGATCGAGTGATGCTTGCAACTATGCCGAAGGAAGTGATGCTTGCATGTGCTGCACATGAGATTGCTCATGTTTGGGAAAAGTTACCCAAAAGTCTACAAGATGATGTCGACATAATGAAATATAGATATTGCAATGAACACCACAATCTTGACGGTGACAGCATTCCAGATTCTGATGTGAATGATGGTCCTACACCTCGAAAAATATTCTGCTGTTATTGCAATATAAACGATATGAATATTGGTGCTAATAAAAATGAACTGGATATTGATGAACCATCTCCGAAAAAGCGTAGGTTGTCTCAAGTGTGTTGTAGACAACAATAAATTGAAGTGATATTCATAAAATGTATCAGTCATGTCACGGAAGTTCGAACTACAAGCTGTCGGGACGAGTGTCTTGAGTGCAGACTTTTTCCCACCCATTGAATTGGATAGAAACAGTCGTTATGGATTGGGACTTTCAGGATTCTATGGATGCAACACAATCAATAATATAACTGAAAAAAACAATGTAATCAGTTTTAGAATCAGTGCTGACAGTTCACCAATACTTCAGAAATACACAATTGAAATTCCATGTGGTGCATATGAAATAGATGAGATCAATGCAGTTATTCAGAAACATATCATGTTTAGATTATTTTCTGGTAATAATCAAAACGATACCAATGCAGATGATATATTCTACCTACATGCCAATAATAATACTTTCAAATGTGAGATGCGATCAAAATTTGAAATTGATCTTACCCATCCGAATTCCATAGCAAAGATGATGGGTTTCAATTTTGATAGATTTCAACCGAATCAGATACATGAATCCTCACTACCGATAAACGTAACAACTGTGAGACTCATCCGCTTAGATTGCAACATTATATCTGGTTCATACATAAATAATGAAGAATCACATATTCTTTTTTCATTCGATATCGATGTGGAGCCTGGATTCAATCTCACGAAAGAACCACACAAGATTATATATATGCCAGTCAGTCCAGAAGGTCGTCAGTTGATTCACAACATCACAGTGCGTATTTTGGATCACAAAAACAATATTATTGATTTTGGAAGTACAGAAGAGATTGTTATTATTTTGGAATTGACGAAAATCTAATAACTATTATGGGTTTTTGTTATAATAGACAGAATCGTGGAGGATTTCAAATCATTCCACAAACCGCTAAAAAGGAAGGTTCGACTAGAAAAAGGCTCATTCCAAAAGTGTACGCTAAACAGTTAGCACACCACGCTCTGTCAGTGAGAGATTTCAAATTTTTGAAATCTATTGGACTGAAAGTAAGGAAAAATGGTGCTCGAAACAAATAGTGAAAAATTGAATATATTCGATGAGCCGATGATCGATCATTCCCTCACGAGTTTACATGAGCACACATACAAACCATATGGATCACCATTGTTTAGGAATTCAGATGAAATCCGAATCGCAATCAATAATCAAGACGTTATACTCGACATTACTGAGAGTTTCATTTATATAGAGGGTAAATTCACACCTAGGGATGAAACGCAATCATGTTATCTCTCGAACAATGCAATCGCTTTCCTTTTTGATGAAATTCGCTACGAAATGGGTGGTGAACATGTTGCTGTCGTCAGGAAGCCGGGGATAACATCTACTATGAAGAATATGATTTCATTTGGACAATCACATGCCAACACATTATTAACAACTGGATGGGGACTTTCGGAAACGAAACAGGATATCTTGGACACAACCAGTCATGTATTTAGTGGTAAATTACCACTGAAATATGTGATGGGTTTCGCTGAAGATTATAACAAAAGTATCTTGAATGCCAAACAAGAAATAATTTTAATAATCGCTCGATCCTTCAAGAACTCATATATTGGTGCGGTTGATGCTGATTTGGAAATCAATAAAATTGAGTGGAAAATAAGACATATAGTGCCAGAAGATAAACACAAGCTAAAACTTTTGAATAGAATCAACAAAAATGGTCTGAATGCTAAAATCAAGTTGGCTTATCGCATGTGGGATCTCTATGAACTTCCATCACTACGTGGCACATCTTCAGATATATGGGCTATCAAGACAACCAATGCACTTGAAACACCTCGTTATATCATCATTGGGTTCCAAAGTAACACCACTTGGGAAGATAGGACAAAGGATATCACTAAATTTACAACTGCTGATATCAATAACATTCGAGTGTACTTGAACTCTGAAGTATACCCATATGAACGTTGGAATTTGGATTTCGATAAAAAACTCGATACTTCAGCTTATTATGCCTATGAGAATTTTCAAAGAAGTTATTATGATAAAGATATGAGTGAACCTCTCATGGACATTGGGCAATTTCGACAAAATCCACTATTCATCATCGATTGTTCACATCAGCCGACTGCCACAAAATCATCAACGATTGATATTAAGCTCGAGTTTGAAACCAGGAAAGCCAACTTCCCGGCCAACACCAAAGTATATGCACTCATTCTGCATGATACGTTTTTGAAATACAATGCATTGGATGGTTCAGTTCTCAGCAGATATTGAAGAAACACACACACATATTATGTATTTTTAATTTTTCTCATTTGTATTAATTTCTTTTTCATTTATTTATGTAAAAGAGGAATAGGTAAATAAAACATGACTAAATAATATTACGTTTTTTATTCAAATATCGCTAGCTTACAATTCAATTAGTTTTAGGTATATGCAAACAATCTAAAATTATGTCTCCTTCTTCATCACTATCTTCTTGGCCGTCTTCGATTTCTTCATCGCTATGATCATCCAATTGGTACTTTTGGATGATCCCTTCAGGTAGATATGGTAAGAGGCGATAAATAAATCTTCTCAACTCGCACGCAATCATACTATTGCAGAGTTGATCTAAATCCAAAGCACCATCTGAATATTGTTCGCAAAGATTCGCACCCCTCTTGTAGTTCTCGTAGTCTCGCAAGCAGTATTCAATTTGCTCTTCATCATAGCACACGCCCAAGTCGTAATTGGTGGCATGGTGAGCGTCCTCACCTAAAGCATCCAGTTCTGATGACAACCTTTCAACGGCTGAAGAGATATCTGTGGCTTTGGTCCAGTATTGGCTGGCATATTGCATCCACATCTTTCAAGAATGAAGCTATAATCAAGAGAAATTATTGAAATAACTATGCTACAAAAATAATTAGTATTACTCACATTAGACTTTTGATTATGTCTCTACCGAAGAGTGTGTTTAACAATGTATGAAAAGTTTTATATTTTCCTTACAATTATCACCTATAATATAAAGAATCAGAATTAGCCTATGACAAGTGGAAATTATATATTACTATTATTCAGTGAGATCAAATTTGACCAATGATCTCGTTTTCATGCCAACAATAGTCTGTTGACTTTGACCCAAATATGCTATCGTATATTTACCACCAGAAGAATTGATATAAGTAACATCAGCATCCGTTAATTGTGCTGAAACACGTTTTGGTAGCCATGTTTTGAACACTGTATCATTACTCACATCCACCAATGTTAATAGGATTGATTTACCAAACCGAGTAGAACAAAATGATATAGTCTTAATTGGGAAAGCTTCATTCAGTGGCAAAGATGATATTACTCTTTGCTCTAACACTTCCATCTCTTCTTTAATTATAGAATTGAGCTTTTGTAAATCCACCTTTGGAACTGACATGATGAAAATATATAAGGAAAATATAAATAATTTTCAATAGAAAAACACACTCACTGATCTCTCTCTCTCTCTGTGTGTAGGCACTGAATAACTTCACTACTCTTGCTGACTACTCAACTGCTAGGTATACAACTTCTGATTTCATATCACCATACCCACTTCTTTTATAATAGATAGTGAAGCACCCCCACCACAGACTCATGCACCGCGTGTGTGTTGCAAAGACCCCACCATGCGCGAGTTTGCATCGCATCGATAGAGGACGGAGAGTAAATAGTAGTCGCTACATCGCCACAGCGTATGGGTGTGTGACGTCAGCGGACCCACCGTGTCGGGAGCGAGGGCCTGACACACATCAGTGGATCGTCGTGTGCATAGCGCTGACGTCACGCGACCTCTCCCCCCACCACCGTCGCAAGGTATACATCACGGGAGAGAAATCAGAGCTCACATATCGGGCTGGATCTCCGTGGTGTGCGGACATGTACCGTCTCCATACTTCGGTATAGATTTTCATGTGCACTCTACAAGGATCATACACAGTCCCTGAGTAGGTAGACATGAAGGTCATGCAAGACATGGAGGAAAAAAAAATATGTGTACTTACAAAAAGTACTTGTCCGTGTATGAAAAAAATTCCAAGTCATCTCAAGGTCAAACACAAACCCTGAACACCTCTCCCAACAATATAAATCAAGGTCAAACACAAAATTTCAAAGGCATCTCTAGGGCATGCCAAGGTCATAGACCTACACAAAGGTACCTATGCACCAAGGTCATCCCTGAAGGTCACCACAAGGTCAACGATGACGTCATAGTGGAGGGGGGAGGCCCAGAACCGGCTCAAATCTCCTACTCAAAACATCGTGGGACACCCTGTATTTTCAGTCCACTCATTAGAAATAAAAGCCTTTATATAATTCCATATATTTCCAGATATAATCCTGATATCCTCTGAAGATGAATTATTTGGGGAAAAAATAAGAGAAGCCCTTGACTCCAGTGGCGTACTACTAGGTTTCATTGCCACATAATTAGGGCATTCAAACAGTAAATGACAAAATAAATGGTTTCGTTATTGTAACTGTTACATATCATATCATTGAGATCGATCAGGTGTAAAATTCAATAATCAATACTTAACCTAGTTGAGCTATGCAGCTTACTTCTGGGAAACAGATAAGCTGTCCAAATTTCTCATATTTTTGGAATATTATTCTGATTCGGAACTGAATTTACCTAATCTCTTCGACCACTTTATATGATAATAAATATAATCTAAGCCGCATTTTTCGCTGTGTATCTTATCTGCACATGTTCGTGTTACTATATAAGTACACCACTTTCAGTGAGCCACTGGTTTTGTAAATATTTTAGTAGTATTTCCAAAAATTTTCAAATTTGTAGTAATATCGAAGGTGAATGTAGGTACAATATCAGTTACAATTACAAATGGATAATGAAGTTTTTAGGAAGTTTAAACTGGGAAATGAACTTTTAATACAATCAGTTGAACACGATGAAGAAAACAGTAGTCTAACCCTAGATGATGCCGTTTTGGAAACATTAGTTGGAGAGATGGTGCCAAAGATAGCAGCAAAAATTTAAGGTCAGCTAGATAAACAGTTTACGAGAACGTCAGAAAATATGAAGGAATGATTTAGTAGAGAAAATGTCATCAATCGAAGAAAACACAAATGAAAATGAGAAAAATATCAATGCAAACCGCATTAAAATGAATTACACTCAACGAAAACTGAAGTCGAATAGTCTCAGAATAATAGCAGTAGAGGAGAAGTCAAATGAAATAATATTGATAGAAATGATAAAATTCATCAACGAAGATTTACAAATATCCTGTGAAATCTTAGAAATAAACAATGTATTTCGCGTGGGTGAAGTTGATAAGTCTAGATCAAAATCAAGAACGATCATTATAACTTTTATCACTGCACTCAAAAGAAATGAAGCTGATTCGAAACTGAAAAGAAAGAAAATATTCATCAATGAAGATCTTAATAACGACTGCTACTAATACAAAATGGCTAACTGGAACTTAGTAAAAGAGAAAATAATGTAAACTTAAATTCCTTAGGTGAAACACCTGTAGAAAACTGATGAGTCATTTGCAAAGTTTTCTCATCGGACTATTCTCAAGACGAAGTATTCTGAACTGTGAATTTTATTAGTAATAATGTGAATATGAATGATGAAATTTTTCAGATGAATTCAATTAGTGAAACTGATTAACCGTTGCTGTCGAAAAATTGAAACAGAAGAAAGTTTCCAGGTATAGACGGTATAACTCCGTACATTTTGAAATGATGCCTGGAATATAACATCTTGTTTCTTAATATAAATGTAGTTCAACCAAGGTGATATTAGTGATTATTTTTGTTCATTTCAAACTGGGAAAATGATGTGTTCATTTTCACTGATGCATCAAAAACATCGCATGGAAAATGCTTTGCCGTTTTCATATCCCCTCCAAATGTAGAAAAACGTATAAATTGGATGAAAAATTCTCAATATTCTCAGCAAGGGCTGTAGCTATACTCGAAGCTCTTTCATTCGTAAGAAACTTATATGATGAAAATTTTGTCATGGTCTTAGATTTCTTATCTGTTCTGAAAGATATAGAAGTGGTTGAAATAGCAATATTTAATTACAATTCGCACTGGTGGCAAACTTGAATCTCAGTGGAATACTGGCTAGAGCTGCATACCAAATTTCAAGATTCTAATCCACCTGCAAGATGAATGACTTCTAAAGCACGTGCTATTTAAATAGATATATGTAAACACAAATTTAAAAAAAAATCTGTCTATCCCCAGGAATGCATGTATCTAGTGCCACGTCCTTTCATGTTGATCGGACGATTAGAAGTGGGTCAAAATTGACCTGAGTCCACCCGAACATTTAAATGAAGGAAAAAACTTGGCAAGTTTGATAAAAGCTTGAAGAAATCTCAGCCTTTTACGAAAAAACATAATTTCAGAAATATTGAATGAATTGAGTGGCAAAAGGTGCACTACCCTCATCAGAAAGAAGTTTGGAGAAATTCCTGCGCACGTGCCTTTGGTCAATTAGGAAATGTTTCGTTAAATTATACAGTAAAGCTTTTTTTAACCTCCGCCTTTGTTGAACGGTTCGACGTGCAAACTTGAAATTTATCACCGATACTACTTTTTGAAATAATAGACATTGTGGGCACATCAATTTCAATATTTCAAATGGCACGGGGCTCAAAAGACACATCGATGGAAATAAAATTCAATTCTCTTCTCAATAATCAATTTTTTTTTGATTCATTCGATTTTTTCTACCATATGCACTCGAAATATCAAGTTTAAGTGCGGATCTGAATGATACATAACCTCATCTTGATAAATTTGAACAGTTTGATGTGGAACAATGGGACTGGAAATATTTTGAATGGTATAAGTGATACTTTTTTTTGAGATTTGCAATTACTCGACAGATGGCACTATCATTCAAAATGGGTAAACCGTTCAAAAGTTAACAGAGAAGAAGTGAGGGATTGAAAAAGCTGCACTGTATAGATGAAGTTCGGTCTAAATTTGGCTATTTGTGGCCCATTTCACGTTTGAAGTTAATCTCCCAAACTAAATTGTCTCAAGATTCGCTTTCAATTGGAAGTTGAACTATTTGTATGGGCATTCCTTTGAAATAAAACAGAAGTATTGGTTCATTTCCTTCAATTGTTGACAAAAAAAATCTCAATTTTCGAAATGAAATCAATCTCAATATATACAATCAGTACTCCAATCCTTTTTAAGCTTATACCCACTAAATTTGAGATTTCCATAAATGTGAACGTTTCTCAATGCAACTTTGAATACAAATACACAACATTGAACGCCCACCTCAACATGGCCATCCATACTTTTTTCATTCGACCCTATAAATAAAAATCACGAAGGGTCAGATTTGTTTTTTAACATGGCATTTTCAGAAAGGAACCCTTAGAACTCGAAAATATTTCGAGTTAGTGTATAGGTAGGAAAATGGTTGACTCAGTTTTAAGTCGAGATAGCTGTGTAAAGTAAAATTATATTTAATCGATTTGAATTCTGCAGTTATTCGATTTTTTTACTAAGTGAAGTGACTTTGGGTTGTTTGAAGGTTGTAGACGATTTAGTAACTTAATTACTAGCATTTCGGACTTTCGTCTCAATGGTTGAAAGATTTCTACTCCATTCAATTTTTAACTAGGTTTCAATTGATTGAATCTGCAATCATCTTTCGGTGAATACTGACAAATTAAGAATCTACACAACGTTTTATGGGTCTGCCTGCAGGTATGGTTTAATTACGTTGTAATTACGTGCGGTCTTGTGGCGCGCGTGTTTTTCACCCTTTTTCCCCCTTCAAAACGGTCCATTGGCCGGCTCCACACAGAGAGAAAATACTGCAGCAGGTTCATGCACAACGCTGTGTAAGACACAGTTGTGTAGATATTTTACACAATTGTCCATTCTTTCATCATACGCGTTTTGTGAAATTCAATAAATATTTGTGCAAGTCAATTTGTATAGTATTCATGCACTTCCACATTGCCTAAAAATATACAAAAATATGCACATCTACCATAACACAATTTATATGGAAAACATCTACAACGCATTGAACTCATCTTACACCCGTTGTGCACTTTCTAGTTGATATGCACAAATTGTATACTATTTCAACACAATTGTGTAATTTGCCACAACTTGACCAAGGTGTCGTCTCACCCAACTAAATACGCATGCACGGCATTCCAAATGTCCAGTCCATCATTGTTTGATTGTTTTATGCTGATCTAAGGGCGAAGCTGGTTAAGTGTACGTACCTATTATTTATTATTTGCTCATGTGTATGTGGTTTTGTGTCAAATGGAAGTGTTAGAATATTTTCAAACTGATACCAATATTTGAAGGTTAGTATTGCTATTATATTTTGTTATAACATGAAACCTACAAACTGACTCATTTTCTTCATTTTTAACGGTTTGAAAGGTGCATCCTCGTACCTACTTCCTACTTGAATAAATATAGTTGGACACGAAGATTACTTTAAACTTTATTATTATTCAACGTGTTCCAAAATAACAAAATGTATGGTTCATTTATGTTCTGTTTGGTATTTTGTGTTTCTGTTATTTTAATTGTAATTAGAGTTTATAGTTCAGTTATTTTTGTTATTAGTTCTTTGTGATGAAATAAACATTATTTGAATGACATTTAATTTTATTTCAACCTTCTGGAATATGAAGCTAATCATTTCTGAACAGAATAAGATATGAAGAAGCGAGCAGGTTAAAACTGATGCTTATTCTTGTCTTATTCCGTTTGGATGTTATGTGCCTCAATGTATCATTTCTTAAAATTATAAATGGTACCTATATAAATTGGCCTTGCTCTGTACACAAATATGTACAATATACCTACACAGTTCGTGTATGCGGAGTACACAAATTTGTGACATTTTTTGCATCCCTCATTTAAAATACTTACACAATTTGTACAAACTACGTACACAAATTGTTGCCATTAATTACAATTTATGCATAAACAATATACAAGTTGTTGACATACGTCGAACAACATACCGATTAATTTTGTATATGTTGTGTATAAAATTAAAACAAAACAGAATAACGCAACACTGAAGTTTATCGTTTATACACAATATCTCTAATACAATATTATAGAAGAAAAATGAACAAATTGGTGCTGTCAACTTTTTAGAAACAAATTGTGCTGAAATTATTCACAATTGTGTAGAAAACATACATTTATTTCTCTCTGTGCATTCGTTTTTAATTTCCATGCTCGGTTGGCTGAAGGCACCATTGGCATCGATACTGGCGGTTTCAATAAATTTGCGTTTGAACCAATGTTCCTCTCTATGAGGAACACTAGCCTCGTCCCAAAGAATTCGGTGGTGCTCTGTCCATAAGCGTGGTCAGCAATTTCCGATTCAGATGTTTCCCCCCGTCGAGTCCACTTTTTGTGTTCAGCTATTCTTACAGATAACGGTCGCTTGGTCTCTCCGATATAGGCATCTCCACATTCATATGGGATCTCGTGAATACAATTTTTGCTGGATTCTGTTTTGTTTTCTGGTTTCGTCTTGGTGAGAAAGCTTCGTAAGGTACTGCTGGACTGAAAGCAACTCTTGATGTTGTATATGTATTCGATCCATTTGAGCTTCTCAGAGATAAGAACAGGGTTTATTTCCGCATCCAGAGACTCCTGGTTCTTGCAATTACACATCGCTCTCTCCACCAACGTTCTCACACTGCCCATCTTCGTGGAATTCGGGTGATCGGAGCTGTAGTTTAGATACTGTCCAGTGTGTGTCCTCTTCGGGTTTATCCACGGAGATTTTGTGATAGAAGAACAATTCTGTGAATTTCTTATTATTCCAGTATGTTGAATACTATCCATTTTGAATGTATCTCTCAAATTTCTCATTGCTACAGTAATCATCTCTATAGTGTAATCATATATTCAATATGCGATGCCAAAATTATCTTTTATAACCTATTAAATTGGGAACAGAAATTAAAAACTACACAAGCCATGGTAATCGATAATAATAGTCGGCAGTGAATATTTTATAACTTCAGATTATTGAAAACAACTAATCGATAATTATGTTGTTGAAATAACGATAATGTTTCCGTTCGAGAATCGATTTATATTCCTCTAGTGCGGGAACAACCGTTAAATTTCAATAAGAAAATAATATGTTTTACGAAAGCCGTTTAGCAGTTATATATGGTCGTAAGAGTTGTATGCTTTTTTTCTGTCATCACACGATACTCTTGTCCATCCGGAAAAAACTCCAATATTTTATTACTGTCATAAAAATTCTTTCGTTTCTAACGCTGAACCGCTGCTCCGAGAGAAATTGATTTATACCATGAAACAAGGCAGTGATTTTTATTAATCGAATCAACTTTTTAGATCACGAACTTAGAAGCTGGACGTTATAAAAGTTGTTGTGATTGATTCCGGAGATTAATCACATTAGAAACTGTCTTGGCTGAGATGTGTGAGAGCGACGTTACTTCAACGGTATTTCTGGCGAAGACGTGGGAAGGTTTTCTGTCAGTGAATACTGGATGAAGGCTCAATTCATCATTGAATAAATTCAGTTCAAAATAAACGCATGTTTGACTAAACAACGAATACATTAGAACGAATGAATAATTGTAGACCAGTGCTGATGGACGTCAATAAATATAAAAGCGGGAAAAAAACAACAGCATGAGACCTACTGGAAGAGGAGCAAAATAGTTCAAATGACGGGAAAAATAAATTGGAGTCGAAGAAATGAGGAAGGCTGGAACGGGATGAACTTTCAGTGGTTGAAAGTGATTTTTCATAGTTTTTTGCGATTGACAACGAAAGTTAACCTATCGAAAACAGTTAAATGGCAAATTTATTGAAAATAAAAAGATATACAACTTTTGTATCATTATTTTTCTACATTACCTCAAATTTTCCGGGAACATCTGAAAAGACTAATTTTGCAGTTTTAAAGTTTTTTCTCGAGCAAAAATTTTTTTTTCACGAAATTTTGTGGAAATATAACTTATTATGTTTCAAGTAAGTTGTAATTTTTTTGTAGCGGAATACAAATTTTTCCTTTTTTTTTCGACAAATTCCGAAAAAATTACCTCATTTTCAACTGCAAAGTTTCACCGGTAAAATTCGTATTTTCAAGCTCGCCAGCAGCCTGTTTTTTCGTTGAAGCGTCTCCTTCTAGACTGTGATAAAAGAGTAGCACTACTGTGGACATTTTTTCCAGAAAAAGCGAAAAAAATGGAAAAACAAATTTTCAAAAATCAATTTTTAAAATTATTGAAATTACCGAAATGAATTTTAATCGCCTAAAATAAGAAAAAGAGTAACTGGCAAGGACGAAGAAGAAAAATGTTGAAGAGGTTCCAACTTTGGGAAAAAAAATATTCAAACACTCAAAATGGTTAAATGGGGATGCAGTTTAGAGGTTGAACACGGTTTTTTGCGATTTGCGGCGAAACGTGACTTCTTAGCGGAAAAAAAGTGTTGATAATGGAAGAATCAAAAACTTTTGTTTCAAAAACTTTACGACATAACGTCAAATTGGCAGTCAAAATGGCGAAAAACCGATTTTCAGTAGATATTTAAATTCTTTCTCGCTTATAAATGATTTAATTTATATGAAAATTATTTGTAGAAATATGTCTTTTTTGGTATCGAATGAGCATGATTTTTCCACAGTTCAGAAGACTACTAGTTTTTGAGTAATCTGTATTTTTCGAAAAAAATACCCTTGTCTTACACGAACAATTGTCTTGGTGTTTTTTGTATATCGGATGTCTATAAGTGATTATTTTGATTGTTGAAATTAAAACGTTTTTCCGATTTTCCCGGAAAATTTGAGGTTATGTGGAGAAATTTTAGATACAAAAGTTGTAGATCTTTTCATTGCCAACAAATTTTTTCTCTAACTTTTTTGTAGGAGGTTAATTTCGCTGCAAATCGTGAGAAACCAGTTTTACCTCCAAAAGTTCACATTCTTTCGCCCTTCTATCATAATCAAATCCACATTTATGTCCTTGTTTATTCTTTGTACCTATTGAGGTAACATGGAATTGATATTCTCGAAAGGTTTCAACTGTTAATTTCAATAATTTTGTAAAATTAATATGAGTTCAGAACAAAGTTAAAAAAATTGATTGATTTATTCGCGTTTTCTGGAAAAAAATTCCACAGTAGTGCTACTTGATCTAAAAGTAGACGCTTCAACGAAAAAACTGACTGCAAGCGAGCTTGAAAAAACATACTTTACCGGTAAAACTTTTTAGTTGAAAATGAGGAGTTGTAGATCTTTTTATTTTCAACAACTTTGCCATCTAACATTTTTGGATAGGAGGTCAACTTTCTTTGTCGATCGCGAAAAACCGTGAAATATCACTTTCAACCCCTAAAAAGTTCACCCTGTTTCACCCTTGTCCATTTTTTCGACTTCAATTTATTTTTCCCGTCATTCGAACAATATTTTGATTCTTTTCCAGTAGATCTCATGCTGTCAAATTGTTATTATATCAAAAATGCATCAGCATTGCTCTATTGAAAGAGAACCTGTTGAATATTCTCATACCTGCTATTTTCACAGTGTGGATTTCTATAATATTGGTTGAATGATAATTACGTATTGGGCCATATTGCACCTGGAAAAACTGTACTGAACCAATGTGATTAAATAACTATTGAAAAAACAGTATACTTATCTCAATATTGATGTAATATTAATTAAACATCTTAGGATTGCATTTGATATATAATTAATTTTTCGCCAGTTTATAATATTATACCAAAAATGTCGCCAAGTGTTACCTTTTTTTATTGCTTGTACTCTACAACGTTATACCAACGTTTCCGTAATTTTGCAACGTTATTGTCCCAACATCTCTGTGCTACTTGGGTTATGAAAGTGAGCCCAATCTATTTGAAACCTGTATACATGAATTTTGTGTAGGATCTGTTCAACGATAACGAAATTTTTTGGTGTAATGAGTGATAAATATGGAGGTTGGTCTGTAAAGCAATATAAAAACGAGTTGAGAGATAGGAATGCGAGGGTTGTTGGAAAACAAGAATCATTTAATTGGTTTATTGCTCATTCGACTCTCCAGGTAAAAACATTGGTCTGGTGGTAAAAATATATCACTAACCACTTTCCCATTTTCCTTCGAATAAAAAAAAGAATCATTTTCCCGCTGTGTTTACGTTGGAGAGTTTAAATTTTTTCAGATTTCATAGAAATTTCAGTCATTGCATGTCAGTTGGTTACTTCTGTTAATGTTTAATTCGTAAATGATCATGTATTCGTATTAGTTTGGTGCGTAACTGACAGATTGGAGGTACAACAAACTGAAAAGAAGAAGAAATAATCTCACTCTTCTGTTTGTTTTTGTGAATAAATAGAGTTTTTTGGAGTTTTTTCTATCTCTGCCGTGTTTTAACTGTTTCTGTTGTGTTATAAATATTTCTGATATGTTTTTTTTGTTTCTGCTGTTATGTTTGAAATTTAGGAATAATGGATTTTACAACATATCGTCAAGTTTAGATGATGTTCATCGACAACGGTAAAGATAAAGATGAGTAATCTGCATTGACCCATATCTTCTTGAAGCTGAAGATATTTCAGTTTTCCCAAAAATAATGTATCCTGATATTGTTAATTATTAAGTGGAAACGAAGAGTGCGTTCACAATGAATGAAATGAAAGCATATAAAAGTTTAGAAGCTCACAAAATAGCAATTTGTGTGTGGGTGAAAAAAATGTATGTGCAGCAGATAAATTCGCATATTCTAGTAATTGGAAAGGTGTGAACCATCATACTATAGAAAAACTAATGACTAACGATAAATTATTAACACAATAGATAAGGTTTTGAAGATGGCAGTATTGTTAGTTGTACAGCAGGTTTGGGGAGATTTGTTCTCATGTACCTACAGTGTTCTTTTCAATATACGAAATAACAAGAAAACAGGAGTAAGTTATGTTGACAGGAAAAAAAAGCAACTAATAAGCCAGCTGAAACCTGCAGAGTTTTGGACTAAATTCTAGCAAATCCCAAGTATCCGAACCTCACTGAAGATGAACCCCTATTTAAAAGTGAGGCAAACTGGTTAGATATATCTCCTGTTTCTGTGGAAGGGGAACAACATTCATTGTTGAGCTTGGTCGAGTCCAAAGTGGCAGTTCTTCATACCATTTTCAGAATCTTTGGCAGAAAAAATAAAATCCAAGAAGTTTTGTTGTATTGAATCTTTTTAGAGATATATAAATAAAGAAATTAGATGCTGTGCCTTTTCCTGCCCGATAATTGTACCATGATTTGCACTCTGATTGCTCACGAGTTGGTCTTTTAATTCGTTTAAATTCTTCAATTGTTAAAGATATGTCAACCTTTTCACCTACTGTTTTATTTTGGTAAATTGAATACTTTTCTAGATAACTGACTTTATTCTGACATTCATATCCAAAGTGTTACAAAATCTGTTTGCCTAGTAACAGATGAATATTTTAAATATGATTCATGGTTCAGGTCAATTTCGCCTTTGGTGGAAATGATCCAAGCTTAACAAATAATGGGTATTCAACATATTTTCTTCCTTCTCATCAAATAAGCTGATTACTAAGGAAACAGACATAGGTGAGTTCAAGTTGCAGGTCTAGGGTGGTGGGTACTGTAGAGACCCTTGACGATCTTTGAGTTAGTTCTGGTGACACTGAGGTTGTGCTAGTGGAATTTCTTTCTAATTTGGTAGAAGAAATTGAAAAACTTATAGGTACATTAGAACTGCCTTGTTCACTTTGAAAAGGATTACCTGCCACTTCAAGACTACATACTTTACCAAATTGTATTCATTGTGAAACCACTCTTCGTGTCCACTAAATAATTTACAAGATCAGGATACATTCCAGAAGATAAGGATTAATGTCTATTACTGATAGAACAGAGTAGCTGATAGTTTATTTGTATCCCGTTGTCGATGAACATCTTCTAAACTTGAATAATGTTGTGAATGGAGTCCATTATTTCAAAATTTCAACGAAACAGTAGAAACAGAAATAAATACATCAGAAACAGTAAAAACAGGGCACTAACAGAAAAAAAAATGCGAAAAACTTTTTGTAATCACAAAAACAAACGGAAAAGTGAGGTTATATCTTCTTCTTTTGAGTTTGTTGTACCTCCAATCTGTCAGTTACGCACTAAACCAATTGTGTTGTTATGAAATGCAAGAAAAATGGGAAAGTGAGGTTCTTTTCCTTCCAGAGCTGTCAATTGTGCAGTAAACCAATAGAAAGGTAAGCTGTTCATAACCTCAACTCAGTCCTGTTTCTAGTTAATGAAGTAAAAATTGTTGTTTTCAGACTGGAGTAATGAATTAAATTGGAAATGGAAAAAGTGATGAGACTGATGTCTCGCAGATAATTTGGTCTCCTAATGATCAATTCAGTAGTGCCTTCAATAGATATTGTTCACATCAACACTTAATGTCCTTAAAGTGTACATGTTAAAGCCCAATATTGATATTGTATATATCTATACATATTTATTGAAAAAAATAAATGACAAATTACATAAATTATTGTTTTATTTATTTTTATTTATGACAATGTTTTTCGAAAATTAGCAATCACAAAACAATTGTCCTACTCCTTAAAGTTACAATATTGCTTGTGATATATCTTAGAATCCTATTTTGTTGTTAATATTGTTATTTCCGTCGACCTCAGAAGTCTTCAAGAGACTTGTGCGAGCTAGGGAAGACGCAACCCTTACCATTCCACTTGTGATGTCTTGCACGACCATACGCTTGAAAGGCGAACGCTCTACTAGCCGACTAGTAAGGCCCATATGTTTTTGCTAATCCAATTACTCTTTCTACATGGATTCTATTTGATGAAACTTTATATGGGCTATTGAGTTGTTCAAGTTCAAGTTGATCTGCCTTTTTGTTTGAGTAATTCCGGTATATTCACAGTTTAATTTCACAGCTATCGGAACTTCTATAATATTTCATCTCATCCTTCGCCGATTCTGGTTGAAATTTTTCAATTACTTCATTTATAGGAAGTTATAACATATAGAACACTTCTGGCACGTTTTCTTACGGTGACTTATTGGAAAGTGATGTGTTCCCATCACGTTCTTGTTTGTATAGTACATATTATTGTCTTTCGATCCAGTGGAACTTGATGATACGGCGTCAATAACGTTTAGCTGTGAAATGAAAAAACTGTCCAAATGAAAATTATCCACGTGTATCTTCTGATTACCCATGTTAAGCCTGCTATAAAACTACTGGATTCAATATTATTAAACATTTTTCAAGAACCTACTCCTCATGCATCAGATAGTCTGACTGAACAAAATATTTATTGTAGACACGAGCCTTTGTTGTTGGTTTATATTTTTTTCTTCTTATGGCAACAATCTACTTCTATGTCAACCTTTCGTCTTCTGGAAACATGTCATGACGTTCTTGAAGAACAAAAAGGCACAGCACAACACATACGCATTTTAATTGCAATAATCAACACTATTTAAGAATAAAACGTTAGTATTAGCATTCAAAACAGCTGAAATTGACAGTTGAAAGAACTCCAACCTACCTGGCGCCATCTACTCCAAGTATTCGAGATTACCTGCCATTCAAAAACATTACTCATGGAACATCACGAATTTATGACGGATGGGGTAAATTGTTGATGCCAGCAATCCTCACATTCTGTTCAGAACAAACCACCTCCGGTACACTGAAAACGCATTCGGAGGAAGATTATTAATGATCCCATTTGGCTTTTTAATCTCGAAGAGAGCACGAAGGTCCTCTGTATAATAAGTTGCTCGTGACCTCTCGCATAAAATTTCAGATTAATTATTGTGCCCACCAAGAAGTGCGAATGAATAATGGTAGCGCGAGATAAAAAAAACGACAAGAGATAACACGAACTCGTTTTGATGAATGCAATGCATTTACATCAAACGTTGATGCGGGAAGACAGAAAGGCCGACATATTCATCCAAAAATAAAAGCATTCGGCCTTTCATTTTCATAGGAAGTGAGTGGTTACGTCGTATTTGGTAAACCCTAAAGTGTAGTCAGAAAACATGTAGAAGAGAGACCAAATCGAAATAATTCGTCAAAACTGGTAATTTCTTGGGAATAAGCCGTATTTCACCAACAATTGGTTTCATCTTAATCATGGTTTCCTGAGTAAGAAATGTTAGGTATTCTGTCGCTTTTGTATAACCTGTTAGTGTGTCGCCCAGCTGAGAATTATAGAGTTCTATATCCATTTCTCATCAATAATGAGTTATATACACCAAAAATCTAAAAAAAAAATTATCGTTCGATATTCATCAAACGCAAGGTTTCATTTCGTTCCAAATCCATTATATGAGTAAATTATTATACTATATCTTTGGTATTTCTTAGGGAAATTGTACTATTATGCAGTGGTGGATGAGAGTTATTCATTTGTTCTATATCCCACTCATTTGTTAGTTCACAATTTAATATACATTTTTATTCTACATCATGCAAAGTTGCCGAATTGTGCTATATCTCTTAATAAGTTATTGTTCAGTATCTCTAGCAACTGTAAACAAGTACGAACTTTTTGCTACTGGAATATCGAAGTTCGACACAAAATTTCAATACAGAATAAAAAATTATTGAAATATTTGAAGGAAACTTGAAGGAGATTGAAATTAAGAAGGAAACGATTCACATCCGGAAACAAGACTAACAGCAGATCTATTAATCGACGTCCATATTGATGGAATAACACAAGAAAACAAGAAAGCAATGACAGAAATGTTCCCTCAGATGCCTGAAAGAGAACGCGAGTTTTATTATCAAAGCCAGCAAAGAAAAAGGAAATGAAGAACAAGCAAAATTTATCTTGAATAAATTATCGATTAATTCCATTTCGGGGCCATTTTATTTAAATATCATAACTCCATAATAACTGATAATTTCACGTCATCGAAAAATAACTATGCATTCAAATACTATTTCAATTGTTTGCCGCTGAGATTAAAAGGTATGAAATGAATAAATGTTTTTTTGAGGCTATATCCATGAAATATTCGTATTGACACTTTTCGTGTTCTATATCCAAAAGCAAGCATAGGTACTCTTTATTTCGCTCTCCTAATTCACTAATCAATCTACTCTTTTACGTTTGTATCTTCAATATTCAGAACAGTTCCATTAACAAAACTGTATTGACAGTTCATTGTTACAGATTTGTCTATACTGATGGCATAATTTTAAACTATGAAAATCGTTTATTTCGAAACTATGATTTATTGATATAGAACACTATTATTTTTTCTCACCTGACGATGTGTTTTCTCATCAGAACAGCTTGTAGAAAATATGGCTTCTGTTGTTTTGTGGAAAATAATACTTACCAAATGAAAATCACTTGAAGGAGAACGTAGTAAGTAATCTATTTCAATCACGAACAAAATACGAAACAAAGTGCAGTTAGCTGATCAACAACGAGTCTACTCGGTTGATATTATTGAAAATTTCACATTTTGAAAGCCTTTCTTATGTATCGTTACCATGACAATTAAAAAAAATCCGGAAATTTTTCTCCTCCTTGGGGTAAGGTGTATGAAAGTACACTGGACATTTTTAACATTTATAAATAAAATGACATTTACTTTTCATTTCAGATTATTTCAAATTTATTCTATCACAGTTAATAAGTCTAAATACTCTATAAACAATTCACCACATATTATGTACTTAAAAATTCAAAGTTTACAAAAAGACATTTTATTACTACATTAATACATATAACTTCTTTCACTCAAAAAATTAATACAAATACATATGATGAAAGTGAATGTTTAGCGATAAGTGCCAAGCACCTGTACGGCGAAAAGGATATACGTTTATTAACTATTAAATATAAAATGTACAATGTGGAATATATATGTATTAGTTGAAATATAAATTATTGGAGGAAGGTTTGAACGTGAGTGGTCCCGTATCAGGCCCTCCACTGCGGCCAATCGCCTATTGTGGCTCACCCTATGGTTATATTTCTCGCAGTATATTCAATCTCTTGACGAAATTGAGGAATGTATTGGGAGAACAATTTACCAGGTTTTCTGGCATTACTGTCGTATCGCCAAATATTGAGAATCTGGTTCTGGCCGCTGCAGGGCATGTACACAGAATGTGTTTAGCCGTTTCATCATCCTCCATGCATAGCCGGCACTCAGCATCTTATGCAAGTCCGATTTTATGCATGTGATGTTTGAGTTTGCAGTGGCCAGTAAGCAAACCTACTTTAACTATGAGATGCGCTCTACCGAGTTCTAGCAGTTTGTCAGAGTTCTGTTTTTTCCTTGGAGAGCAATAAATGCTTTGGAATGGACTAGGCCCGGTAGACTACGCCAGTACTCGAGTCTTTTATTGTCTGCCCAAGCTGTTATGACATTCTTGGCAGTGCTATATGCTAAACCGATTACCGGTTCTGGTCCAGTGAACGTTGTTTCGGCCCCCCTTTTGCTAGGGCATCCGCTATTTCGTTTCCTTCTAGGCCTGTGTGACCTGGTATTCAGACTAGGGTAACGTTGTTGCGTTGTGCCAGTCGGTTTAAGGTGTCTCTGCTGTTCCATACTGCCCTAGATTTAAAGCAGTTGGATTCAAGCGCTTTAAGTGCTGCTTGACTATCTGAAAATATTTTTATTGTTTTTCGTGTGTGGTGTCGATTTTCCAGCTCCCTGGCACATTTCAATGGCATATACCTCTGCCTGAAATATCGTAGCTAGTTTACCCATACTGAACGAGCGTTTCACTACTGGGTTCATCCCATATATTCCGGCTCCGACGCCTTCCTGAGTTTTGGAACCGTCGGTGAACCAACGTTCATTTGCCCTACATAGGTTGGTTTCATTCCGGACCCAGTCTTCTCTTTCGGGAAAGACCACAGTGTAGGACGTGTGAAGGTTGATAGTTTTAGGCATGATGTCTGGGGGCATTCCTAGAATGTTGTGAGCTATTATGCCCTCCAGCATGCTGCTGCCTCTCATGACACGTGCCTGCGGTAGACTAATGGCCGCTTGGTTAAGTCTGTATGTTACCCATCTTGCCTCTCTCTCCAGAACTATGTGGAGAGGAAGTAATCCAAGGAGGACTTCCATTGCTGCCGTTGGCGTGGAGCGAATGCTTCCAGTAATCGCCAGGCACGCTTTTCTCTGTAGTCCGTTAAGTTTAGCAATGGCCATTTTCCTATGACCCTTTGCTCCACCAGACTATAGAGCCATACGTTATCATTGGACGTATGACGGTCACGTACAACCAGTATACGTGTTTTGGTGACATGCCCCATGTTTTGCCACATATTCTGCGGCATGTCCATAATGAAAGGCTAGCCTTCCGGATAGTCTTTTCCAAGTGCGAGTTCCAATTGAGTTTTTTATCCAGGGTTATTCCCAGATATTTTGCTTCACTCGCAAAAGGAATTGTTACACCATTGATGGAAGGATGTATTAAATGCTCCAGCTTCCTTTTCCTGGTGAATGGTACTTTGACCATTTTGTGGGGGTTAATGGACATTTCCTCCCTCTCACACCATTTATATATGGTATCCAATATATCCTGAAGAACGTGGGAGATCGTCTCTTCAGATTTCTCGTTTATTACTAGTACCAGATCGTCAGCATATGCTTGCAGATCAACCTTCCAAAGCGATAGAATGGCCAGCAGATCATCCACCAGCAGTGACCATAACAGTGAGGACAGCCCCTGGCTGGCTTGAAGCTGACATTTTCTCCCTGTAGAGAGGTCGTTATAGTTCTGTTGTGAAGCATAGTTCTTATCCAGTCACATAGTATCGGTTCAATCCCTCTAGAGACAGTGGCCTCATATAGGGGGTGAGGTAGTGCATTGTTAAATGCTCCTTCTATGTCCAAGAATGCAGCCACTGCTACCTCCTGGCGTTCCAGGGCGTCGCTTATTCCTGAGACAAGGTTATTGAGGTCAAGTTCTGTTGATTTGCCAGCCTGGTAGGCAAACTGGTGAACATTGAGGGGGTGCTTTGTTAGTGTAAGTTATTGAAGTTGAAATGTAAAATATAAAATTTAAAATATAAAATAAAAAATTTAAATTGTAAAATATAAAATGTAAAAGCCAAAATGTAAAAAACGTAAAGTGTAAATAATAACAATACATTTTTTATACGTTCCCTTTTACATTTTAAATTCTTCAGAGGCATTAGTTCATATATTTTCACACAACCAACCATTTTTAACTCAAGCGTCTAATGGCGGATTTATGCAGCTGTCATAAGTTTTAAGTCATGAGAAAGAATATTCGTCAATGACTGGTTGAACCGTTTATTCCAACCAATTATTGACGAATATTCTTCCTTATGACTTGAAACTTATGACTTATGACTGCTGCATAAATCCACCATAAGTGTAGTTGAAATTTCTTAGCTACACATTCACTAAAATTGATAAATTGTCGATTCGTAAAAAATATGTAGTACATTGAAATAATCTTATTCTGATGTGATCCTCGGAGAGGTTTTTAATTCCTACACGCAAATGGCTAATAATCCCAATGAATTTGGTAACTACTGAATGGTGTAAAGGACCGGTTTCGAAAATAAATGAAGTCCCAATGGAAATTTCACAAAATTGTTTTTCTTCATCCAGTATTTTATCATGAATTTCCACGCCGCGCCATTAAGAAATAAATATAACATTAGATATAATTATTAGTAATCACTTTACTTCCGTTGAATACATAAGGACTCTTCTGACAAAAAAAAATTACGAATACGATTCATGTTCTGAAAACCAGTTTCCCAATTTTGGATAGAGTACACAATTTTAGTTTCCTTTTTGACTATTTTCTAGTTCTTTACACTGGGTGAGAATAGATATTTTCCTCACGTACCTTGTTTTTATAGAGATATAATATTTGTTAGGTACAAAATAAAGTATGTTTTTTTCATAAAAAAATGAATTTAAATAAAGAAAATTTAATCTCAGACGACTTTTCTCTAATATCATGCTGAAAATAGAGGCTCGCATCTAAACTCTGGAGGCGCCAAATTAATTTCCCATTCCGCATTATTTTGAGTTTACTACTTAAGGCCACTTACCATAATTGTCACGATTGAGCTGTGATAGTTTGCCTAAATCTGAACCCCATCTCGTCCTTCTCAATATCAACTTACCTGAAAAAAAAAACAGTTTAAGTACAAGAAATAATGTTTTATTTTATGAATTTTATGAATGAGCTTTTATTTTATAAAACCTCTGATTTGTTATAACCACCCATCAATTTTCATAAGAGATAACTGTTTTCTAGCTCGTTGTTATTTGACTCCGGGAAGCTACCTTTACAAACTCCTATAAATGTATTAACAATCTTCTATACCTTCCCATACCTTCTCATACAAAATAAAACCCAACAACATCATAATGAACACCCACCTCTACGACAATCTATGAATACCTGATCTGGTGAAACTGATCCCTCGACGGAATCAGAAAACCAAGAAACTAAAGAAGAAGAAGAAGAAGAACAGGGTACACCGACATAAAGTGTTGATGTATATCGATTACTCTCTTTAGCAAGTTATGTCTGAAGTATGATATAGTCAGACAACGGGGAGGTAAAACGGTGTTAAAAACACCGCTTTTCCATCAACGTACCGCTTAAATAGTTATTTTTGTTTCTAGTGCGCGAAATGCTACTTTGGTGATCGAGAAATAATTTTTTGTCTCGCTTTTCTATCGCTAGCATAAATACCCTCCCAGTACCACGCTCAAAAGAACCAAATACCCATTGTCCTTTAACTTTATGGCTCGATGATATTTGCGTTTCTCTAATTTGCATTCGTCAATTTTGACAATCACATCGGGGCCACCTGGTTTTTCTGGATTTGTAAAGAAGAATCTAATCTCTCTACAAAAACTTGCCTAACCTATTCCAAATGGTTTAGAAATTTCCAATCGTTCTGTTAGCACTGACTGCCTCGCTTGCATTTCATACTTAAAGATTAACAAATCCCAATATTTGGAATATGCATAATTTTGATTTTGCATAAAATGTTCCATGTCGAAACTCTATTGAGTAGGAACACATTTTTTCTTTTGTTTTCTTGCTGCAACATTATTAGTACACACCCAGCTCCAACCGTCTTGCCTAGAAAAAAAAGGAAAGTTGTAGGATCAGAATCTTGCGGACCTGCCAGTCCCAAAATTGTCCTGTGGAATTGATGGTCTGGACTGGAGAGTAATAAGTAGCATGTTGGAGACGATATTCAGATCCAGCGGCATCAAGATTTTGGTTTGCTGTAACCATCTTCCAAGACCGAACATGAAGACTGTGGAGTGTTATTTCCATCGAACTTTACGGTGCAGATGTGGGGAATTTTGCAAATATCGACTCACTTAGAGGATGACATTTCGGGACGAAATATTTCTAAGAAGGGGGCAATGAAATATTTCTGAGGCAAGACCTGTTGCCTTTACTCATGAACAAGCTTGTTATCTGAAGGAATGTTCGAGAATCCTCGTCTTCCGTCATCTAGAAAGTGCGACATGTGGATGCGTATAGGAGCGGTTCTAGAACTTTCTTGTTAGATTCCCTTCGTGTATTTAAGCAATGTGGCAAGCAGATAGCGGCAGTTCTCGATACACTTTAATTTGGCAAACATGAGATTGTGAAATTTCCATTTCTTGCGCGAACAGTCACGTGAATATCACTAGATAGCCCGTCGTACGACTAATGCGCATCATGGGCGTGAATATTCTCACAATTGCAGCTATGTTTGCCAAGCTGTACACAGTTATTTTTCAGTGGAGAGAGTTCGGACAGCGAGAGACAGAGCGCGCAGCAGTTGAAATGAATAGTGATGTACTTTTGTTATATTATAAATAATAAGTAAGACTTCATCTTTGAAAATGAATTGTTAAAAACGTTAAGACTTTAAATATACTATAATATACAGTTTTGATTGACACATTAAACCGTTTCACAAACTTGGATCGAATTTCATAATGTGGGTACTCGAATGGATCAGTAGATTTAAAAATCTAAATTGACGAATATTTTGTATCGATCGCACGGACTACACTGAATTGTCACATTATTATCAAGTTCTCCAATGATCCTGACCAACTTGATGATGAATTTTTCAGTCTCCAGTTCCTTCAACATCTGGAGTGATAATGGACTTGAAACTAACAGGTAAAGACCAGGAACGTGCCCTAGTGAAACAAAGAACTCGCTAAGAAAAAGAAACTGGTCAGAAAACTCTTTAACAAAGAGAAACACTCAGGCGAGTGGAGGGAATACAAGAACTCTCTCACCGAGTACAACAAAGCATTAAGGCTAGCCAAAAGAGAATCATGGAGGAAACACTGTGAGGAAGTGGAAGGCACTCACGAGGGAGCAAGACTCTGTATATTATATTAATTATATTTCATTCAGACATGTTGAAAAAAGAATGTTTGATGGTAGAAATCAATTTTTCTAACTTCAATTTAAATTTCTGAATTTCAGTAATTCAAGTGAAAACTACTTATTTGATGAGAACAAGAAGTATTTTTGCATTTACAACACAAGCACTTTAACTCAAAGATGCGAATTTTGATAACCGAGTTGTCTTCATCAGTAGGAATACTAAACTGTCTGTTTGGAAACACATGTAGTTTAGGAAGCTTTAGGTCAACTCTACACAATCATCTCGTACAAAATGCATTCTCCTCTGTTGAGTAATTTTTACAATATAATAAAGTATTAATATGTACAATTCTTCAATTTTATATACATTTTAAACTTGTTGTTTTGTTAAAATTGTTATTTCCGTCAACCGATTGCACCCCTACGCGCAACCCTCAGAAGTCTTCGAGATACATTTTAAACTGTCTGTACATATGTTACTATTTCATTTCTAGACTAGTCTGATAAAATTTTGTAAATGTATGTAATACAGTTGTAGAACTTGCAATGATGAGTAAATTCCATTATATTCTATTTCTACTGAAGAACTTTGTTACCGCGAAATACGCATGTAGGAGTTTGAATAATTGTGTACAATGGAGATTATTAAACGAATAAAAATAATGTTTATTGAAGATTTGTGGAAGGACAAATTTTTAACCAAATTAAGATGTATTTTTTTGTCTAACTATAAGTAAGTAATCATGACCACTATATTTCAACCTCAATTCTTGAGCATTGGACATAGTATTAATATTTGTTTTCATGTTTCCTCAATTTTTCACATCACGATTTGAATAATTGATTATCATAACGCCTCGTTCGTTTCTATTTATATTTTTTTTCGATAGCCAATCAGCGGAAAAATGTGAAAGATGATAATCATTACCTAAGTAGTCTACATTCTATTAGAAGCTCATTCGACACAATTACAATTTCACGCTTAGTTTATTCCTAATGAAAACGCGTGATGCTCAATCATGATTCAAAGCTTCTCCGCATTACGCATGATCTGCCGCACAAAAGGACTGTGAGAAGAAACGCTACATGATTGCGGTGAAACTCAATTGTCAGCCTGTATCAGTTTATCTCATCAACATCACATAAACGAGAACGTAGTAATCTATTTCAGAGACGAACAATACGAAACAAAGTGCAGTTAGCTGATCAACAACGAGATTACTCGGTTGATATTATTGACAATTTCTTAAGTGGCTCCCGGTAGCCAAAAGCGGTGAACATGTTATGCTAGATATGGCTGTCCTGCTATTCATCAGGATGACGAAAATTACTGTATGTCCGAGAACAAATAAGCAAACGCAATTGGTTCAACAATGGAATTAAAATATTGATTGAATATTTCAAATTACTTTGGCATTATGAAAATTAATTATGGGAAATTTAAACAACATAACCCTTCGATTGTACTCAATTAGCGTTTTGCCAACGACTTGAGCCTATCACGAAATGAAAACTTGAAGGTGTAAAGAAATGCTACTATGAAATATTCCTCACAATTTTCTTCATAAATTCAATTAAATGTCATAAATTTCTCTCTAAACCAATAACAAGAAGACTTTCTGAAAACACTGCTTCCAGCTCGTGTTATTTTTTCGGGGGTACTCTACCCATACATACTTCGTCCCAAGGACGTACAGTTGTGTGCATAAATAAGTCGTACAGCAGTTTGAGAATATTATGATCAGACTCGTCAATCTTAATTATTAAACTTCTTAGCGACTTTGAAAAGTAGCGTCGAAATTCAAACTATTTTTGTCAGTAACGCGATTTAAATTTTTTTTGTGCAATTAGTGCAATGCCTCAGTTAATGTCGTACCGTGTACGACTTATTTATGCATACAACTGTACATTTTTATGTCCATTTTACGTAATTACGTCCGCGGATGTGTATTGTACATCCATTGAACGTAAAAAATGTACTTATTTAGTACGTACGGTACATACGTCCAAAGTACGTACTTTTTACGTACGTTCTTTTTAGATCTGGAATTTGGTCCAAGGAATGTACCATTTTGGGTTTTAAAAATATCAAAATAAGAAAATTATAAATAAATATAAAAATAAATAGAAGATCATTGTCGCAATGAAGTCAATAATAGCGATCAAAAAGATCCAATGATTTTTATTCACAAAATCTATACCGGATGGCGTTTGCAGGAAATTCAATCTGATTTTTGGTTCATGTGACCCTTTTAAAAAATGAAAATTTAAAAAAATTCGGCAATCATTTATTGTAACAAAATCATTCACTTTGGAAATTTTCAATTTGCGATGAATTTAGAGGTTAATGATAAGAACAGAAATTAATACATTCGCATCTTTAGGACAGCTGATAAAATATCACGTCAGCCTCATTCGACTATTGGTCAACTGACAATGATGACAACGACAGAAGTTGGTCCCCTATTTGTTCTAGCTTTCCGTCATGTATACATGATTGTACCGTAATTTACGTGCTTGGCACCGTCGCCAAGCACACTGGATTGAGTTTCAAGTCTACTCTATAAGCTTTAGAGCGAACAATAGTTTGAGTTAGTGTATAAATGTCCATAATCCGATATGCGTGAGCGAGGGCGCACGTTCATTAAAATATCTAAAATATCT
Organism: Chrysolina oricalcia; assembly: GCA_944452925.2. Taxonomy (NCBI): domain Eukaryota; kingdom Metazoa; phylum Arthropoda; class Insecta; order Coleoptera; family Chrysomelidae; genus Chrysolina; species Chrysolina oricalcia. The sequence continues at coordinate 22,847,425 of OX101818.2, forward strand.
ACAATAATCGATCAACAATATGATGTATTATTTTCTGAAATAAACACAGATTTTCAGTTGCTGATTGCAACACTGTATAAATCATAGCCGTGTCACAGAATACTTCAACCGCACATTCTGTGGCCTATGACGCTGAGATCCGTATTCCTTAGCTGCGTTTTACTGACCACTAGAGTTTACATCTACTAGTAGAAGAAGTAGAGTATCATAAAAACGCAATTTCAGGGTTTCCAATAGAAGTCAGATAAAACTAAAATTTCCTAAATATCTGTAAAAAGTTTGAAACTCATAGTTTTCATTGTTATAAATGATACATTCAATATGAATAATTTGCTTTCATTAACAACTACCACAGCCGAAATAGACAATGGTAGAAGGCGCGAGTAGTATTATACATATTCGAGGATTAGATCAAAGCGAGAATATTTCAAGTGCAATAAACTTATCATATATGCGAATTCCTTGAATAATTTTCACTCAGGAAGCTTTTTCAAAATGTAAAAATCATTATGAAGAAAGTGATTCCTAAACCTTCACACCTTCCACTTTCGAGGCAGCTTTGAGTGAAGTAACGAATAAGCCGGAATTATGTTATAAAAATGATAGCATATTTGTAGGTTGGGAACAAATAGGAACTAAAAAATATTTCTTTGATATTTATCTGGATAATTATCTCAATTCATAATACATAAATCGATTTGACACAATGTTTCTATATCATCCCACTGATGTTTTTGAACTTTCGCTACTTTCAGGGTCCTCATCTACTTTTTTGGTATCCATTTGTATATTTGTTTAGGATATGATTTTAAAATGAAGGTTTAACAGAGGTTTTCAATGAATTGAGAATCAATGTGAACCCACCTTCTTTATTATATAAATAAAAGTCGTTGTACAACATATACGTATTTGAACATTCCCATCTATAACTTTACTCACGTCCATATAACACTCATATTCATTTTAACTAGAGGCTGTTCACTACCAAAATCGTTTTAATGTGTGTAAATGAAGTTTTTTGAGCTTCAAAAAACAACCAACCTGAAATGTACAGAAATTAAAGTCCATAATATGTTTCAAACTACTTTCAATGTCAATAGTGTCAATTTCTGCTACGATTTAGGACTTTTCATTTTTCAACCAATTATCTACTTTTGCTACCCTCAAATTTAGTCGTAGCGAAAGTAGAGGAAGTATATATATTTTGTGTCAAAAAAACAGATGTGTCATATTTGTATCAAGATGATGTTATATATTCTCCGTTGTTGTTTGGATTTAGTCTAAGAGACGAAGAGAGGTCGACCTTCACTCATCTGTTAACCGGATGAAACATACTTTTTATGAAGTTACAAAAATAAACGAATACGACTAATTTGGGTTGCCTATCAAGAGGTGGTCATGACTATACAGTGAGTTTCAAAAATTTGCACCATATGGAAACTTTTTTATTATCGATTTGTCAGAAAATTTTATTCTTCATAAAAATTGGTGCATTACGGAATACTTGTATTCGAGTTATTAAAATTCTGAATTTCCAAAAGGTGTACAGGGGGAATAAAAAATAGAATTTTGATCAAGAGTAAACTACCCTGGCTCTGATTCCAAATTTGATTATTTCGAACATTTTCGTTCTTATTTGTATAATATATTGAAATTCGAACAGACGATAGGTACCAACAGAAACATTCTAATTATTATTTATATTAATACTTATATTGAAATTCGAGCACTTCCCGGCCTAGTCTGGGAAGTACGTATTTCCCGGACTAGGCCGGGAAGAACTATTTTCCCAAAGAAAAAGTGTCCGGGAAGTGAACCGTACTGTCACGAAAACTGTGGTACTTAGAAACACCTCGAGAACTTGCTCGAGTGTTTTTTCGTACAGCAACACAGTTTCATCGACTGGCAAGGTAAAATTATTATGAAAATTCTCCATTTTGAAGGGTTACTCGATCAGAAAATTTCACGAATACACTTTATATTATTATGGACTAAATGCGCATTGCAGGAACAGTTCATCTTGTGTCAATAATGTTAGTTGAAGAGTTGAACCGTCAAACTTACACGTCTACATTTACAGTAATTGTTGTAACTATGGAAACGTATAAATAAAGAAGATGCGAAAGATCGATTTGGAAATAGCACGGGCTGTGGACGATTTCATAGTTACAACAATCACGGTAAATATATTTTTATATATTTATTTTATTTTCACTCATGACTTTTCCTAGCCAATTAATTTGAGAACAACCAGAGCCAATTGAGTTTTCTTATAATTCAGTAGAATTTGAATAAAGTTGAGACAACCAATAATTTCATAGTCATTGAGAATATTAGTGAACCAGTGCATATGGGTATCCTCGCGTATGTGTAGACATCGAACCATCCTGGTATCTACCCAAATAAGACGACGGGATAGAGTATTTTGTATTTAGAGTAGAATCATTGTTATGATTGATATATATGAGGAGTTTTATAGCTGAATTAATCTCCACAAAGGTGTTATTCTGTGAAGTTGTTTGTTAAATGAAAGAATTTTGGATAGAATAAAACAAAACTTATTATGTCACAAGCTTGAAGAATTCACACGCTAACGGCCAACCAGCGCTCTGAATTATATGTAAATAACTAAGAGATGGGACACAGTGAGAGTAATTTCAATCCACCCCATTAAATTTTGAATTGATCTAGCCGATACTTGATGAAAATCCATTATACTCGATATAATGAAACTATGGTTCAAATGATTTTCACATAAAGAGGGTTTACAAAACCACTACAATTGTTTCGCTTTTCAAAAGCTTCTTCAAGTGGTGAAGATATACTAAATTACATATTTGCTATGTTCCTTAAATACTTATCCAAAATTAATTAGGGTTCGGTTGTATACCTAACTCCCAATTAATTCCCGATAGGTACTTTTACATTTCTATTATTTAAATCTAACTTTTCCAGGAAAACAAATTGATTAGTGGTGACGAATTCAATTCGAGTTGGTCATTGAGCAAGTACTGAGAATTTTTTCATTTATTAATCTCCATACTTTCATTAAGACTTGCTAGAAGTAAAGTAGTACATATCGTAAAAAGCAGAGCGAATTAAATATGTAATTACAAAATGAATTGCAATACGAATAATATTCGTTCGTTTTGTTCAGAATCTGACCATGTTCAAGCTTATCATAAACATGTAAAGTATATTAATTGCCTAAATTCTGAACAAGAAGTACAGCCGTCAAGCCAGGGAGATATCGCTCAGCAGTGCAATTACCTCTGTGATTTTTCGATAATTGCATTCCTCTCATGAGAAATGTTATATGTGAGGAAAATATCCTTTATAAAGAAGGAAGTCCGTACTCAAAGAGGAGTTTCAGTGTGAAGAAGCTAAGTAAAAGTCGCCTCCACAATGAATATTTAAACCCAAATGGGAAAGGGATATTGTCAACAAGTTTTTGCCGAAGCTGCGTAGAAAATATCCCCTTCCCTTTGGGGTTTGAATATGAATTATGGAGACGACTTTGAGTTTTACCTAGCTTCTTTATGCAATTATCTGATTGTCTGAAATTACCAAGTATAACATTTTTATATTAATTTTTATGAGTGTATATTCGAATTGAAAACGTTGTGACATGACACTTCCTAGCACACACTAGTTTATTTCAGTTCGTACAAAAAATTTACTGCAAGCTAAAGTCTTTAGAGTAACGCTAAATTATATGAACCAGTGGATAAACATTTCCTTATTCGTCAGCGAATTATGCATACAGCTATTTTTGAAACAAACATGTATAATGAATGTTTCATAAAAAAAGCGTGGAAAAAGTAGTTTTTTTCTTCGAACAGATTAGGTACGAATAGCGCAACAAACTGCTACATGTTCATTGCCTACTAAACACGCTATATTTCGTCGAAATCATTACGCAATCTTGGCAGCTCGAAAGAGTCAGCTGCAGGTGATTGGTGTGTAAAATCGGGTTTTAATTGGTCGACCAACATTCTAATGAAATGCAGTCGCCCTTCAAATCGCCCCAGTTCAACTTTTTCACTCTTAATCACAATAAATAATCGTAAAGGTAAACTTTATGGCCAATAAAATACCGAATGTATTCGCACTGCTACAATTTAGCGGTGATGATTCGAGAATTATCGATCGGCATTGAGAAAACAATTGGTAATGGGAGCGATTGTTTGGAGTTGATGAATACTCTTGATGGCATTCCACAAATGAGCAGAGAAGAAAAAGTGACATTTTATTTTGTCATATCATAAAGTCGACAAATGTAAAAATAAGCATGCGTGAAGGAGAACCTGAAGAATTGCAATAGCATTAATTATTGTTTAACAAGAAGAAAATATTTATTCATGATACAAGTTCGTAAAGTAGGACTTTAAAGAATGAGCGTAAAGTTTGTTGAATGATGAGACGGGTTCAAAACAAAACAAAAGCGAGTACAAAAAAGCTCTTTACGAAAAGGCAACATTCAACTTTTTTTTCGTTATATTTACAAATTGTAGCAATAGTTGAATATTTTATGCGATAAATTATCTCCTTTATTAAATGTGTCATTCAAAGATGACTGTATTGTCATTTTGACAGCGATGAAAAAGGTGCATCGTTTTCTATCACCGATAAAAACGCCTGTTTCTCTTTAGCGTCTACATCTAGTATGCTTACGTCACTTTAATGTCTGCCCTGTCAGTTATTTAAGTATTATTGATAGTTGATATTGAAACGTTACAACATGAGTCGTTTTGGGGAAGTTTCGAATCAACAAATAACAAAAAATATAGAAAAAGCAATCCCACAATCTACAAAAAATACTAAAGCGTCAATATGGAGACAATTTATATTCGGTCGTTAATTTATCTTGCCAAAAAACACTCGAGCTTTTCTTTAAGGATAAATTTCTTTTTTAACTCAAAAATTTTCCATCAGTAATTTTGCTTGAAAAACTGACATTTGACTAAATCGCTCGACTTTAGGTCTCGCGATTTTGTCATGTCAGTTTTTCTCGTAAAATTACTGATTGTCAAATTTATTTCGTTTCAAAAAGAAATTTATCCGATAAAAAATAGTAATTTACGTAACAAGTCCAGAAAATACTGTTTTTTGGACGAGTAGTTAGCAAGTCCTGGAAGTCTACGAGTCCAAAAAAACTGTTTTTGGACGTGTTGCGTACACTATTTTTTTGGCAACCATGTAGAATAACAAATGAATGAAACGCATTTAGTCTAAGAAGACGAAGAGAGGTCGACCTTCACCCATCTGTTAACCGGATGACACATACTTTTTTTCAGATACATAAATAGACGAAAACGCCTAAAATGGGTTGCCTATGAAAAGGTGGTCATGACTATATACAGTGAGTTTCAAAAATTTGCACCACATGGAAACTTTTTTATTATCGATTTGTCAGAAAATTTTATTCTTAATAAAAATTGGTGCATTACGAAATACTTATATTCAAGTTATCAAACTTATAAATTTCCCAACGGTGTACAGGGGGAAACAAATAATAGAATTATGATCAAGAGTAAGCTACCCTGGCTGTGATTCCAAATTTGAATATTTCGAACATTTCAGTTCTTATTTGTATTATATATTGAAATTTGAACAGAAGATAGGTACCAACAGAAACATTCTAATTCTTATTTATTAATGAAACTGTGTTGTTTAGATACTTCGGCGATCTCTCTAAAACATTTTCTCCGAGTTCCTTGTGGTCCAAATATTCCATGGTAAGGAAGACTTCAATAGTAAATAAATATATTAACATTGCTAATTACTATAAGATAATGAGATATTTGAAGCAAACTTCAAAAGGCTACAAACCAAAGAATTCTAAAATTCTGCCTTGAGAAGATGTTTTAAAATTTATTCATAAGGCACCGAACGTTGAGAGTAGCCAACAAGACAGTTGTATTGGCCGGAAGGGAAGTTTTAGTGGAAAGTAGACTTTGTAAAAGTTCAGGTCAGTGTAGGCCGTGATTGGGACATGCGAATAGGATGTGATTAAGATCCGCCAAGGAAAGACCGTCTCAAGTGCGTGCTGAGTTTACGTTAATGCCTATTCTTGCCAAGTGAGAAGGGAACTTACCATGGTTCATGGTAGAACAAAATCTGGACATGTTAAAGTTGTCTATGTGGGGGATGCTTATTGGGAGTGTGGGAAGGATTAATGTATAATGGTTTTTCGATTTGGAAACAAATTATCTCCAAAGTCTTCCCCAATTTCGCCGTGTTTCAAGTTTAACGTCTGCGATTATGTCTTGAAGAGAGTAGATATTGGTTGTCATTTCTAAAGAGTTGGCATTACCTAAATGACCCTTAATCCAAATAAAAACGATATCAATATTCTTCGTAAAGAAGTATTCTAAAATACTTATAATCTCAAAGATGAGTGTATTTTTAGCAATATGTCTTTTAAAGTTAGTGAGTGAAAGAAGAACAGATTTGGAATTCGATAAAATGACAGAGCTAGCTTTTGCGTTACTTTTTACCCAAATGAGCGCTTGGAGAATAGCGTATGCCTCTGCGGTGTAAATCGATGTATTATTAGGGAGGTGGAATTGACATGTAATATTTTTATTTTGTACATAAAATGCACTACCAGGCCACGAATACTTTTAAAGCCATCACAGTATATTATATTAGAAGTTTCCATTGATCCCAGTACAGATTTTGTTAAAGCTTGATTGAATTGAGGATTCAATGAGAAGTTAGGGAGAATGACTGTTGGCTTGAACATCAGCATGTGAAATTTCAACTGAAACTAAAACTGCTCGTTTTGTGCGTTTACATCATTTATCCTCTCTGACATTGCAACGAATGCTTCAGCCAGCGGGGGGACTATTCTTACGTTTCCCGAATTGGTTGGTGGGATTTTCAATTGATATACTGTGAATTGCGCCTATTAGGTTATTGCGCCCATAAGGAATAGTTTGATGTTAACTAATTTATTGCATGCCAGAAAATGTCTGCGTAGGTGGAGTGGTGGTTCCTGAGCCTCCACAAGTACAGCTGGGGTTAAATAAGTTAAACAAAAAATTATTTCTCTTTATGCCCGCGCGGGCCATAAAGTGAACTTTACGCCCGCACGGGCATAAAGTACGACATTAGATAGTTGGTAACTAAGCAATAAAAACACAATAATGAACTAGTATGAAATAAAAGTTCTTTACGAAAATGTATCATATAAAATGTTTTCTCCTCCAGTTATTATATTGATGAATTGTAGCTACTGTCGAATGATTTTTCTCACGAAGTTTTCAATTTTTGTTGTATTTCCAAAAGATGACTGCTGAGTACAGTCTGACGCAAAATCCTGCATTTTTTAAAGTATATGAACAGTGTGTAAAATATTACTTCAAGCATAGTTCATGATTTTACGCACAGTTGATTTTTCAAGCACTTGTACTTCAATAGTTATCAATACAACAGATGCAAAAAGTAAGTGTTTATTGCACTTGACGTGAAATTGTCCAACGAGGCCGTCAAGCTGAGTTGAACAACACGTCGAGTGCAATAAACAATTTTTGTACGAGTTGCATACCATATTTTTTCTACGTTTGTGCAAAAACCAAAAACTGTTTCATTTAGGTGGCACTAAAGTGTGAGGATGATATTCTTTGTTCTAATCTAGCTGCTAAAAGAAATACAATGATATTCAGAGAAACAAATTTTATTTTTATTAAATAGAATTTTCTGGTGATAATATATAATATGCAACTTTTTAAAACTTAATACAACATCATAGAAAATTAGCTGAATATGGCGTCGATTTGACTTTTATGTTTGTCATGATGACAGAACGCTGTAGCAGAATGACAAATGAATACAATAAAGACTTTATTGAACTCAGTGCAATGGAGAACCAGTTTTCCACTAAATGCAGTTCAATAAAGTTTTTTTTTTTGCATGAACGCAGAAAAAGTATCATTTACGCACTGTGAACAATGCGTTAAACTATTGTAAACTAAGCTTTTACACACTGCTGACAGTGCGTAAAGTAATACTTTTTCGCACAAGTGCGTAAAAAAATCACCTGTGTGTAAAATCATCAACTGTGCGTAAAGTAATTTTTTACACACTGTTCATACATTTATGCATTTTTGCAAATACAGTATTTTGCGTCAAATATAACTCGAAAGTCTTTATTTGATAATACGACGACAATTCATATCATTGAACATTCAAATTAATGTTATAATTGCTACAATTTGGCAATATAATAACTGTCGAAGAAAAAACTTTGTATGAAACACTTTCGTAAAAGGTTCTTTTGTACTCGCGTGTTTGTACCTCACGCTCATTAAAAAAAGTCCTACTTTACGAACTTGTATCATAAATAGCTATTTTATACAACCGCTCACCAGTCGCCTTTGAGATCTCAACGCAACGTTGACGTTTTCCGAGAAATGTCAGTTCGTGACTGTGAATTGAAAGCATTCTAATTGACCATGAGATATAAATTCTTGGATATTTCCATATAGCTTATACATTTGGGATAGCTATCGAGTGTCCATTGAAGTTTTATGCAGTTTATTGATGTCGAATATGTGATCAAACAAAGAACCAAATAAAAGATATAAGTATTCAATATTCTATAAACCATTTTCATTTTATTACAGTCCCTTTTCCCAAAATGTCAAAATTATCCGAAAAATTATCAATTTTCAATTATTAATTCAAAACTTCTTACGATTAGGTTCCCTAATCAAGGAGAAACCTAAGTTATTACTATTCATCAATAAACAAAGGTTTCAGATACTGAAATCAATAAAATATCAAGTTCTATTCACTTCTGGGGCATAAAACGAAAGTTTTTGTAGGACGAAAGCCACTTCAGATTCTCTCATGGTAAAATTATGCAGAAATAATTTTGTGGGGTAATGTTGTATGATGAAATTTAATAAATTGCTCAACTGAAAAAGTATTGGAGAATTTTGAATTCACGAAAGCACTGATGAAGTTGAATTATTAGTTTTAATATTTGCTGGATGTTTATTGGAGTTTGAATACCTTGTTGTTGCCGTTGCTGCTGCCTCGTAGTTGTATTAATAGATTTCTTCGATGTCGGTAATGTATTCTGGAAGTCTTTACTGTCTTTCTTGCTTTTTAGTCTGCTTTGCTTTTTGATAGTCTGCTTACTTGTTGTTGATCATAATTTCGTAATTTCTAAAAATGTTGCAATATTTTAGCAAGATATTTTGTTTATTTTTCACAAATAAATGTTGTTTGCAACCTGAACTGATTATGGAAATAATGCAAAAGTTTTTTGAGTTGGTCGGAAACGTAGGTAGAAATTTCCTAGAAAAACATAATAGTTGCCACCATCACAGATTTCGAGAACTTTGCAATTTTTCTCATTCTTTTCAAATTTTACAAGGTTTCCGATATCTGTGATGGTGGCCAATTTAACGATTTCTGATTAATTACATTCTACTTTCTACTTTTGTAAAATAAACGAAAAAAATATGTTGCCATCATCGGCGGAGGTAATGTTTCATTGCGTTTGCATTTGATTTGTTCCTTTGTTTTAGCCATTTCACGGCTCTTTTACATTTTTTGATCTACAAATTAACAAGAATTGTTTATATTTAACATTTTTAACTATATTGCCGATCTTGTACAAGGGCGCAAATTTTTATAATATCATATCGCGGAAGTTTGCATTGTTTTGCTAATTTTTCTATAGCACTTGTTCTGCTCATTCGAGTTAAGCCGGCGCTACATGATGTCACGAACACACTCCAACGTTGGAGGCTTGACAGTGCGTCGCATCGTGTGGCCGACCTTCAAACCTGCGAGCTACCAATGTTGAGCTTCCAACTTTCGCGTTGGACCCCGTTCGGGATATTGTCGTTATTCTTGACCCTTGGGATTTCAAATTAAGATTGTAGCGCAACCGGCGGCGGACGATGAAGTACTTTCTACGACATTGATTCATAACCTTACTTTTTCTTCCATATAGATTTCATTGTTTACTTTGTTTATTTCGTGTATTGGGTGTTTGAAGCGGGGTTTAGGCCCTTTAAACATTGTTAAAACTGTGATTTCGATGACTTTTACATTTTATTAATGTTCATTTGAATAAATGATTGGTGTATAAGGTATTAATAGTTACATTGTTAGAAAAAAGCTAGTGATAAAATACTTCAATCGTCTTCTTATAAACAAAGACAAATGCCCAATTAAAATTAAGTTTATTGGAATTTCTTAAGTATGTTGAAGTAGAAGGTGAAGAAGTCCTCAATCATATGAAAAAAATTAATGGAACTCTTCAGTGACGAAGGTGTGTGCCCTCTGTCTCCAGACAAGCACTCTGCAATCCGAGCCTCATCAAGTGAGTGGATAACTCAAAATTATAGACGGTTATATTTAAATTATGCAAATGTAAATAAGTAAGTAAATAAAAACAAAATGTCTACCTTTGTTGATATAATCTTCTTGCTTAAAATAGAGCGAACACACTTTCATAAATCTGCTAATTGGTTTGCAAATCCGAACCTTTAATATCCAGGCTTTTCTTCTTGAGATTCATTCTCGTACCATCTCCGTTTCGAAATAAACCTTTGGCTCATTTTCCTTGGGATATCTGTGAAAAGTTGATTTCTTTTGGCCTAAGAATGGCAATGTGGCACAGAATAATAACCATTGTAAGACGCCATTATAAGACCTGGAAGGGTCGCTTTGTCTGTAAAAAGGCAATTTCTCAACAATAAATTAAGATGAAATAAAAAAAGATGTAAAAAAGGCTCTATATTCATAAAAATCAATGGTAAACAAACGATACGAAAGTGTGGTTAGAAAACAATGTCGCAGAAACTAGTTTACATTAAAGCCACCAGAGTGCGTATCGCTTAGCTTGAAATGCCAAGGCCAATGCCAATGCAAATACATTCGTTGATTTGATGCTCGGCTACACGACTCGTAGATTCGTTTAGTAGTTCGACATAAGCAGTGAGAGTATTTGATATTGAATTCATGTGTTTTGAAAAGGTGTGTATATTTTTCGTTGTAATTGGCAACCGTTTTTTATTTTGTATCCGCCCAAACAACAGTTTCAAGCAATAAACCAAAAAAATTTAAATCTGCATAATTTTTTATATTGCAAATCTCAATTTTTTTTGGTTTATTGCTTGAAACTGTATGTGAGTATAAAATAAATTTCCATACAACTTTTTCCAATTACTTTTTTTGATATCTCGCCATCTTACTCCACTTTTGGCCTCTTCACTGTATTTTTTCCAATTTGCCGCCATAATAGTGGTCACGAGACATGTGTCAAAATTGATTTTTAGGTTATCGGACATGCACAAACTTTGCCTCAGAAATATTTTTCCAATATTGTAATACTAACCTTTTTTCCCATATGGTAAATACATTTATTTTACAATATTTACTTACCGTCCTCTGCTCCTACTCAGAGATAACATCCACCACCTTCTAGGACATCTTTAATGTTCTTTTTTTTTCAATTAATAACTTGACACAACTAAAAACTACTACCGCTGCAGCTGCTACATTTGCAACGTATGTATCCTCCATTGTGATATAGAGGCAAATGTTTCTACTACACTTGCTTCAAGCGTTTACACCATGTAGCAGAAACTTTTGTCGGACTAACTGTCAAACTTTTGACTCAAATGTTCGGTCCAGCGTTGGAGCCAATGTTCGACGCATCGTATAACGCTGGCTTTAAAAAAGTGTTGTCCACCACTCTGTCTCGCTCGACAACGCTACTGTGCTTGACCTCTTGTCCTGCTGAGCTGAGGTGGAAAGTTGTACAGCAGTGGGACTCGTGTCATATAGAATTCTACCCCTCGTTTTCTACAGTCGATTACTACTATCGCAAGCGACAGTCACATTATTTGGTACTCTGTGCGTTAGTCGCCTGCACATCGGGTTTGTTCGGCAACGTACTATCCGATTCAAAAGCATTTGCTAAAATTTGGTGATATTCTACTGACATTTTGTATTTTTGTGTCCAAAATTACTGTCATTGTCACGCATTTTTATTTTTAATAGCTGGTAGTTTCATGTGCTTTTCAATTCATTTTTAATAAATTGTGATATTATTGTTGCCTATGAACGAATTGAATTTATTAGCTCTGATGGAAAAAGAAAATATTGTGAGAAGACTCATGAGAGAAGCATCCATTTTTAATAGAAGATACGAGGTTTAAGATCATATTTGGGACGGTTTTTTTGGTAAAGGAGTCGATAACTCAAAAATGGTTCGTCGTATCGATTTCAAACAGGGTCAGGCTTCTAGAGTACTAGACCGGGATCCCACGACTATTTTCAAAAATGACTAATAACAGACTGAATCTTCCTGAGTAGCTTCATTTGGCCGAGATGCCCAACTTTTTCCTCTACGAAAATTCTCGATAGTGGTAGCTAATAAAATGCGCAGGCGTCCAACATGTCGATTTGGTGAGTGCAAAAAATTCATTAATAACAGTTAGTTTTTCAGTTGAACCTCGAAATAATTCGATGAAGTAAAGTACTTGAAATAACTTTTGTCCTACAAAATGGATGGTAGGACTGAAGAGTCCCTCACTCCCAACATGTACCAATGACCTGGTCATAAAAATTCATTAATAACCAGCGGATTTTTTCACCGTTGCTTGGTTAATATTTGTATAAGTGAATGGTCATATTGTCCTACAAATTGAATGGTAGGTGTTCCCAGTCCTACGCTCCGAAATTGTCAATTCCACGAAAATTCTTGATATTAGTAGCTAATGAACTGCGTAGGCGAAAGTCATGTTGATTCGGTGAGCGCCTAAATTGTATGGATAACTGTTAGTTTTACTCAAATCTGAAGCTCTTGGCTCATGGTGAAACAAACCAATTGAATTAACTTCATTTCAAGGCAGTAAAATCAATCTATTTGACCGTAAGCCACGGGCTTAACTAGCCTACAGATATTTCGACCACTATTTCTGAAATATAAAATTATCAAAATATTTTGTAATCAGGCACATTTATCTTCATTTTTGATATATTTTCTTGATCCTGCCATCCTCATTACTTTGTTCAGTTCACAGATCGATCATATGGCTAGTTTTCGAGCTACAGGTTGTCAAAAATTCCATTACTGCTATTTTGCGAATTATGAATCGATTTGATTTTTTGCTTTAATTCGAAATCGATTTTTATAAATAAACACATTAGATCTAATTTGTAGCTCGTAAGTCCCTCCATTCGAATGAGAAATTATATTTCACAAAGGGTGTTGCATTACATAGCATGACAAAACACTGTTCAAAGAAATAGATGAATATTAATACCATTATCATTTTTATTTTAAAAATTCTTTGAAAAAGAATGGGTCTTTATCAATGACATGAGGATTCATATTAGGATATGAGAATTGAAGTGAAATTATACTCATGAAATAATCCTCCTATCAACTCCCCTTATTTCCAGCAAGTCCTGTCACTGTCTGATTTACAGCCACCCGCATCCAATTACATTTTTCAGAAATCCGTTCTTGTGATACCTACTTGAATAGCTGGTGAAAAATGCTCTCCCACTCATTTCCCTTCTCTTCCTCATTATTCAAAATTGTTTTTTCTGTTTACCAGATGTCGTCCCCTTACGAACGGCAGCCCTCAGAAGTCGATACTTGTGCGAGCCATCATCAAACAAGTAATTATATACTATTTTTTTGAACACAAATTGAATTTAAAACTAAAATGAATTTGGAAATACCTATTCAGGTGAATAAAATATTCATGGTGCGTTTTTTATTTCATTTCCATACTACTTGGCCACTTGACCCCCGTAAAATATAATATCTCTTTCGAACAAGACTTTTTGAGGCCTCTGGAAATACCATACATCCTGTTTTACCGTAGAGCCGAATTTCACAATTCGTCTCAACTCTTTGAAAGTTTTCAATTATAAATTTCAGCTCTTCAGACGACGATGTGGTGTTGCAGGTTTTTCCGGTTTTTCCTGCATCTGTTGAAGCGCGTGCGACATCATTTAAGCCGCCCCGGAGGGCAGATTGATTATTTCAATGTTTTTACTTTGTTATTGTTAAAACTAAACAAAATTTCCCACTTATTTCATAAACTTTTCACGTAAATTATGATATTTCTGAATCGAACAAACAATTATACATTGAAAGTAACATTCCTTCTCGAATAAAAGTATATTAAATTAGCTTAACCACAACTTCAAAATAATTCGTAATTGTAGGACATTGTATTATTTAGGTGAAGAATACACTAACCTTTCATGTATTATCATTGTCCTACAGTTATTGATGAATTTTTTTTACCACGGAATTGACAATTTCGGAGCGTAGGACTGGAGACACCTACCATTCAATTTGTAGGACAATATGACCATTGAATTATACAAATATTAATCAAGCAACAGTAAAAAAAAGCCGCTGGTTATTAATGAATTTTTATGACCACGTCATTGGTACATGTTGGGAGTGGGGGACTCTTCAGTCCTACCATCCATTTTGTAGGACAAAAGTTATTTCGAGTACTTCTTCGAATTATCTCGAGGTTCAACTGAAAAACTAACTGTTATTAATGAATTTTTTGCACTCACCAAATCGACATGTTTGACGCCTGCGCATTTTATTAGCTACCGCTATCGAGAACTTTCGAAGAGGAAAAAGTTGGGCGTCTTGGCCAAATGAAGCTACTCAGGGAGATTCAGCCTGTTAATAATCATTTTTGAAAATAGGCGTGGGATCCCGGTTTATACTATTTATCTACGTCTGCGGAAGCCCCTCACGAGTCTGTTCACAGATAATCCTGTAATGGTATTTCTCTTGTATCAAAATTTGAATCAATCTTCATCCAATCGAAATTAATTTGGTATCAAATGAAAGGTAAAACGTTGATCTATGTATGTGTTTTAATGGTTTTTTGAAATTATCTGTACATCTACCTAAAAAAAATTGCTCCAAAGTAAATAGAAATTTCAGTTTCCATTACAGCAGGTACCTAGAATTGAATGTCCTTTAGAATCCTGTCCTTGTTTAAAATCGATTCGACGAACCGTTTTCTAATTATCAGTTGACTCTTTTACCCTAAAAAGCGCCCCAAATATGATCACGCTCATGGCCTCTCAAAGAACTCTTTAGAGTGAATAAGGGTATTGCTCAATATATTTTTAACAGTATCCTGCCTCAGATGAATCAGTTGAATAACCCTATGGCTATACCCCCAAAAATTTTATTTTTCAGTGTACTCAGTGTACTCAGTGTACTCAGTGTACAGGAACATATCAAAGAGTAATGGGTAGAAGCCATGTTCTTTTTATAGCTCAGCAATGTGTATCGAGGGCCATATAAGAGGTTACCATTGCTATTGTAAATACTTTGTGAGAACAGTGGGTAAGCTTTCCACCTCCTGTCTTTAGCTGATCTTTCTGCAATTCTGCAGCCTTTGTCTTAGTTTTCGACTAAGTTTTCCAATATAATAGGTACCTAAATTTTGAATAAAGAAGTTACTATTAATAAACACTAGGGCTAATCGATTGAGGATCAGCACTATTACTGTACTTTCATGAATACTTATCCTCCATTCTTCGACAGATTTTTCTTCAAAACCTAAGCTGATAAGCTTGTAGCTCACATTTTGCCACAGAGCGTGACCTTGTGCTTTGCCCTCTATTCACTCCACACCCTCATTATTTATTAGTTTTTACTATTTGCTTCCGAAATTGAAATAAATATATTTGACAACACTGACAGAATTGAATCGAAAGAAAAAAGTTGGGTTAAACATAGGAAACGACATGTCTCGACGTTTTGCTTTCCGGGATAGTCGAGTTTAGGCGATAATTTGAGTACACAGAGTGCCAGTCATATGGAATTCAGTCGATAAATGGAATTCAATATGACACAGAGTCCCGCTACAAGAAAAAAATAATAACAGTCAATAATTTTCTTTGACAACTTTTATTCTCATTGTTATCCTGCGAACAGTATCGAATAAACAGGACTAAGTAAGATGGAAACCATTCTAGCTTTTGCGCTTTCATATTTTTTTATCAATTCGGAATGATTGAACTTTTGGGCAATGGCATTTTCTATGGACAAGATTCCAAGATCCGACAGTATTTCCTGACACGTAGAAGAACATCAATTCCTCACCACTTTTCCTCAGTTCCCACGATGTTCTCTGAACATTACAGAATTTTCCACTTCGTGGGAACCAAACCATAAAAAAAGTTCCGACCACTACAAAAAAGCATTCAATTTCAAGACCAGATACAGATTTGTCCAAATGCCATTGGAGTTATTCAAAACTTTTTTCTTGTCTTTCAATTAGTATGTTTGTTCATAATAGGTGAATGTAGAGTCTATGAAAACTTCAAAATACTTTACCTGGATATCGTGAGTTTTGCACATTGTAGTTTCAGAAGAGGTACTTTCCTTCATATTCCTTCCCCTGGTTGCACTTTTCGTTAGCGTCCTGAATGAGCTCAGCTGCCGTAGATGAGTTACTTATTGGCCAGCACGTTAACCAGATTTGATACTACTAGGTTTGTTATGTGCGGATATCTGCAGAGTGCCGATCAAAACAAAGACACGATACCTCTGAAAGCACACCGGAACATTTTTATAATCGGTTGAAAATTCCTCAAGATTTTTCATTTGATCAGTTTGAATATTTACTGTGAGTTAATTCTTCAGAAACTTGAAAAATTACACAAACATCAAAACCAGGACGATTTAATACGACACTCTTTTCATTAACACCATCGGGAGCAATCAGCTTCAGAAAGCTTACAGTTATTATTACGTTTTTTATTTCCTGAATTAGTTCTTAGCAGTATCGATCGAATCGAAATGAAAATGATGATTCTGTTTCTTGAACCTGAGTTAAGTTTGAATCGGATAATGCCTGGTCAGAAATTTCTTATTTTGCACTCCCTATAAGTCAAGTAATTCTACAAACGTTTGGTATACTTTTCTTCCAAATCAAAATTATGAAGGTATATGGAAGGTATATGGAAAAACTACACCTATTTAACTTCCGGTGAAGTAACATGTTATTAATAATTCATTTATTAAACTTCGATTTTTGTTCTTACATCTTACCGTTCATGTGTCTGGAATACTAAAAATTTCTCAATCACTATGGTCATTCTACCATCAGAAGAAAATCATTAATCATCAATTTTCACCAAAAGACCTTCCACGTTTATTTCAGATACCCACATAATCTGCAAACTTGTTTCGAAAGGAAGTCGTTAATTGGTTTAATATGGTTCATAACAGGTACAATTTCTTAATTAAAAATGACCGTGTTTCCCTGGAATTTATTCGTCTCGTGAAATCGTAAACAAATGCATCGAATGCCCATATACTCCTGGTAAATTAGGCTGAAAAGCTCATTAAAAGCTGACTCTAATACATTTGCAGTGTCTTATAGAATTCCATGTGGAGCATGGGAAAGTTGGGAAAGGATTCGAGGTGATGTAGTTCAAGAAGACTGCATTTCCCAGACAGGATCCACACGTTTGCTACTAAATACTGATTTGTTGGAGACAACCGCATACATGTCCAGAATACAGCGAACACCGCAGAAAATGATATCAACTACATACGAAGGCGCGGAACTGACACGACGAAAACATTTTTTTCAATTGCAAGGTTGATATTGGTCGGTTGGTTAAAGGCTGACGAGCGAGATACCGGGTTTACCTTGAGGTTTCCCTTAACACTGAGACCAGCTGGGGTCTATTGTCTTGTTCTGTAGTCAGTGGTTCCTAGTTGAATAGGCCTGTGTTTTTCACCAGGATTAGTGGTCTATTCACTAGATGTTTCGGATTCATGTCTGTTTCTAGGTTAATCTGTCCGAATATTCTGTTGCGCTTGTTGAGCAGCGCGTCGCAGTCGAAGATGATGTGAAAGGCTGTTTCCTCCTCGTCACCACATATTCTACAGTTAAGGGTTTCTCTATTTATTTCAATGATGTGTAGGTGTTTCCTAAGGCCGCAGTGTCCGATTAGTAAGCCAGTGATCGTATGTATCTTAGATCTGTTAAGTTTGAGTGTGTCAGCCGTCCGTGTTTGGCTCAGGTGATATTACAGAGTTGTCAAACGAGAAGTATGCACCTAGCTTTTCTCCTTATTTTGGAATTTGAAGCAAAATATGCTCGGACACGTTGATTTTGCTTTTGAGGGAGACACATCAGTTTTAGAGCTAAAAGTTATTAGTATTTTTCATCAATACCAAAATTTTCGGGTTAATGTTCTTGAAGCCCTTTTCGCATTGAATGTTTAAAAATTTCAACAAATAGGGTACCATAAGAAATAATTTTATTTGATATATCACTCGCCCATACTTTCCGTTCAAAATTTTAGGGTTGTGACATCCCCTCGCTAGAAGGTGAAAGTCACAACTTAATGAGTCTAAAATATGTCCCCTTCAAAACGAAGTGTCCGAACATTTTTGCTTTAAATTCCAAAAGAAGTAGAAAAGCTAGTTACATAATTTGCGTTGGACCACTCTGTATAAGTTAATTATTCAGCCTGAACCTAGCAAATACGACCAAATAACAAGATCAATCTTGCTATTGAGCTAATTGATGAATCGATATTGCAACTAGACCTCATTTGCAAGATCGACATCTCAATTGAGCTCTAATTGCAAGATTGAACTTGCAATTACTTTAATCTCTAGATCGATATTGCAATTAGCTTTATTGCAAAATTGATGTAGCGATTAAGTCTCGATTGCAAGACTGATTTTGTTGCTATGCTAATCTAAGCAGCAATCGAATTACAGAAAAATATTGGACACGGAAATATGTGATAACTACGAAGTTGATGAAGAGACAAAATGACAAAAATCGATCTAGGAATTGAGATTATTGCAAGTTGTGCCCTACTTGCAGAATCGATCTGTAAGATTTACTTATGTACCAATTATGGAATTATGCTCTAATCGCAAGACTGATCTAGCAATTAAAGTCTGATTTCGATCTAGCAATAATAGGCTGGTGCCAAAACGAATTTTAAACGCTTAAAATAAGGAGAAAGTACGAAAGCGTAGAAGGGCCACAAAGAATAAAAATATTAATTTGTCTAATTCCGACTTTACAACTCGGAATTAGTATAATTCCAACTTTACAACTCGGAATTAGTATAATTCCGACTTTACAACTCGGAATTAGCCTAATTCTGACTTTGCAACTCGGAATTAGTATAATTCCGACTTCACAACTCGGAATTAGCCTAATTCCAACTTCGCAACTCAGAATTAGTATAAGTAATTCCGACTTCACAACTCGGAATTAGCCTAATTCCGACTTCGCAACTCGGAATTAGTATAATTCCGACTTCGCAACTCGGAATTAGTATAATTCCGACTTTACAAATCGGAATCATTATAATTCCGACTTCACAACTCGGAATTAGTGTAATCATTGCGATTCCACTGAACCCAAAGGTAGTGATTGAAAACAATTTTCAAGAAAAGTTTTCGGTGAATGTTTTGGTTGGAATTGTGGGCAATTTTCTTATTGGGCCTCATGTTCTGCCTCTTAGACTCAATGGTGACCATTACAGACAGTTTATTCAATGTACTTTCTTGGATCTCTAGAAGAGATCTCAGTGAGGAAAAAAATTCTTCTGCTTGGTTGTACGCCAGTATTTGGATAGTGCGTTGTGGGTCACAGCCTTGGCCACCAAGATCACCCGATATGAATCCACATGATTTTATCCTCTGGGGGCACCTAAAATCATTAGTGTACGGAACTCCAGTTCGAACCGAAGAAGACCTAAGGACTCACTTGAAGAAGTTATGTACAATTATTAAAAACACTACTGGAATTTTTGAGCGTGTAGGTCAGCTTCTGGTGAGGTGCACATACGCATGCATCAGAGTTGGCGGTGGCCATTTCCAGCAGTTCTTCTGACTTAACAGCTCCAACACTTTTTCTTCATTCTTAGAAATTTTCAGTTAATGTGTTAACGCACTATTTTCATAATAAAGTTATTCTCTAACGAAAATTACCTAAATAATTTAACCAGAAATATCAACTTTATTCAGGGTTCTGATGAGATTTGCATTTGATTTTATTCTCATGAGCAGAATAATACTGGACAAACGTTTGCATTTATTTTTTCATATAGCTTCTAAACATTACATGTTAATGAAAAACTTAAAAAAAAAAACAAACAAAGAAGGAAAGTGAAACAATGCAGAATAATCATTTTATAAAATATACCAGTACCGGCGAAAAACAAAATTCTAAGAGAGTATACAAGGTGTGACTCTGAAAAAAGAGGACCCTGTGGATTATTTGCCCAATCTGAACTGATTTTTGTTGAAAATGACGGAGTTAACTACAAAAAAATTAAAAAAATTCACTTTGATTGCTCTGTATTTCGAAAACCAAGCTGTTTAGGACATATGTTTATATGAACTATTCATCCTGAAATCTCTCGAATAATCACTCCTCAAAGTTTGCCTACTTACTTGATTAACACCCAGCATTTTCATGACCGAAACATTTCTGAAATTCGATTGCTGTTATTTCATAGGAATTCTTTTAAAGGTCTAGTGATTTTCAATAACTTATTCTAACGAGTAGTGTCAAGTAGTGTCAAATATTTGGTGAAACCATTTGGCATCCGATTGAAGTCGACACTTCAGTCGGAATGCTTTTCGGTACCTAGAGAAGGCGCTGTCTGTATATTGTTATAATAATAATAATAATAAGGTTCATTGACATAACAATATTCATAAATACAAAATTTCACATAAATGGATAAATAGTTATTTATGCAACAAGTGCAAAAAGTGAATGTTCATTGCACTCGACGTAAAATTGTCCGACGAGGACGTTAGGCCGAGTTGGACAACACGTCGAGTGCAATAAACAATTTTTGCACGAGTTGCATACAACATTTTTCTACGTTCATGCAAAAAGCAAAAAATGATTTATTGAGGTGCGGCACTAGGTGTAGGAAAATGAAAAGCGCAACTTGAAAACTTTATTATTAATATCGATTTGCATTGAAACAGGAACTAATACGTTACGAACAATTTAACTCAAACTTTATTTTTACCCTCAATGTTGAAAGTGAATGAGCAATTCAATATGAATATTTCGTAGTGAAGTACTTTTTAAATCCAATTCTTGATTTGTTACTGCTGTAAACGTATTAGTACTTGGTAACTGTACATCGTTATTTCCTTCAGGCTGAAATATTTGTTTTGCAACACTGAGTTTGTCTGCATGTGATTCCTCTACGTATCCCTCCGCTACTGTCGACGATTTCCATGTTTGTCATGATGACAGCACGTAGAAGTAGAATGACAGATGAGTGCAATAAAAACTTTATTGCACTAGTGCAATAAAGAACATCTTTTTCCACTGAATATAGTTCAATAAAGTTTTTCTTTTTGCATGAATGTAGAAAAAGTAAATAAACGGATATATGACTGAAGCTCATCAGTGCTTGTTCGTGATTTAAATGCATTTAGGTGGATTAAAGACAGTTTTATCAATCTTATGAGGTAACAATAACATATAAACAGGTTGAGAAAATACATTAATAGACAAAAAAATGTTAATAAGGAAGTATTTGGTTGATATGATAAAAGTGTGATTTCGAAATATAATTCAGATGTGAAGTTTTTATTAATGGGTTCAACTAGTAATGATTTTTGTAATACTTTCACGGCTGATTTCAAAGCCATCTTGAAACGACGGAGATTTGGAATGAAAAGGTAAAATTTTAACATGGTGGAATTATATTTTATAAATTTAGTAAGAAATTGTAAAGAGTCATAAAAATGAAAATGATACTGTTACCAGATTTTTCTATTCGCAATCCTCAGTTTATTCGTAATCGTGAATCAGTGCAAGTGAACATCAAACCAGATGGATATACTTGAAGTGTGCTACTCAAAGAACATAAATCAAATACCGCAAATGCATAAGGTTGTAACAGGACTATGTTTCAGATCGATATCTAGTACATGTGTTATTGTCATCATGTTGTTTCTAGCTGAATATTTCTTTGGCAACTATTCAGCCTGGGGTGAAGTACCGTCATCAGTTCGATATTGTAACGCTTATCTAGACAGCCATACGGTCCAAGAAAAGGTCGTATCGGAATGTCAGTTATATATCTTTGAAGTGACTGGTTGATCAGATTTTTATTCATATCAAGAAACTGTCATAATCGTTTATCGTGATTACAGAAGGAAAGTGAAACATTGGCGACATCTCCACGTATTTTGAATTCTCTGAATTGTCGAAGTACGAGTTAGAGGTAGACGGGTAGTGATGGTGAAGCCATCGCCTCTCAAGCACATGGTCGTGGGCAATTCTTAGCATGGTCACCGGTCTCGTACATGGCACCACACGTTAGAAGGTGAGGGCTACGTCATCCCTAGCTCGCACAAGTCGCTTGAAGACTTCTGAGCATTGCCCTAAGGGGAGTCAACTTTCGTTTAGATGAAATCAGTTATGGAAAAACTGATGCTATGGCAACTGTTGATATGATAACAAGAATACAGAAAACCGATCTCCATGGTGCAGAAATGCGTAGTTTCCAAGTTGTTTACTTTAGTTTAGCTGGAATCAGTTATGGAAAAGAGGTTACCATAGTCAGATCCAGATCAGGAACACACCAAACACGAGCGAAGCGAGCGCGTCCGGCCAACATTTCGCAAACCCAAGCGCGCGGATTTGCCAAATGTCGGCCGGACGCACTTGCGTTCATGTTACTACTTTGTCAATTTCCTCCAGGTAATATGAAAACTCTTTAAAGTGAAATAAACAAAAAATATTCGAAATAAACATATTGAACCAACCTTAACTGTTCTGAACTAACTAAACTTAACCTTGATGTTCGGAAAGGCGAGTTCACGGTGGAGAATAATTTATTTATAATTCGGTCACATGTTGAATGTATTGTGAAACCATACAGTAATTTGAGATATTAGGACTATATCACAATCCGCGCGCGCGGATTTGCGAAATGTCAGCCAGACCCGCTCGCCTTTATGTACTTTGTCCATTTTCCCGAGTTTATGAAAACGCTCTTGATCATTATTTATAGTGTGTGGCCTGTGGGGCAAGTGGTTTCTTTTCTCATTTGTGATCAAATTATGATTGACAATTGTAAATACTTATATAAATAATGTTTTTGATGCGCTTCCAGATTTCCAGTGATGTTAAGTCTAACGAGCCCTTTACCTTAATACATCATTTCAAAATTATAATTGTACCAACTGAATAGGATGAATCAGTCTTTATTTTGATATTGTTTAAAAGTAATTTCCATAAAGTTGTTTTAAGCGCCCCTAACTTGGTAACAGCAATAATTTGGCAACCATGCATTTCTGCATTGCGGAAATTGGGGTTTTCTGTACTCGTGATCATAGCAATGGTTGTAACAGGTTTTCTATAACCAATTGCTGCTGAACTATAACTTGCCCAACTTGGCAATGTCGCAATACCACTAAACAGGAATGGCGTTTTTGTTCACTCTTCACCATAACGACTATCATGGCAGTATTTTTTGCATAATGAATTTCTGCTGTAGTAAAGAAGACAGTTTGGCAACCATGCATTTCCGCACTATGGGAATTGTTTTTGTTTACTTGTGATCATAGCAACGGTTTTTATGGCAACAGTTTTTCCATAACTGATTTCAGTCAAACTATAACTTGCCCAACTTGGTAACCATGCATTTCAGCAAAACAGGAAAAGCATTTTTGTTTACTCCTCACCCTACCAACGGCTACCATAGTACCTTCTTTTCATAACTGATTTCAGCTAAACTAAAGTAGACAACTTGAGTTTGTGGAAATATTTGGAGAGAAGGGTACTTCGACTATGTCGATTTCATTCACATTCATCTGTGCTCTCCGGCAAAACCTTCGGACTTGTTCGAATTATTCGCATTTACTCTTCCTGGAGTCTTTGCTGTTTCGAGGAGTGCTTATTGATTTTCCTGGCAGGTGGTGCTGCGACTGACTTTACTGTAAGTCGCTGCTTCATCCGTAGGGAATTATTAAATAAACAATGAATTACAATTCATTCGGCAGTGACAAGACAACTCAAAGTTGTCGGACATACCCCTGCACTGATGAGAGGCAAGAACCTCGAAACATGTCTTCAGGTGGTCATCCCCAGCCAAATTGAAGATAATATTCTGTATGTCTACAATAACCACTTGCAGTTGAGTTTTCTTGGAAGAACGTTGCACAAATATCTGTCAGATGTAGTTCAATATCTGTTGTGGCATTAGCCAGGGAAGTAGTTGTTTTCTGTCAGGCTTTTGCGTCATATTTTCCACTTTGTGGAAATATTTGGAGAGAAGGGTACTTCGACTTTGTCGATTTTATTCATATTTATTTGTACTCTCCGGCAAAAGCTTCGAACTTGTTCGAATTATTCACTTACTTCAGTGTTTATCTCAGAAACTCTCAACAAAAGCTGAAGTGATTATTCGGCTCAGTTGGGAAAACTAGCCTTCGCTGATGATTGGCAAAAACCATGAAACTGGTACGGAGGTGTTCCCCCAATTAAATCGGAGATTGATTTCAGCTATGGTATTCATATCACCATTACAGAGTAGTTCTTATAGAAAACTCTGCTAAGAATCTAACTGATATAATTCAACGGTCGTCGGGGGCAGTAGTCTCTCGAATACTTCCGAGGGTTGCGCGTAGGGGTGCAATCGGTTGACGGAAATAACAATTATAACAACAACGAACAAGTTGTTTTCTATTGTATATACTGGTCTGGAGTAGGTTCAATTTAGAACTCCGCATGGACTCGGTACGAGTAAATAGGGATCGACTCACTGTAACAGACGTTACAAGCATGTTGTGTCACTTGTGCTCTTCCTTGGGAATTATTTTATGTTAATGCATGATAATGCCCGACTACACGTAGCAACAATCCTATAGAAAGTAAAGAGATTAGCCTTCGACAAATTTTGCTCTCAAACCTACACTGTGTATTGATTTAGTCAATAAGTAAAGAAAAAAATAGATTAAATTTTTTTAACATTATTCCTACTATCTACATAAAATGGTGGGGTCACTGGTTGACCCTCTGTATACATCTATTTACTGAGAATGGGGACTTTCCCTGAAGCTTGGAAGTGAGCTGATATGGTTCCAATATACATATAGAAGTGGAAATCGTAGTTTTACTCAGAATTATAGAGAAATATCTTGCAAAAAATCGCACGATACATCTTCAACATGAGTTTTATGGTGAGCGTTCCACTGTTATAGTAATATTACCGCTAGTACAGAGAAACATTCTTAGAGTCTGTTTAACGGACCGCAGACCGAGTTCCCTCCACGCCCTGACACCACCCGCAGTACCAGCCTTCCGGTTACCTGCGTTGTGGCTGCAGGCGCAGTGGAGATTTGGATACGCTGAATCAGCGCGCTTCGTACTGTGCAATCCGAAAACAACACAGTTCGAGCTACCATATGCGTATTACCAATGGTGGGGCCGTATGATTAGGCATACTACTGGCTCTGCAGTGTCAGTGCCCCAGCAAATTTTGCGTTGCTCACCCGCCGAGGGAGAAAAGGTATCCCACCCTAATCCAAAGGGTGAGGACCTCGGCCAACTCTACCGAGGTACGGTATTCTTTTTGTCCAGCGAAACCACTGCCTCCTAGATGGAGGGGCGTCAAGTTGCCTTGACGGGGCTTCCCTTCCCCCTAGGTACCCATGTTAGTCAGATTCCTTCGACAACGTTGATGGGTCTCCGTCAGGAGTCGTTTCTACCCATACTGCATACCCATGTCAGACTGGATCCCTTCAGCCTACGTTGGATGGGTGACTGTAAGTGACTTTGCAGCCGCTACCATGTTGACTGGACGAGATTCCGAGGAAGCTCCCCGCCCGACGCCGGAGGCACATGGTGGACACCCAGCCCAAAGTACAGGGTACAGTAGAGTGCATGGAGGAAAACCTTCAGGTGGATGCATTGTACACATATTCCTCCAAAGAAATTGACCAACATATTCCTCCAAAGAAATTGACCAACATAGTAGTAAGGTCTGCCATAGTATTACTGAAGATTTTCGGTGTGCACGTGCAGCGTGTAAAAATATGATTCACGCTACTGTATTTTGACTACAGAATGTTGAACTCGGGGAGCTTTTGTAAAACGCACATAGTTTCAGATGCAACTGTATTTTGAAACAAGAGTGTTGAAATCATTGACCCATTGATAAAATAGATGAACATTTAAAAAATATTAAAATATTGATGAATGACAGTCTGGATTCTCTTCGTCAAGTATTTTTTCATTAGTGAGTTCATCTACTTCTGAGGGCAAAGCTATTGTAACAGCTGGACCTGTCGCTTCATTTGCATAGCTCACCTCAACGACGTTCCGGAATGCCAGTTGGCATTTTCTGGAACAGGTCGACCCATCTAGAAGCGAGCAGTCGAACAGATGGCGGAGAATCTCAGCTCTCGAGAACCATCTCGAAAAGTGACCTTTTCGGATATAGATAAACAGCCAGTTTCACAGAGGGCAGATATAGTTAGAGTTCAATCAAGACCGTCTTATTTGAAGTAGTGTTATATAAATAATTGTGAAATGAATTAGTGTTTACAGTTTACGTGTAACGAAACGTTCAGGATATCAAGTGGCATTTCCTTGAGCCGAAGTAATGAAAAGATGGTGGCGGTGAATACCCCGTATTTCTTATGCTGATCTATAAATAGATCGCTGGATGCTGATGGAATAATTTCACTGAATATTTTACTCATATGTAAAATTTCCCATAAGAGGAATGCAATTATAGAAAAACTACAGAGGTAATTCAACTGCGGAGCAATAATTGCACTGCGAGAACTTTAACAACTGCGTATTCAGCTGTAATTCTTGTAATTTTTGATTCGTGAGTTGAAAATAAAATTATTTAAAAGCGTGTCCAGCACAATTTTCCGACTGTGGGACCACTGTTACGAGAGATTGATTTCCCGACTAGGCACCTCCCACCATCACTATAATAGCGGGAGGACAGCCGCATTCACAGGGACTTGAAAATTTGTCAGACCTCTTCGGGATTCTTACTTTTACAAGCGAACCTCGTATTCTAGACACTTTCTTTCATTTATAGTCTTCGACAGTATTATGATATTTATCAGAAAAAAATCAATAATCCTTTATTCGTGAAATATTCCAATAAATTACAGTCGTGCGTAAAAATGACCAGATAATTTTACATTCAAGCGTGTTATCTTTTAAAAATTGCACTAGATTATCTCTATTTTCTGTAAAAGAGACCTCCACCTTCAAACTCTGGCTTTTTCGCCAAAATATTAAAATAAACTCCTGCAATTTTTAAATAACATGCTTTCTTGCAAAATTATCGCTAATTTTAATGCACTTGTGCGATCATATTCGAATATTTCCCTAATATATGAAAAATTTCATAAGATGAATGCAATTATCGAAAAGTTACAGGGGTAACTGCACTGCGTAGCGATAAATGCACTGCAAAAACATGACACCACAAACAATGCTGAAAAAATGCCAGATGAAGAAGGGTACGGGGGAAGAAGGCGGTTTGTCAGTAAAAATTCAAACTTAGTATTTTCACGCCATCTTGTAGCCAATGGCCAAGTCTTTTTGTGGGCTATTCGTTTTAAGCAAGAATGCGTTAGGTCAGGAGGAATAAACGTTCAAAAATATTCAGTACCGGGGAATAACGCGGGATGTCCAGCGGTACTACACAAGAAGGGGGAATGTCCAATATCGTCTCGGTGGCTGTGTCTCAGGAAGCTAGTCAATATTGTCGATATCGCAGCATTGTCATTGTTTCATCGGTGTGTTTTGTTTTCATGATAACAATAGTAGTTATAATTATTCATACTTGAATTGAAAATGGATGACGATATGCAGGTGGATGAAAGGAGTCAGTCATTGTGTCAAAGGTGAGGGAAAGGAAAGAAAGAATGCAAATAAATGACTCAGCCTCCAAAGCCATGTAATTGAGAAAATTGTTACTGCAAGAGGCTTAATTGTTTTGAAACAGTTCCTTTGGATGCCAGAAATAAGATTATTAGAAATTTCAATTTACTGGAAAGTGTAGACGAACAAAATATTTATTTGTGTGGTATGATCTCGGTTCATCCTGTGCAACAACGTCTACCAAGAGTAGCTGATGAAAACATGGCAAAATTACATGAGGGATTCTATTCTTATAGAGTTAGGGTTGTTACTGATGGTAAAACGTGCGAATTTCCGTTGTGTCAAAAGCTTTTCTCTCTCTTCATGGTATCAAGAGCAAAAAACTCAAAGTCTTGCAAAAATCGTCGAAGGAATCGGGTTCTCCTCCGATAGACAAACGAGGTCGGCATAACACCCGACCAAACAAACTTCCCTCTGACGTAATGGATTCTATAATCGACCATATCAAATCGTTCAAGGGCAGACAAAGCCATCATAGCTTGAAAGATTCATCAAAAATGTATTTACCAGAAGAACTAAACATTAAAAAAATGCACCGTATGTATCTGGAAAAATTTCCCACGTTTCGTGTATATTATGAAACATATAGAACCATATTTGTGAGCGATTTCAATACATCATTCGGGTACCCACGTTCTGATACTTGTAGTATTTGTGACGAATATTTGGCCAAGAAAAAGAACTTAGAGGGTCAAATAAATAACACTTTGTCGACAGACAAGTTTGCAAGGCAGATACTTCAAAATGAAATTAAAGAGATTTCAGCATTCAACAAACTACATAAAATGAAAGCTGAAGAATGTTATAAGAGAAAACGAGAAGCAAAAAATGCCAGCCTAACCGTTCACACTAAAGAAGCAATATGCATGGATTTTGCTAAGAATTTGCCAACACCAAACATTTCAACAAACGACGTATATTACAAAAGACAACTGAGTATTTATTCTTTCAATGTACACGTATTATCAAACAGCCAGAGTTTCTTTTACATGTACCCAGAAACTATCGGACGAAAGAGCAGTGACGAAGTATGTTCTTTGCTACATGATTTTGTATACAACTTCCTTGACGAAAGAGTTCGACACTTGAACATATTTTGTGACTCTTGTGGAGGGCAAAATAAAAACCATACGGTGTTTAGGTATATTCATCATTTGGTTGCTGTTCAATGAAAATCTCATTTCCAGTAAGGGGGCATTCGTACATGGAGTGCGACAAAGACTTTGGTCTCATCAACCAAAAATCACGAGTCGAACTTCCAAGTGAATGGGTAGAAGTATTCAAATCAGCTAGGACAAAGCCATCACCTTTTGACATTGTTGAAGTTATTCGTCAATGATACAAGAAGTGGACTGACTACTTTGACACTAATTTATATAAAACCAAATGCCCCTTTCCGTCTCGGCCTATCAGGGAAATAATAAGTTCTGAAAGAAAACCCACAACTCATTTACTTCCGATCCTCCTGGAATGGCGCATGGGAATCTGTAGTTTTGGTTGACCCCAAAAAATGGAAGAAATATTGTTTAACAAAAGGAATAGAGAATGAATTCGGATTACCCAGTGTAGTACAGGAAGGTATGTAGGAGAACAATCATGATGACTGCTACCGAAATATCTTTTTTTTTCTAGAACTTCTGCCAATATCCTTCGAGAAATACAGTAGGTAACCTTCAATGTCTTACAAAATTTTGCCAGAATTCTGCAGCTAATGAGTATTAAGAGCCTGCCTCACGTAGAAAAGGTAAGGAAATCACGGCCACTGCCAAATAAGCGAAAAATGCAGGATTCGGGAAGAAACCAATCTCTTACAAAGAAGAAAAAAAAAACTGAAAGATCGTATGAGTCTTTCAACACTCCTAACTGAGAATAATTTATGTTTTCTTTATCTTGGCATTTCCAGTTATCAGAAATTAAAATTTTGTTACATTCTCTCGAAAATATTATATTGACATAACGCCTTCTTGCTTGATTGCTTATATTTCGGACGTCCATCATCTTAATGGTTGAAAAATATCTATCTCTTTCAAATTTTTCAAAATGTTTCAGTTGCTTGAATCCGCAATCATCTTCTGGCGAATAATGACAAAATCAGATGCTACGCGACCTTTTATAGGTGTATAATTAAAGTGTAATTACGGTGTAATTACACTTTAATTATACACCTATAAAAGGTCGTGTAGCATCTGATTTTATCATTATTCACCAGATGACGATTGCGAATTCAAGCAATTGAAACGTTGTGAAAAATTTGAAAGAGATAGAAATCTTTCAACCATTAAGATGATGGACGTCCGAAATATAAGTAATCAAGTTACTACATCGTCTAAAACATTGAAACAAGCCTTCTTGCTTGTTTTATTCTTTCACTGATGTGAAAAATGCCTTCTTTAAAAAAAGCAGCTTTTTCACTTGAAGGCAATCCATAACACAACAGTAATGAATCATGCTAGACAAAATCACGTAGCAGAATGCAATACTACGCACAGAATTCGAGCTCAAACACTTGAAAATGCTCTCCTGCAAAATTTACAATTTATGACTAAACGCCTTCTTCCCCTGTACCCTTCGAATTGGAAAAATAAAAAAATGTCGAGTGTCTAGCACAATTTTATCAATGGTCTCTGTCTCTGTCTGAACGATACTTCTCAGAAAAGAAATCATTATTTCTTTATTCGTGAAATATTCCAATTAATTACACTCGTGCATGAAAAGAGCAAGATAATTTTACATTCAAGCATGTTATCTTATAAAAATAGAACTCGGTTATTTCCATATTTTGTAAACAACCCCTTCTCATACGGACTCTTTTGCCAAAATATGAAAAGAAATCATTATTTCTTTATTCGTGAAATATTCCAATTAATTACACTCGTGCATGAAAAGAGCAAGATAATTTTACATTCAAGCATGTTATCTTATAAAAATAGAACTCGGTTATTTCCATATTTTGTAAACAACCCCTTCTCATACGGACTCTTTTGCCAAAATATGAAAATAAACTCGTGCAATTTTTAAATAACACGATTTCTCTCAAAATAATTTTTATGCACTTGTGCAATTATAACCGATTATTTCATTCACACATGGCTGCACCAATAAAATTTCATGATTGAAGTCACATGATGTATGATATGAGCGGCTATTTAGGTAAATAATGGGATATGAAGGTAAACACGGGTATTCATGTAAATAAAGAAATATCAGCAGCTCTCTTTTGTTTGTATAAGTGTCAAAGTTTGACATAACTTAATCACTCAAAATTGAAATATCTCGTTTTGAGTTATCTTCTACTACAGAATGTTAAAATAAGGATTGAATTAAATGTTGAAACGTATATGAACGAGTATATGGATGATTTTATGCTGTTCATGAAATGATCTTCTTGAATATCACTCGACCATGGCAAATAGCGACTATTCAATTCAATTCGACCATATGAACATGAATGATCAAAGAGTAACCCCCTCGAGCTAAAGCTCTCGGGATTTAATCAGATTATTGATGTTCATATGGTCGCATTGAAATATATAAATACAAGGTAATCTCGATAGAATTATGGAGAAAATAATAGTCGGTTATTTATCATGGTCTTGGGATATTACCTACGATAATTATTGTTCACTTACAGTAATGCGTTGAGAATATGGAATTCTATTCATAAAAGTTTTTCGATATAATACAGAGTACCCACCAGAAAAGAAATATTCCACCACCGACAAGTTATTGCCGAAATTTGTTCAGACTAAAGTGTTTACTTTTGAAAGAATCGCTTTGCAGAGAAATAGTTGAGAAGAAAACATAAAGAGTTTGTGGTTTACTCATCGTCAGTTCAGAAACTAATAGCTATTTATGTACCAAGTGCGTTATATAGATCCTAACGCCCGTAGGGTAACATTCATGAATGTTGCCCGTTGGGCGTTAGGATCTAGTAACGCTCGTGGTGCATACAAGATTTTATTTTTCACGTTTAAGCGTTGGGAAATTTGCTGCCTGTGAAATCCAAATACTTATACGAGAAGGAGTGTGACCATTTTTTGAAATGGAAAGATGAAAACAAAGTAAATTCTGTAAATGAAACTGACCTAGGCATACTTTCAGAAACTGGTGAGTTTATCTCATGAAAAATATCAATATTTTATATTTATTTTACATTATTTCAGTCTGAAAAATATAGTGCAAATAGTCTATGGACCAAATACTCACATCTGAAATCAACATTGATTGTTGAAGAAAACATCAATATATCAACATTCAGTCAACGGATGGCCTTTCTGAAAGTTAAATCAAAACGAGACATTCATAAAAAATCAAAGTATTACTTTTCATACGAAAATCTCCAGATAATACTTTTATACTAGATAAAATTGTTCTGGTACTGTGCGTATTTGGAGGCTTAGGACGTGATGAAATGGTCAAGATGACAATTGATGACATTGAAGACAGCTGTTTTACTGATCAAGGTACCAGAAACCAAAACCTGCACCTCAAACAGTTTCACCATTGTTGAAGAAAGCGAAATTGGAACCTTGAACTTAGTTAAAAGGTACATTGCACTACGACCAAAAGGATGTAAACAACGTAGGTTTTTTTAACCTACAGAAATAATAAATGCCTGTAGGTAAAAATACTATAGGGAGTGTTCCTTCTATGATAGCAAAATGCCTTGATTTGAAAAACCCGAAAGGTTACTCCTGACATGGTCTACGCTGAACGTCGTCAACGCTCCTTGTTCAAGGTGGTGCTTCCTTTCAAACACTAAAATAACATGGAAAATGGAAGGGTAGTACGGTAGCGGTAGCTATATTGAAGAAAGTATCTCATCGAATAACAAAATTGCTACAATGATAGCCCATTCCGTTTCCGTGAAAGAGAATGTTAAATTTCCGTACGAAACCGAATGCACATTGAGTAGTTCATCATCGGTCAACTCACAGAACTTCAAACTTGGTAATCATTTTTCAGGATAATTTGAAAATTGTAATTTCTATTTGAGAGAAAATAATTAGTCCCTATTTTATGTACAGTTATAAATGAATCTTTTCTGAGTAATTAATTCATTGAACTACAGAAAAAAAACATTTATCGGGCGTTATGATTCATAATGCCCTCCATAACGCCCCGGGCGTTATGGGTCTGTTAATAGCAACCGTTGCCAAGTTATTATAAAGCAGTAATGGACAAGTGAAAAATAAAACTATATAGAATCTCATGCATGATCAAAAGAATTGCCCAATTAAAAATAATCAATAAAGCTACGCTAAACAAACCTTGGAAATTACGCCTACAATGTTATTTTGTCTCATGATAAGATTTATGTTTGAATCTGTTCTAGAGTCAAATCTATACATACAAATTACGTGATGAAAATCGTTATTGATTACCTAAAAAATTTCATGATTGTTACGTGAAATATGATTGAACGTTGAGCGTTGTTCGAGTGGTAATTTCAATTTCCTAATTTCTGACAGATAATTACTTATTTTGGGTGGTCTTTTTTTGAATTATGTTCGACAAAAGCAGCTCGAATTGATCATCATCCTTTAACCATAAAATTACAAAAGGAATCTGAAAATGATCTAGATATAAATTACTGTTCTGACAAATTGGTCATATACAGCCACCCCAATTCTTCGACGTTATTTTCAGATATTGGCTGAAAATTATTTTTTCTTTTCTTTATAAGATTTGTTGTTCGTATGCAACACCTTTATAACTTTTTACTATCACAAATTTTTCATTTCGCAATATTCCCTTCATCTTTGATTTCACCTCTGCCAATGATCTCAAAATTCATTACGGTTCTCGGCAGCCCACGAATTTTATGTAGATCTCGTGTTGTAAATAAAAAATTGAAATGTCTTGTAATTTGTAGAGGAACATGTTCAGTTATTTTATTTGCTGGTAGAGCCATTACATGTTCATTATGTTTTTATGGGCATCAAAAACAAGAAACCGCATTATAATGATGATGACTCTGTTGAACGGATATGTCTTGCGGTTTTGTTCTGACAGCTTGATTTTTGTGGATAAGCATTGCAGAACCAAGAACACGTTTACTTTTTAACGTTTCATTTGAGAATCAATAATTTGTGTGGCATATGTTTTGCTATTATTACTATTATTACTAAACTATTTATGGAAATGATAAAAGTTCTGTAATGTACAGAGTTCGAAATAATAGAGAAGTAAGCAGGAATTGGTGGTTTTGTGAATCATAACACCTCCTGGAAAATATGTGTTCGACGAATCTCCATAGTGAGATGATCAAACCATATATCTATCAACTACGACTATGGATAACACGTTATAAGAAGCGATGTAATCAAATTGAAGCCAACAATATTTATCTTACTTTTTCTCATACGGGAGCTGGGAAACTCCGGCGCATGCTCACTTCTGCTTGGAAGGTGGTTGGGGTATTACCAAGGGTTTTTGGAAACCTGAAGCTTGTCCATGTAACGCCCACTCCAGCACCCTCATCCATCTTGAATGAATCAGTGTACTACACTGATGCATCTCTTTCCAGTTGAGGTTGGTTCTCTGCGCAAATTTGGTGATTGTTTATGACCACTTCAAACTGCATTTCGAAGTCAATTTGGTCAAAGAAGGTTAAGCATTACCTCTGATGTTGCAGTTGGGCAGGTAAATATCACCCCTGTGATATCCAGATAAGCTAGCTAGCTGTACTTTCTGCAGCTTGACTTGTGCCGAAGTCTGCTAGTTCAATTCCTCTTATTTCGGTGTGTGAGGAAACCCAAAGAAAGATTATATTTTTGGTTTTGAGTATTTTCAGCTCCTCTTTGATCAACTTAGCCAGTGGATGTTGGGTATTTGTTTTGGAAATTTAAATTTGTTGAAATTGTTTTTTCGTTAACCAGCTGTCGTCTCCTCACGAACGGCAGCCCTCAGAAGAATAAACTTGTGGGGGCCAAGGATTAACGAGCTCTTATCTTTTTACGTGCGATTCCTAGCATTTTCCAGGGCCATGAGAAAAATTTCTGCAGTCGCCATGGTATGAACCATCGCCGACTGGCAGCCAGAGTGATTGAAACACTCGGCTACTTTGCCCCTAATTGTATGGAGACAGTTGATAGAATCCGTTATGATTAAGAAGTTTGGTGCTGGCGATATTTTTGCGTAACTAAGTGCCTTGTATATTGCAAACAGTTCCCTAGTGAGAATAGTAGAAGTTTCAGATATTTTGAATTTCTGGATCTCGTTTTCCGTAATAAATGCGCAAGCTACACCACTATTATTCTTAGATGCGTCGGTGAAAAATTGTTGATGTGTTGGATACTGGGATATTATGGTTTGATAGCCTATTTGAAACAGTGAGGGATTCGTATCATTTTTGTTCAGAGAATTTACCTGAGCATTTATGCAGTGTGTGTGAATGAGCCATAGTGGAGTTTTGTAAGTGTTGCTTGATACAGTTGGGGGCATTTGATGAACCTGGATTAGAGTGAGGGAGCGTTAATTCCTTTCATAGAATGGGAGGTGCAACTTCGGATATTGCCGGAATGGAGGTTCGATTGTTGGACGAATACTTTGAGCTTGAAGTTTTCCTGCGTGTGTCTTGTCTCCTCAAGTTCAATGGTAACTCACCGAGTTCACAGAAGACGTTCTGAAAGCGCCAGATATAATGCGAAGTTCGTAGTTTTGGATTGTATCTAAGGCTTTGAGAGTAGTGGCGGACGCTGCTGAGTAAGATATGCAGCCATAGTCTAGCTTTGAGCAGATTAATGTGCTATATTGTGTCAATAGTGTTCTGCTCCCCATTGTTTGTTTGTGAGACACTTTATGAGGTTTAATCTCTTTTGGTATGTCTGCGATAGATATTTAATGTGGGATTTCCATGTTAGGGATTGGTCTGAAGTCAATCCTAAGTACTTTATTTCGGTGTTATAAGAAATTATAGATCCTTGAATTTCAATGTCGGAAGGTTTTGAAGCTGTTTTGGTCTTTCAGAGAAAACTATGCATTTGTTTTTTTCAGGTGCGAATCGAAATCCACTCTTTGTAGACCATGAATTTGTTGTAGTCAGGTCCTCTTTCATGAATATAATGAGATCATCGGCAAATAGTCTGGCTTGGACTAGTTTTTGTAGTGTTTCATAAATGTTGTTGATTCCTACGAGAAAGAGAGTGGGGCTCATGACAGATCCTTGAGGAGTACCATTTTGTTGGTACTTGAGAGATGACAGAGATTCATTTGCTTTCATCTTAAAAGATCTGTTCGAGAGAAAATTCTGAATGAAAACCAGTATATTGCCCTGATACCCCCAGGACTCTTTAGTGTATGGATTATATCACGGAGCAACGCCATGTCGAAAGCTTTGCATAGGTCAAAAAAAATTGATTGTT
This sequence comes from Chrysolina oricalcia, assembly GCA_944452925.2. Lineage (NCBI taxonomy): Eukaryota > Metazoa > Arthropoda > Insecta > Coleoptera > Chrysomelidae > Chrysolina > Chrysolina oricalcia. The sequence continues at coordinate 22,883,762 of OX101818.2, forward strand.
CGAAAAAGCTTCATTTATATTAGTTTCAAAATCTACGAGATTGTCTGTTGTGGATTTCATGGGACAAAATCCTGCCTATTCCGTAATTCATTTGTTGTCTTTAACAAGTTCCATATGAGACGTTTGTTGATGATTTTCTCCATTAGCTTGCATAATACTCACGTTGCTATAATTGGTCGATAAGAGTCTGACATGTTAAGAAGTTTATCTGGATTTAATATTCGAAAAATGTAGGATAAATTCCATAGTTTCGGAAATTTGTGTTCTGTCCAGATCATGTTGAAAAACTCTAGTAAATAGTAGAAAGAGGCAGGAATATGTCATCAGATCCAGCGGATGGGTCTTTAAGTATATCAATGCCTTCGAGTAATTTGGATTTTGAGATCGACGAATTGATGGGATTATTATTTGCGACTATCGGAATTGGATTTTGCTTTTCTATTTCTTTGTACCTTAAGATATCGTGGTCAAAGTTACAGTCAGCTGACATTTTGCTGAAGTTGTTGGCTAGTTCTTCAGAGATATCAGATAGTGGTTTATAAATGATTTTCCTTGTACTTCTAATTCTAGAATGCTGTTATGGGTACTTGATCATGTTATTCTCTTAATACTTTTCCAACGTTGGTCAATGGTGTGTTGGCGTTTATACTATCTACATATCGACTACAAGAATCTTTATTGGCTCTGTTTGTAACTCTTTTAACGATTGCCCTTTTTCTCTTCAGATCAATAAGGTTGTCTGTGGTGTAGTGTCATTTATAGACGTTCAATGATTTGATTGAGATATCATTAAACTGAGATAGATTGTTATCAATGCAATTGTTCTTTGAGATTGTTACAGCTATTTGCACCAATTCAACTTGAGGTTACCTTAAGACTCAAGTGGACCTTACATTACGATTTTGGTTTGCACTGCTATTTGAGGACAACATAAGCCTTAGTCGAGATAAGCCTCTGATTTTCCAGGCTTAGGTTCCACTTAACGACTTAACCTCACTTCTCCTACACGAATTATGTTCCTATTTTCTTGATGTTTAAAGTATTTCGAGTACTTTCTCTGGATTTTGCTGATGTGATTGAATTTTTGTGGGTATCTGAAATGTATCAGATTTGAAACAATATTTCACGTACAATATTAGATGACGACGACCTAGGATTTGTATCAAATGATGTGCCTAGACAAGTGTACGAGAGGGAACATCATTTGCATGCACGACGAACTTTAATTTTTCCATCGATGTAGGGTGACCAAACCTACAGCTCTCTATATACTGAACCAGATTGAGACTGAATTGAATATCCCTATGATGTGAAAGTATAAAAATAATTTTCAGATTCAACACTGTACCTATAACTTAATACAAAATGTCTATTGATGTATTGTTAATTTATATTACTTACGAACTTAAAAATATTCTGTTGCTTTGTACTGGAGGAATGGAATGGCGAGTCTTTTCAATTTTTCTTATTCATTCAAATTTGTTAACAACATCTTCATATCGTAAACATTTTGGATGAATATTATTCTGTTTAAACGAGGTAAGTCAGGTAAGGTTAGGGTGGCTATTAAACTACGAATTTTAACAAATGTGCACGCAGCTCTGTTGGCGATATTGTGGCTAGTTTTCCCGGTACAGACAAATTTTCCAAATCACTTGCCATACTCTCGCCAGCCTTTCAAATTAGACAAAACTGACAGCGCTTGCGAAATGTGCATATTTTTTCAAACTTTGCGTTGTTTAACGTCTCGTCGTTGTTCACGTGATCATTTTTGCACTGTTGCCGAACATTTCCAATACTCAGGTAAGGTTCAGGCAAGGAGTCAACGGTGCAAACCATCTTTACCTTGAGGTGTACCTTAGGCTGATCCTCCACTTAGCTGAGTTTGTTACTAAGGAGAACCGGTGCAAATAGCCGTTAGTATATCTTTCTCAATTATATTCCTGAAATAGTTCCCAGTTACCAGTTTTTAGTTTCCATTTCGATTCCGGTATATATGACCATCTGGTGATTGTATTATTGATTAGTGGAATTGGAAAATGATCACCACCCCTTGAATCATTGGAGACATTCCATGTGTGATCGATTGATAAAGATGGATACAGATGTAGATCAATGACTGATGAACTTCCTGAAGCTAGGTTGAACTGAGTGTTGGATCCGTCGTTGAGAAATGCAAGATTTGTATTGTTAATGACATTAGCAATCATTTTCCCCACGGTTGTAGTTCTCTGTGAATCCCATATAACACCGTGATCATTGAAGTCTCCCAGAATCATTTCAGGAGATAGAATCAAGATAGATCAAGTTTTGGAGATCTTTTTCTTCTAGATCGAAGTTTTGAGAGATGTAAAGACTGCAAACATGGATTTTTGTGAAGATCCAATTTCTACAGCAACGGCTATTAAGTTTGTGGTGGGGAAAATTTGTTTTGATATTATATTATGCTTCATGTAGATCACAACCCCTCCTGATGCGTGATTTCAGATCAATAGGAGACTTTGAAATTTTTTTTCTTGAAGTCATCTGATGTCTGGCGAGTATTGATTGATCAGAGTCTGAAGCATAGGGAGACCAACTCAAAATCCTTTGATATTCCTTTGCAAAATTTTTTCATACATTGTGTCTAGTCGAGAAAATATTTGTTTGTATAAAGAAAGGAAACAACAGTAGTCAGTAGGTAGATGAGTCGCTTTCGGTGTCAATGTATCCTGGAGTTATTTGTTTCATTAATTTGGTTTTCAGTTTGGTGCATCTGGTTTCAGTTTTCATCTCTGTTAATTGAGAATTAATCTCTTCCAATACTGTGATAATTGACATTGGATCTTTGGAGATAGTTAATAAGTCTTTTGATCCCCAAAAATTTTCTCTGAAATTTTGGAGTTGCTGACTGTTTAATGTATATTTTGGGACGTGATTATCTATGAACTGTTCGACGGCTGGGGAAAAAATTTAAACTGGAATCTGTTTGGCTATTCTCGCGTTTACATTTCTCGACATAGGGGTTTGATGGTGTTACAAAATTTTCTTCGGGGTCTTCTGTGGTGGGCGTAGGTATATCTGAAAAGTTTCGTTTGTTTGATGAAGCATCTTGTTGAGATAAATCTGGGATTATATTTTCTATATGAGGTTCGTGCTCAGCGATGGTTGTTGATGGTTCGTCAACCATACATTGTGGAGCATCATTCGTAGATTTCCCTGCTCGATCAGCAAACTGTTTCTTATAGAGTGGTGTTAACTCAAAGAGTTCGCTTCTAACATGATAATCCCATATTTTTTCTTTTGCTTTTAGGGGAAAGGAGGTGAGACTTATCGGGTGGTAAGACTTTGGTTCGTCCATGGAGCTTGGTATGGTATGGTTGGCATGGACGCCACCACAGCCTCTCTTCAAGCTTGCAGTATGTTACCGTGAATGAAGATGGCCACCTTTTCTAGAAGGGCTTTATGATCTCAAGGCCTTGTTGCTGTGAGGTGGGAAATAATCCGCCCTTTCCTGACAACTTGATTGAGTTGAATTATTTGATAGCCCATTAGAGTCTTTGAATTGTGAATATTTTCCTAGCCAGGCTTCTATTGAAGTGCAGGTGAACACTTATTTATATTTATTTGGTGACATTTGGATACATGACTGTCATGAAATAGGGAAATAGTACCTGGGGACTTTGGGCGAATAATGAATGACATAAAAGATGATTCTTGTGAAATGCGAATGTTTTTCGTTTTTGTGGATGATAACTCGAATTGAATTGAATGAAATGAAAATATTTTCAAAAAGAGGTGTTACTCAAACCCAAGTGCTATTTGAAATGTTGAATGTAGCGAATGATTCAACTGGTCACTCCACATTCTTACCTCAGATGGTAACCATCTAGAAAACAAATTCAACCAATTTTTGAAAATTCCTCATTAACAGGTATTTTCAGAGATTACCTTTTTGAAAGGACAATCTGTGTAAACGGTAAAAACTTCTTCGGTAATTAGTCCACAATTTCTCGTCAATGTTTAGTAATGGAACTAGTTCCACATTCCATCTGGCTGAGCGCACCCACAATAATGTAACTTTGAACGATTAGTATGTCATATAGCTCAGCCAGGCTATTTAACACAGCGGCCACATACGTTTTACCAATCATTCCAATTGTTCGATTTATGAGCCATTCATAATAATGTCCGATAATATCGCTCGGCAATAGTCATGTAATGATACGCCCTCCGTCAAGATACTATAAGATCGTGCGTTATCGTGAACAAGTTCACAATAGAATGTGGCGGGCCTTTGAGAAGCCGCCTGCGAAAGATTTAAATGTAAATATACTGGGTGGCTCATGTGCAAGTTTCCAACTACTTTTTATAATGTAGGGGCGGCCTCACCAGCACTTCCACCTATTACATATCTTGTGCATCCAACTATCTCAGTTCAAATCAAATCGTTTATTCAACTAGGTTATGTAAAATGCAGACATTTGTAGCAGGTCAGGTGAGTCATACATTCTTAATTGGTATAAGTAACACAATAAAACAAAATAAGCAACAACACTTTCTAAAGGCGGCTACTCACACACCTGCCGCAGGGGCAATCTAGGGTGTAAAGGTGGGGTTGACCCTTGATTGCCTCCTAGATTGTAACGTGTGTAGGCAAGTCGGGCCAATTTCCTAGATCGCCTGCTTTGCAGGGCGGCAGGCGCGCCGGACCCTCCTTGCTTCCTAGATCGGCTCCAACCGCCCTGCCACAACTCGTGTGTGTAGCGTGATTGGGGCAATTTCGACTTGGTTCTGTAGGGAAAGCCGTGCGGAGTGTTCATTTTTATTGTGCAGCTCGCTGAGGTGGATCAAATATTATTATGTAAATCGAGAAAAACCAAGAGCGAGAAGTTTGGACGCGGGTTATGGAAGTCTTTAAAGACCGGCCCAACATGTGGGATAAGACATAACTCTTTTCGTTTCTGTAACCAATTCTTCATCAAGTACTTCCTTTTCTTTTTTTCTTCTGTAGCATCATGGAAGAAGCCAAGGCAATGCCGATGTTTTGATTTTTCGAAAGTGTTGGCACCATCTTCACGACTCAAGTGATAGTCTGTTCTGCGGTACGTTGACTGTCGCTCTGAACGGCAGGTACGTGTGTAGAGACGCCTCCTAGATTGCCGCAATCACCCTGCACCCTAGATTGCCCCTGCGGCAGGCGTGTGAGTAGCCGGCTTAAGACACTAACTACAGTTCATTAAGAACTCCATGAAAAACTCACATTCATAGTGGTACAATTATTCATCTAAATTAGATATAACAAAGAATTCATCCACCGAGTAATAGTTATAACTTTTATCGTGATTTTTACCTTTCTTTCAAAAGAGATCAAATCAAGGTTTGTCCGTTCACGTGGTATTGTGTCAAATAGGTGTAAGTTGGGAGAATTACGTTCTAAGATTGCAAACTTGTACCTTGGAGGTTTCAAGTGGTCAGCATCTACAGTTGAGTAATTATAATAATGATTATTTTTATCAATTTCCTATTTTTGTGTATCTCTAGTAAATTTTGATACAAGTAAATGAAGGGAAGACACATTATTTCGAATTATTTGAAATATTCCAGACACGAAGCATTGAATGGTGCCCTCATGGCCCTCATGGACCCTTTTTACTATTGCCTATTTTCCACTTATCCACATCCCTCCTCCGAATCTTCATTTTTGAACCTTCGTGAAAGCACCTATGAAAATTGAGAGCCATCCGTGATGATTTGAACCCAAAATTATCCGTCGACATAACCCGTTTACTCCAGATAATGCAAATATGAACCGTAATAGTCCTGCGTTCCATGGGCGTCATTTCAGATTTTCAACTGAAGTGGCAAGATCTAAATTTTCGGGAAATTTTAAGAAACTGGCTTTACTTTTTTAAGCTCTATCAAACTATTTTTACAACAATTTTATTGCTAATAAACATGTGAGGTAATTATCTCTCACACACAAGTCAAAAGTGTGCCCAGCCCGTTTGTTTTTTATAAAAGGAAAAATAAAGTAAACATGATAAAACAAATTTCACTTTATGTCAATGTTATCATACTACATCCACGAGTTACTTTTACACAAAATGAAGCCTTCTCTTCTGGCTTGAGTTAAAGTCATCAATAACTTTGGAAATGTTTACTTCAACACCCCTTTCAATAGCCAAAAGGGCTAACAAAGACAACCTCTCCTGGCCAATAGAGTTTCTGGTATATGTTTTTAACCGCCGTAAGCATGAAAAAGATCTGTCACAGGATGCCGAGTTCATCGGAATCGTATAATACAAACGAAAAAGTTCAAAAAGTAAGGGAACACACTTTTCAACGATTTTTTTACAAAAACGTCAGCTCTTTCTTGAATAATTTTGTTTCTTGATTCTTCCATTCTGTTAAAACATTTCAGTTCAGACAGAAGAAGAAGAAGAAGAGTAGGCAAAATTTGACGAAAATTGTGAAGTTGATATGAATTAATAGTGAGTGCTTATTTAGTTTTGGTCAAAGTTTGGTGTTGTGTCATTATAGCAGCTTGCTAGTGGTAAGTTTGTGTTTTGATAATAACCAATCAGGAATCGAACTACAAAATCGAAAACACATCATATACATATCCAGTAGCCAATCAAGAGCCGAACTACAAAATCGAAAACATGATGTTTTCATTTATCAACACAAAAATTGCAACCAATCATAACACGCTATTTTAGCATAAGTGAAATAATCATCACAATCTCACTTCTAACTCCATCAGCTTTGCCGTCAGTCCCAAGTCTGATAAAGTGAGCCTGTACGGTTCCACGTGGGCAGTTTCTATCCAGTGGCGGTGCGTTCGTACAAATGCATCACGCATTTATTTTTGTAGTTCCTGTCGATTTTCAACATCTTTTGGTGGGTAGAGCAAATTGACAAATTTTGTGTAAATGGTGTTTAATCACCCTGTTTAAGGATTATACCCTTTCTTTTAGCATTTGTTCCAATTTTGGGCTACTTATTAATGAAGGTTAGTATGTCCGTCTACTCCAAGTCAAGTCAAGTTAGTTCATATTGTTGGAGTTTTTCAACTCCAAATTTTATCAGCTGAATTACCATCACCCAACATATACATGGTGTCCGGTAAACCTTGTACAATATTGAAACTGGTGATAGACCAGGTCATGACTGTTCAGAATATCGGAATTTCACCTCAGTAAAAATATCACCGTTTTCGAGATAATGAACATTTTAAGAATTTCTGGAATATCGCTACCTCACCTTGGATTTTTGAGTGCCATGTATACAAATTGAGACAAATTCAAATATCTTTGCTGCTGAAGATTACTGATGGGTGATGGTCTTAGACGCACAGAACAGTTTTTCAGACAGTGATTTTTTTTTCAAGAAATGAGGGTAAAATGACAGGTTTGATATTCATCAATTTTTTTTAAAAAGTTTGACATTATTGTCTGAAAGAAACATAAACAAATGGAAGTGGACATTCATTTCGAAAGAATGCTTATTTTGTCCAGTCTCTATACCATTATATAAAACAAACTATAATTATTTTTGGAGGAAGTGATTTCCATTGAATTAGGCGTGGTTTTACTCTAGGCTTCCATCAACTTTTATACTTACGCCCAATATTATTTCGATTTTATCAAGATAAAATATGAAAACGATTATTAATGATAAAGAATAGACTGCTTGGTAGCATTAGATAGTATGCCAATAAAATTAACTTTTCATGTAATTAAGCCTAATAAAATTATCGAAATGAAATGTCGATTATCCGACATGGCATCGCTTAATACGAATTCTTGTAATAAATGTCGCAATTGTCCAACATCCAGATTCCAACGAAGTTTCAGAGAACGATAGATATACAGGGTGTAACCAAATGAGTGCAAAATTTTTTAGGAGGTGAATCCTTGTCGAAAATTAAAAACTCTTCTAACTCCTGTGTTGTGTCCGTAGAAGCAATAGTTTCCTGAAGAAAAAATAAAATACAGCATTGTGCAAGAACGGATCTTCTGTAAATAGAATTGAAAAAGTATAATAGGTGGCTGTCACATTTTGTTTGAACAACTTGTGACTTCTGTCGTAGTATTTTGAAATTATTCTGCTTGTTTCATTCAGTGGTATTTATTTCTTTGTCATGTCGTACACACGTTATACTTCCCGAAAATATACGCATATGCACTACATTTATGGAGAATGTGGAGGTAGTGCTGCTGCTGCAGCAGCGCTTTATGCAGAACGATATCCGATTTCACAATGCCGCTAAGAGAATCGCTGATTTGGGGGTTAACCTATAACGCACTGGAAAGGTTGAAAGGATCGAAAATAACATTTTTGTAATATTATTTAGTGCGATGTTGAATAATCCTTATTGTGGTTTATAGTGTATGTTGATTAAAAATAAAAAAAAACGTTGAATTAGTATTTACTTCTTTACATCTCATTGAATGCTTCTGAGCACTTAATTCGTTATTACTCATAATTATTCAATCATTTCATCTTGATAGGATAAAAATAAAAGACGTTACTGACAAAGTCTAATGGAGTTGATTTTAGCTCAGAATAACATCACATTCTAATATAATCGAAATTCTACTCCTTCCAAAGATAATTATCGTATGTTTCATACCATGGACTCTCAAAAATCTAAGGTGAGGTAGTGATTTTCCAGAAATTCAAAAAAATGCTCATTATCTCGAAAACGGTGAGATTTTTACTAAGGTGAAATTCCGATATTCTGAAGAGTCATGACCTGGTCTATCACCAGTTTCAAGATTGTACGAGGTTTACCGGACACCCTGTATATGTAATGCTCTAGCCACATTCGGAAGATTGGGGAAGACGTCTCTAGTTCATCTCTTGTAGTTGGCAGATCGTTCGAAGATCACGAGAAAAATCTGCAGGAGGTATTTCTGCGATTGATAAACTCCGGATTGAAACTGAGCCTCAAGAAATGCCATCTGTTCCAAAAAAAATTTCGATATCTCGACCACGTTGTCTGGCGAAGAAGTGGCAGTGGATGACAAGAAGATCAAAGCAGTGAGTATTCCGTAAGACATACACCAACTTCGTAGTTCCTTGGTTTGTACACCTACCATCGCCGATATGTACTGGGGTTACTAACATCGCTAAACCACTAACCAGACTCACAGAAGGGCAAACACTGTTCTAGTGATCAAGAAAATGCCAGGGTTTGTTCAGAAAGCTGAAAAGAGCTGTGATCAACGCACCCGTTCTGAGCTATCCTGAACAGCAAATTCAAAGCTGACACGGACGCCTGCAACGTGGAACTTGGAGCTCATCTGTCTGAGATCCAGGAGGGACAAGAGAAAGTCTGTGGAGGAAATCTGTGAGGAAATCTGTGAGTGACAAAGACCCTGTAGAAAGTGAGCAAACGGTTTCACTGGGCCAATTGCCACGCTGACGTTGAAGACTGGTGCAGAAAGTTTGATGTTTGCGCTACCAGCACTGGACCTAGAATACGACCTAAGGCCCCAGTGCATCAGTACAACATAGGTGATCCATTTGAGAGAATCGCTATTGACATTTCTATCCAGTCCCAGAATCTGACCAGAGGAATAAATTCATACTTGTGGAAATAGACTACTTCAGTAAGTGCGTGAACACCTTTGACCTGCCCAACCAGGAAGCCATCACCATCGCCGATGCTTTGGTAAAAGAGTGGATTATGTCAATTCGGTGTTTCATTGAAGTTGCACTCGGACCAAGAAAGAAATTTCAAGTCCAACCTGTTTAACGAAATGTATCACATGATGAACATCCACAAGATGAGAACAACGGTTCTACTTCCACAGTCCGATGGAATGATGAAGCAGATGAACAGAACGATTAACTGCCATATCTCCCCAAGGTAGTCTCAGACCATCGAAGAGACTGGGACCAGTATCTCCATTTGAACCATAAGATGGCCGGTCGCTCAGCAGTGCATGAGTCAACCGGCCAAGTCCCTGCCAGTATTATAATGGGCCAAGAGCTGCGATTTTCCTGTGATCTAAAGTTTTAGACGCCACCAGGACAGGACACCGCGGGAGAGGACTACGTCAGCAAACTTTGGCAGAGAATGGACGACATCCATGATCGGATCCGTTTGAACACCAAGAGTTCCAGCAACATAATGAAGGAGAACTATGACAACATTGGAGGATTTCAGGCTGGTGACCCAGTTTGGCTGTGTAACTCTAAGCGCTGTCGTGGCCTATCACCAAAGTTGCGGAACTCGTGGAAAGGTTCCCTACAAAATCATGAAGAGGATAAATAACCTCGCCTATTGAATCCATAAAATATCCCGAGGAAAACCTTTGGTCATCCATTCCAGCAGATTGCCTCCTCACGCAGAAAATCACGCCCAAGTCTGCACTGTCAGACTACCAGAGGATGAGATGACGTTCCGGAAGTTCATAAACTCAAACGAACACCCGGTGACTGCGCGCTAGCTCACTGTGTGGCAGAAGATCTTCAGATATCCAGGAGCATCGCTGTATTGTTCTCCAAGAAATTAGGTCATCTCCAAACACTTGGAAAGGGGCCTGGGGCTTGAGAAACATCTACTAACTGGTTACCAAGACGTTTTCCAGTGATAAATATTCCTACGAAGATGTCTCATGAAACTGAGAGATACGATGGTGGACCAGAATCTAGTAGATCTGGCAATCCCTAAATTGTTTTGTGAGATTGATGAGCTGAATTGAAGAGTTATAAGAATCATGTTGGAGGCGATATTCAGATCCAGCGGCGTCAACATTTTGGTGTGCTGTAAACATCGTTCACGACCAAACCTGAAGACTGTTACTTTCCTCGAAATTCAAGGTGCAAATATGGGGAATCAAGCAGGTATTGACACTATCCAAGAATGACATTTGGGGACGGAATATCACTAAGAAGGGGGAAATGTAATGAACTTGAGCCGAACCTGTTCGCTTGCGAAAGATCCTCCGCCGAGCCATTCCCTATCGTGGTGACAACACATTGAAGTTTTAGCTTTGGTACGACAATTGGCATTTCTCTGAACAGTTCAAGAGCCATCTAAAGTGGAACCGCTGAACGTTAAATAAGATCACGAGTCTTCGAGAAAAACTCTATATAAGAAACCACATCAGCCGAAGACAGGGTAGTAAGGGAGTGAAATAAACAGATTGGCTCAGCAGTTTCAGTCTATATAAATGTGACTCAATTGAAATAAATCAACTTTTTATTTACAGTGGTAATAAATTAGATTAAAGCTGTCCATACAGCCCATAGTTCTACTATAATTGTAATATGGAATTTCGTAGTACAATGAAGGTTTCTCCTCTTCACAAGAAAGTAAGTCGTTTATTCCCAAGACAAAAATGTTTGTCATGAAATCTAAAACAAGTAAAATAAAATTAATTGAGAGCGGGTAAATTCTAAAAATGAGGAAGACAGGAAGAGTAGGCAATATGATGATAATAAGCTAATTTAGAAAAATTAGGTAAACAACTAAGTTAGATGATTTGATGTAAGCATTCTGATGAGTAATATGAATAGGAGAAGTAGTTTAGTAAGCTTTTGGCTCCTGAAGGTGCTAACTTGGTAAAACCAGCGTCGAGTGTAATTGTAACGTAAACAATTTTTTGTAAAATTTGTTTTTCCGAAATTCCCAGATTTTCGGAAAAACCCCCTTTAAAGCACAGCCAGTTTTGGTGTTTCGGTAGTTTCTTTTTCTTGAATTTCATCAGTACCAAATATTCACAAGATAAGTCCAGTGACCCTTGGCCAGTGAATTAGTGGAGTATATTCCAGATCACGGTAAAATGGAGAACAAAATTTGATGTGGAAGTGATGGATGATGCCTTTTAAATTGACTATTAACGTCGAAATTTGAAATATAGCCGGAATATTGCATTCCGGAGTAGCTATAAATTACAGTCGATGTTTATCTTCATTTTGTATTCGAACTGTATCGGGTGGAATAAATCGTACTCTCTAGTACTCAAGAGGCCGGTGCCTAATTTTTATTCCATCATATGGTTCAGAATTACTGTTGTAATCATATTCAATTATGGCCTCGATTTTTTATGCTCTTAACAAATGTAATGAGTCGTAATTGAAGGACCCTGAAAATTATTGAAAAAAAATCATAGAAACAGTTCCTTTTAAATTCTACAATATTTTCATAGCACTTATCAGGACACCGAATAAAGTACCAATGAAAATCGCTGACTCTAATGCAAATAATGTGTCAAGTAGGTAGTTCATGACGATGATTAAACATTTTAGCTTATTGAATAAAAGATTTATACATATGTTATTTGAACAATCATTCATGTTCGTTATAACTGAAGGGGGATCTGTTAATTCAGTTACTTTGTGACCTTTTGTAAATGATGAGTCACTAAGAAATGTATCTGTGAAAATCAAATGGCCAAGGAAAATTCAAAAAAAAATCCTACTAATGCTAAATAATAATATTATAAGCATTTGAAAAATCTCACATAAGGCTATCAAATATGAAAAACGAGTATATTTCGATTTTATATCCAGACCTGAAAACCGTAATTTGTTTTGGGGAGACATCAAAAACTTAAAAATCACTAAAATAAAAAAATTATGACATCCCTGAAGAACTTCTGGATGCAGAACAATTGAATAACCATTTCTTGAACCCATCTCACGAAAACAATTTTGAAAAGTTATCTGTTGTTAATCACTGTTGTTATTCGTCATTCTTCGAGACTACACAGCAACGTAAATGAAAATTCAACATTTCGAATTCCTCAAATAGAGACCCATGAAATCATCCAATATATCAACTAAGTTAAAACCGGAGCAATTGGTCATGATGGGTACTCAATAAGATATATAATAGTATATTATATAACAAGGGACTAAAGTGAATGTTTTAATCCCGCACGTGATGTTTATTGCCTGACGGCTCGTAGAGCCCGAGTGCCAATAATCACGTAAGGGATAAAATATCTCTTTAGTCCTGAGGCTTATACGCTATTTTTGCACTTCCCAGTATTTTAACTTTCAACATTGATACAATTAATAATTTTGATGAGTTATATAAACACGGTACTTGGATTACTCAGTAGGTAACGTTATAGCAACAGTACCAACAAAAATTTTCAATTCAGTGACATTTCAATTAATGTTGACAAATAATCGCCCATTTAGTTTCATCAATTGCAATAATGTTAGTATCACTTACAATATTAATCCAATCAATAAAGATTCATAATGGAACATTTCCTAATTGTTGTCCTAGTTATTAATAGTGTAGCTGCGGTAAAGTTTGATTTTTACTTTATGTCCCTAGGGATTTGAAATGCAACTTTATCTCCCTAGGGACTGAAAGATACATTTTAGTTATACGGGACTAAAGTTTGCACCTCAGTCCCGGAAATACAAAAAATTATGTATACCATATTGTTTAGATACTTTGAAACATATTCTCAAACCTCATCATCATTATGGAAATGCTCCTATATAAAACCCCTACCAAAAGTACCCAAACCTTCAAATTTGAATGAATTGAGACCCATCAGCATTCTACCAGCGATCTCGAAAGTAATCGAAAGACACGTCCATACTGTAATGAATAAATATTTAGGAGAAAATTATTTACATAGTGTTCAACAGTCTGGCTTTAGGAGAAACCACAGCTCCAGTAGCGCGTCAGCTTGTATTGTAGATGACAACGTCAGGCTACATGCATGGTGCTGCTGGATTTTTCTAAAACTTTTGACACTATAGATCATGACATTCTGTTGTCCAAATTACATTTCTTCGGATTATCGATTGAAAGTGTCAACTGGTTCAGATTGTTCGTCTCCAATCGTAAACAGTGTGTTCAGATCATTTCGGGAGTTCGTATCATGTCATCTTTCAAAGTTCCACGTAGGGTTCCCCAAGGAACCATTCTTGGACCTCTCCTTTTTTTGTCAATGTGTTGGACAGGAGAACTGTTTTGGATAATAGCAAACTACATCAATATGCTGATGACTCACGAATATGTGTAAAATTTGATCCAATGAATAACATAAAAACACAAATAATAATTAAGTCAGGGTTGAAGAAAATAAAAAAATATGCTGACGATCATAGTCTAAGAATAAATCGATCTAAATCTAAGGCATTAATATTTGGATCACGTCACTTAGTGCAATCTGTCAACTTTTCTGTCAGATTTGGTGATTCTAATGTTCCAGTCATGTCAAATGCTCGAAATCTGAGCATGGATTTCGATAGTGGTCTAACTTTCGAAAAACATGTAACAAAAAGGTGAAAAATTGCATATATGAGTCTAAAACAATGTATGCCTACAAGTATGTGAATAATGATGGAATCAAATTCCAACTGTGTAATACCCTTATATTATCCTTGATTGACTATGGAGATACTGTGTATAATCAATGTATAACAGTGAATACGTCAAAAAAATACAACAATTGCAAAATGTGTACATGAGATACCTACAACATTCAATATTTCATTTCATTCCATTTTCAATATTTTGAACAGTAGAAAACCTATATATTTATTCGACCGATTGAACCCCCATATGCATAGTTACAATTCGAGACACCACAACAACTTCAGAATACCGCTACACCATACAGCTTCGTATCATTCCTTTACTTGTGCATCTGCACGAATGTGAAATGAACTGCCAAATGATATAAAAATGATAGTCCGAATAATTCCAAAAAATAATTGAAGAATTTCTACTAACACACCAGGCTACCGATATTTAATAGTAATGAACTTATGTATCTGTTTTATTTTGAAAAATTTACATGTGAGTTTTTTCACTTTCACCTTCTTTATATATGTATTTTCTGTATGTTCGATATTTATGTTTTTATATTTTGTTGTTTTTGAGCATATTTTTAAGCATATCTTGCAAATGGCGAGATGGAAGATCAACTTACTTGAATCTCGACCATATTTACCCTCATTTTATTATGTAATTCTACACTACCATGTATTTTTTTGGGTAAATGAATAAATAAACTGAACTAAAATAAAAATATACCACAAAACAAACAAGAAGACCTATATATTATTTTCAGATGTTTTTTACAAATAACTCATTTGATTTGATAGTGGAACAGATATAGCGATGTATTTGTATGTCGCATGTTGATCCCAACCGAATCTCACACAATCAGAATTTCGAATTTTCATTGGGACTCTCATATACTTAGAATACAGCAGTCAAACTTCGGTGACAAAGTCCAAACTACATTTTAAGGCTAAAAGGCTATAAAGGTATTCACTAAAATGAATATTGACTGAGTTGCATTAGGGTGTTGAAAGTGGTAGAAAGTAATTGAAGGAATTTGAAAACGAATAATTTACGTATGCTCATAGGCTCATTTTTGGTGTTAAATGGATCACGAAAATAATATTTGCATGCAATCGCGGCGTGCACATGCGTTGCAATTGTTTTGTTAACATGCACTTTTTTGACATAACTCGGAACAAATAGTCAACAATTAAAATTAAGGATTGAGGGGATTGAATATAGAGTGTATATGGCCCATTGACAATATATTCATTTGTAAGTATTCATTTCTGGCTGGAATTTATTGCTTCTTCGCACACTGTCCTGTGCAGTTTTCAATCCAACCAGGTTTGGAAACTGCCAGTTAAATTTCATAAGGAAACTCCTTCCATCCTATTCCTGTTTTATTATTACTTATTATCTAAAACTGAGACAGTATTATTATTGTTCCGTTGTAATCGTGAAATGATGTTTTGAAATATTTTACAATGTCATCCATTGCCGTTCTCTTAAAAATAATAATCAGAATTCGGAAACGTGATAAGGTGGCGGATTTTGTGGTATTTAGGGTGATTTTTTTCGTTGCGGCCATTCAGTTTTGTTGACTTCCGTTTATTCAGTTAAAAATACCATTTTTTAAAGATAATTCTCAATGAACATTCTGCATCGCCCGACTTAGAGAAAAGTTTCATCATATCGGTTGTTGAAACTGCGCATTGCAGAAAAATCGAGATTTGTGCACGTGGAAATAAAATGGTTACCTAATCAATAAAATATCATTCAACTCGGAATAATAATAGTGTCAGTATCGCACAATTGAATAAAATAAATATTGCTAATGATATGCTCCTCTGCAATCCTTTTAGATTGAAAGCAATTTGCTTTCAATTGATTATAAGGATGTGTTGTTCATAAAAAATCTCGTTTTCTCTTCTTGAAAACATCAGATGCTTCGCTACAAAGTTACAAAAAGCTAGAATAATAGTTATTAATGAATTAGTGGTCAATAATCTGCAATTATTTAAAGGTAAATCTTATATTGAGACCTCACAAACGAGTAAAACTCTGTTGGTATGAAGTAAGGGATTGTATATGTTCACTGCATGTCTGTGAGGGACCTGGCCCTGATCTTATTCCTAATGTTTCCTGAAGAAATGTGCATTTTCTTTAAATAGATCGCTGTAGTTGGATGTTTAATAAATCTTTGACAGACGGGAGTTTTTCTTTCTATTGGAAAAAGTCATTTCCCCTTACTGAAAATTATAGACATATTGCTATTTTACAAAATAGTTTAAATGTATTTTCAAGTGGTTGTTTGATGAATAAAATGAGCAAAAATCCTCTGAAATGTAAAGTTTTCAGTTTCCATTGCACAGTGCAAGAGGTAACCTTCAACTATGTTTTTGATAACAGTGTAATTGGGAAAGTTACTTCGATCAAAGATCTTGAGTCATCTTCCAATCTAATCTCTCATTTTCTTCGCACATTGATTACATCTGTGAGTAGTTGGGTTTCATAAATAGACATTCCAGAGTTTTTGTTCATATGAGTAAAGTAAAAATATCATACTTCTAATTGCTTAGATTTCATCTTGAATATGCTTCGATTATTCTATGCCCTTATGCCCAAGTCGACTTCTAAAATTTGGAAAGAGTTCAACGCAGATTTCTTATGTACTGCTCATTTAGGCTGAACATTTCTTACTCTTTTAGCAACATGCTGTCAGTGATGAATTGAGTCCTCTAATCCACAGAAGGGAAGGGTGTCATCCTCGGTCAGAAATACGAAAAATAAAATTAATGTTCAAGAGGATATCTGGGAGCTGAGTTCTAATAGGCCCCGCCCACCAGCGGTTTTGCTCCGCCGTTGGCCAGAACAAATGTCAAGTTCTTCCACTCAAGAAGCCAAGTTGGCTTCGAAATTTAACATCAGATAAACAAGCTGGAACCGTGGTTCAGTCGTTGGAAGATCGGAATTAATGCAGACAAAAGCAAGGCCATACTGTTCACGAGGCGAAGTAGGACACCCAAGAGCCATGAAACTATGAACGACAAGATAATTCCATGGGACGAAGCCGTATACCTAGGAGTAACCTTGGAAAAGAAACTTATGTTTCAGAGGCACGTCTCCCACAGATTAGCTATAGCGAAAGCCGCAAGGCATAAGCTATATCCACTGATCGGACGTAGGAGCAACATTGCACTAGGGTTGAAACTACGCCTCATCAGGACAATCCTTCTGCCAATCATGCTGTACGCGTCTACTGCTTGGGGCAATGCGCGAACAGTTAAATGCAGAGAATGCAGGCCTTCTTCAATGTCTGCCTGAGAATGGCAACAGACGCACTACATCGACAGACTGATCAGGCATCACGTGGGGACTATTCTAGACAGAGTAGAGACCAAGACGAACCCGCTACTCACGGAACTCCTCGAGAACAGACGTTAGCAAGACGACAGAGACAGAGACAAATACAGACGACCAGTGAACCAGGGAGACAACGACACCCCTGAAGAAGTAAGACGGAAGCAAAACCTTCGGCGACGCCAACGTCTACCTCAAGAGGCTTAAATTTCGATAATCATGCTTTTATGTTTTAGATTCCAATAAGAACCGACCAAGAAGTGAACCAAGAAGTGAACCAAGAAGTGAACCGACCAAGAAGTTTCATGCACATTGAGTAAAGTCATTGTTAAATCATAATTCAACTCATGTCAGATAAAAGGGAGTTATAGGCCGAGAATTGGCCGAGCTGTCCATATCAAACGATCAGATTTTATTCTGCTGATCGCCAATCATCAGGATGAGGAACCGCTTTAACGAGCGGGGGTGGTGGATAGGGGGGGTGATCTTTTGAGTACGTACGAGTGCTGGGGCGTTCATCCTTCCGGGCCTAAACCCTAGGGGGTGCATGGTGGTGGTTCGGAATTTAGTAATCCGGGTGCCACAGAAGAGCCCGGAAAGTGTACTCTTCGGGGCGTGTTAGCTGGATGGCTCACTCGTGGCTTTTAGCCATTTTAATTTTGCTGCTTTATAGTTCTTCAAGTATTTCTGGCCAGGTTATAGCTCCTATTTGAAATCTACAGCCTGGCACAAGAAAATGAGACGTCGTTGGTTAACCCAAAAAATTTTAAAAATGAATTCGTACTGTTCCTGACTGATCCTGAAAGAAGAGTTCCGGAGATGCTTGATTTGTGACTATGCTGTGCTGGGAGAGGTGGAATCCTCCAATTTCCGGATCTCCGAGAACACGCATTTGTTTACAAGGATTTGACACCTTGTTTATTCATGAAATTCTGATCATTCTGATAGATGTTCCTGAATTATAAGAAGAAGGGGAAATATTTGTACCTCCTAGGAGACTGCGTGAATATGGCACATTTTACATGGTTGCACATCGATCAAATTATGGTGCGAATTTAGGGCTGAGTAGATTTCCGCAACAGGCAAACGTTCACTTAAGGGCTATTTATATCTTTTCCGACTCGTTTTGGCAAATGAAAAGAGCTACTGTGTAGCTCAAGTTTTAGATTCGAGTCCTCATATCATTTACATTTTATTTTATTTTATTTTTGTCCAGTTAAGGCGGATTTATGCACACCGCTTTTTCTTTAATTTGTATCTTCACTTTCATTAAGCCCTTTCAATAAAATGTTGTAACTAGGTATTTTCATGGAACCATTTATGCATCCAAATTAACTTTTATTTCACTTTACCTGTTATTTAAGACATAACCAACTTTTATCTCTTGAGGAAAAAGAAAATACAAATATAACTCAGGACATAGTGAAATGGCAAATTAAAGAAAAAGCGGTGTGCATAAATCCACCTTTACTGTGTAAAACTTCAGATTTTTCTTTGTGTTTTATTTTCCCGTGCAATAAATGAACTGTAGAAGTCAAAGTGACCTTTCAGCACTGCTGACACGTTGACAAATGTCATGTAGTTTAAATGGTAAATCAGTACCTCAATTTTACCATCCATTCCTACTAAAATAGAATCGTTATCCGCTACTCAGTTGATATTTCGATAAATAGATATTTGAAAATGTTTCCAGATAGTTCTTGAAAGTCCCTATATGAAGTTTGAGCAGCAATGGGTGAGAGAATTACCATTCGTGAGTTCGTGCCATGAAATTTGGAATTTTTCACGTAATTGATTTGAATCTCGTGCAACGTTTCAAGATTACATGGATTAACATTCAATAACTGACGACTTGTCGAGTTGAAATCCCCTGCAGAACTAGCTGACAACTTGTGATGGATATTCCCCCAGAAACATTTTTCATCGATAATATCCACGTTGATTTACAATTGCTGTCTGAATTTACAATTATGCTTTCAAGAAAAATGAATATACGGTGATCTTGACGAATTCCTATTGAACGTTTTGAGAACAGAGATAAAAATCTGAACATTTGGTACCTATTTGGTGGTTGGTATTCTAAATATTAATTTGTAATAATGAAGATGGTAATAATTATCTCCATTCAGATTAATTAGTAATAAAACGAAAACAATCAAATGAAGAATCTTTTATGCTTCCTTTCAGTGTGGAACTTTCATAAGGATTAACATCCAACGGATTAAGTGATGAAAACACTCTGGGTTTGGATCAGAATTTAAATGATGATTCATCATTGTTGTAATAAGGAGAATGGGATTGTGTCAAACTTTGGATAATGCACTCTGTTGTGGAGATGGATACACTTTTATGAACAATAAAAATTTCTGTGTAATTTTTAATAAAACTTTTTTTCTTTTTGTCAAAAAATTGCCCGGTTACTTAAATCACTATTAAAAATGTAGGTCCTTGCTTCGAATTTTTGTATTGTGAAAAAAAACATTCTACTTCTCTTCAGAGCTACTTTGATTAAAATGGACGTAAAAAATCTCGAGAGATTTTTTCCAAATCAAAGAACAGGACTCCTTGCAGCAGCTATTCAGATTAGGTTTACTGTATACCGTGTCATAACTGTGACAAACAATATACCAGGTGTTCGCGGAAGGTGGCGCCCCTATAACTTTTTTGTTTTTGAAGATAATAGAATGAAATTTGGAGGATCTGCATGAGACATAAAACTGCGTTTATCGACAAGTAACTCAAGTTCATGGAACTATCGGTTTCACCGGAAATGATATTAACTTTCAATTTTGAAATGGGACACCCAGTATATTTTCACTTCTTTTGTCTCCACATTACATTTTGAATACAATGATGTATCATTCGTCACTTTTTGTAACCACCTTTTTTTCTAATTTTGAATTTCATTTTTCAATCTAGAATGCTATGGATGCGTTCAAATAACTAATTGCAGCCCTAAAATGTTAGGAAGACTACAACTTCACTGTTTTTGGTCAAAATGTATGTGATATGTGACATTTCATTTTTAAATTGAAATTACTATTTGTTTTTTAAATGGCAACTTGGTGGCTCGTTGAGTTTGAGACAAAGACCTTCATGGTAATAAATCATAACATTGTCATCATAGTTACGTGTGTACCAAATTTTAGCCCAATTGGTGGGGGGAACTGGTCTGAAATTCAGTTACAAAGTTTGTCCACTTACTATAACGGAAAGTTAAAAAAAAGTCCCTCTATCGTATACAAATGCAGATAAGTGAGTACTAAGTTTGGGTAGGGCGCTTTGAGTTTGCGGGGATTCAAACAATTTTAAAAAGAAATAGAAGTTTCATGAAAAATTCGTTTTTCCATTTTTTTTCCAAATATCAACTGCATTTGTTCTAGAAAAAACAAAATATCTCATTTCAAATTCAGTACAAACTACCTATTACTATTTTGATGTTCACAGAAATAAAGTTACTTGCTCTTGATGATTAAAGTGTATTTATGTTTTCCAATTATTCTTATAACATCCAAAGATATGTTGGATTTTTATCATCAAAACATCGTTTCGGAGGTACAAGTAATCTCTTATCTAGTAAACATCTTGAGCACCTATTCCGGTTTCAGAAGTTTCAATGATGGAATAAAATTTATGGAAAAATCTTAATCCTACCTATATCATATATCGGGGGTAATACCACGAGTGCTTGCAATACTATCGATAGTAATTCTGTCGAAAATCAACGGGATCAAATTGCTTGTTAACACCATGAGTCCTTTAGGACCAGTGGTGTTACCTCAAAGCAATTTGATAGACTATGAGATTTCTGACAGAATTATCTATAGTATTGTGGCCAAGAGTAGTATTTATCGAGATAATTTCACAAACCTACGAAGAAAAAAAAGTTCCATTGTCGTGATCTCTTCAATATTCATAGATAATGTCTGATAGACATGAAGTCTGTCAGACTAACATTCATAATAATAGTAGCAAGATGATATTATATTCTCCGTTATTGTTTGGATACGTGGTTGACATGACAAAAGGTTTGACACGGCACCATAGGTGGATATTCACATATGAATGACTTTGAAAAAATAGATTAGAATAAGTCTTTAGAATTTTAATTTCCCATGTTAGAGATTCATAGAGCTTCCACATTTTTATAAAAAAATAATAGTAACAAAAAATTTACTTTTGCTAGTTTTCGGTCACGAGATACGACTTCTCGACCTACTAGTGCCCAGTTATTGTCGATTGATTACCTTTTTCCGGCCATTGCTCTCATGTTTCCAGTAAATAAAGTATCGATATTTGTGAATTCCCCAGTAAACAACCCAAACAAAGCACTTGAGTTTATTTAAAATTTTATTAGAAGAAACAAATTATAAAGAAAAATTAAATATAAAAATGTCAAAATAATAGGTTTATCCTTGAAAAATTAAAAACTGTATCAAAGGAAATATGGAACTAGTTAACTAAAAAGTTTTGGAGCCCAGATTTGTTGTGTTTGTAATCACACACAATTTTCGCAGATACTAGCTTTTTTAGCAGCTTCAATATAAGGTAGATTAGCAAGATTAGCAACGTTTAATTAACAGTGTGATCCACTAAGTGTGCAACAAATGGGAAACTTGTTTATTATCGATTTCTCAGAAAATTTTATTCCTGACAAAAGTTGGTGCATGTTCCAAAACTATACCAAGTGTACCTGAACTGGCTTTATGACAAACACCATACAGGATAGGCCAAAAAATATAAACTTCGTTCAAGAGTAAAGTACCATTATTTCAAAAAATATAGAAATATGTTAAAGAGAAAAGTTGCTAAGAACTAAAGGTTATGTTCAGATACAAAGTCATGGCCTGCTATTCAATTTTTTTTTTCGTTTAGAAAATATTGAATTACCCCCGTATGATAGATATTTTTACTATTTTGATTTAAAATGTATTTGAAGTAGCCACAATCAAATCAGTTTGGAGTATTTTTTATCAAATTAAAGTTTATTTGTAAAATTTACTTTTGTACTTTTTTAGGTGACCGTCAACTTCATGTTTGTTGCAAAGATAATTAACAGAACTCTAGAATGAAACAAATACTCTCTTTAACGAGGCAAATACTTTACTAAGTAAATGTTCACATGAATAAACTGTCAATAAAAGTATAAAATTTCTGTTCTTCTGACAACAATGCCTCAACTAGAATAGATCTTAAAAAACGCTCCAAAATCTATCGCGGATAGCCATGAACAAAAAACACATACGCCCGAAAACAATACTGTAGTTTGATAGTGTGGCGTCTTGAAACTTGCCTGTCAAACGTTTTCATATTTGTCCTTAATTAAAAATGCCTCGCCCAGTAGTATTAACGTTAACTGAAAAGGCAGAATTTGTTTTAATCTGTGGTGATGGTTATAAAACAATGCGCGAAGCTGCAAATATTTTCAACGAGCGGCATCCAGACAAACAAATTTGCTATTCAAGTGTAAGTAGAATTTTAAAGAATTTCAAACAACTAGAATATAAACATAATACGGAGCGAACGAAACCTGTATGCACAGAAGAAAACCAGCTTGACGTACTTCAAGCAGTAGTAGAAAATCCTAGAAGGTCCACCCAAGAAATTAGTAACGGAAAAGAAAACTAATTCACAATGAGCTTATGACTTTAGGCATAAGATGTCAGGAGGACTGCTCATTGCAAATATCCTATACAATAGGAGAAGTTGGGTCGAAAATCCATCAGAAAACAACTACTTTCCTGGCTAATGCCACGACGAACATTGAATTACATCTGATGAAATTTCCGTGCAGAGTTCCTACAAGGTTATCTCTGCAATTGCTTGGTTGCATGGGAATGTTCATCGAAACATTCGGATCACCTATATATCGATTTCGGAGTGTTGCTCCTCATCAGTATAGGGTATTGCTATTCAAGTGTAAGTAGAATTTTAAAGAATTTCAAACAACTAGAATATAAACATAATACGGAGCGAACGAAACCTGTATGCACAGAAGAAAACCAGCTTGACGTACTTCAAGCAGTAGTAGAAAATCCTAGAAGGTCAACCCAAGAAATTAGTAACGGAAAAGAAAACTAATTCACAATGAGCTTATGACTTTAGGCATAAGATGTCCGGAGGACTGCTCATTGCAAATATCCTATACAATAGGAGAAGTTGGGTCGAAAATCCATCAGAAAACAACTACTTTCCTGGCTAATGCCACGACGAACATTGAATTACATCTGATGAAATTTCCGTGCAGAGTTCCTACAAGGTTATCTCTGCAATTGCTTGGTTGCATGGGAATGTTCATCGAAACATTCGGACCACCTATATATCGATTTCGGAGTGTTGCTCCTCATCAGTATAGGGTAGGTCTAGCAGTCAATAACTAATGACTGCAACGAATGAATCGACCCAACTTCTCCTATTGTATAGGATATTTGCAATGAGCAGTCCTCCGGACATCTTATGCCTCAAGAAATTAGTGATTATACCGGCATAAAAAAAAAAAACCTCTCTGAAGAAACATAAGTACCATGGTTACAAACCTATATTCATTTGTACATTGCAAGAAAGAGACTATGATTTGAGATATGATTTTTCCATGTGGATTCAGGGTGAAATAGAAGAACAAAGAGAATTTCATCGATGTGTTATGTTTGGAGATGAATCGAATTTTAAACAAATGGGGTTCTATCATCACAAAATTGCAGATGGTGGTCAGATGTCAACCCAAATTATATTATTGACAACAAAAATCAATACTATCAGAAAACAAACGTTTGGTGTGGTATATTAAATGATACATTACTAGGTCCGTTTTTTTTTTCTAGAGAATTTTAATGGTGACAGGTACTTGAACTTTTTGGAAATTGAAGTAGGAGAGATTAGAAGAACGGCAAAAAGTATGGTTCTAACATGACGGATGTCCTGCCCATTCTACTAGAAATGTTTCTCAGTGGCTGAATAGGACATTTCGTAATAAATGGTTAGGACGAAATACCGATCCTCGATGGCTTCCTCGTTCTCCACACCTTACACCTCTGGATTATTTCTTATGGGGATACTTAAAACAAAAAGTCTACAGAGATCGCTACTTTAATAATGTTGATGAGCTTGAAACTTCAATACGAGTTCATTGCAGAAATATTCCCGCTAATGTGTTGCGATCAACAGTAAACGAATTTTATTAGCGAACAATTAGATGCATCGAAAGAGAAGGTGGACATACAGAGACGCTTCAGTTCAGTTCAGTTACCTACTGTAAGTTTCTGTACTATCGCTTTGGTTCTTTTTTGTTCATGGCTATCCGCGATAGATTTTGACAGTTTATTCATATGAACATTTTCTTAGTAAAGTATTTGCCTCGTTAAAAAGAGTATTTGTTTTATTCTAGAGTTCTGTTAAATATCGTTGCAACAAACATGAAGTTGACGGTCACCTAAAAAAATACAAATCCAAGTAAATTTTACAAATAAACTTTAATTTGATAAAAAATACCCCAACCTGATTTGATTGTGGCTACTTCACATACATATTAAATCAAAATAGTAAAAATATGTATCATACGAGGGAAATTCAATATTTTTCAAACGAATAAAAAATTGAATAGCAGGCCATGACTTCGTATCTGAACATAACTTTTGAATCTAAGCAACTTTTCTTTTCAACATATTTCTATGTTTTTTGAAATAAGGGTACTTTACTCTTGAACATTATATTTTTCGCCTATCCTGTTTGGTGTTTGTCATAAAGCCATTTCAGGTACACTTGGTATAGTTTTGGAACATGCACCAACTTTTGTCAGGAATAAAATTTTCTGAGAAATCGATTATAAACAAGTTTCCCATTTGTTGCACACCTAGTGGACCACACTGTATATTGTAATTTCTCTTCAACAGCTAGATGAATACTACTGGACGAGAACAGGCGTTTTTGAAGCTAGTTGTCGACCGCATGGATTCTATAGAAATATGTACTGGCCGACAACTGGCTCAGATTGAACCATTTGAACCTATTCTCGGCCATAAAATGTAAGCTATTATAATATTCACTCAATATTATAACATTTTGGTGGACGGAAACTGGTGATAGTAATAACTTCTATAGCACCTTCAAGGACAGAACGAAAAGTGACCAAAGCATTCGACAGTTCTCGGCCATCATGGCCGACAAATGAAAACTCGTTGTTTTGAAACTCCAGAGCACTGTCCAATGCTCAATAATTCAAATGATCAACACTCGAGCAATGGTCTCTTCGACCACCGTGAACTAAACTGAAATGGTATGAATGAATGTACCTACCTATTGGTGCAGGTAAAACTAATAGAAGGTGGCAGGAAAACTGTGGCCGAACGTTTAGCGAGATTTTCGAATATGAGGAGTTATTATTTTTCTTATGATTTCATGAAAATGACGAAAACGGCCGACAACTGGAAGTGGCTGGAAAACTGGCGCAATCAGCCTATTGCCGGTCTCAAAAGGAAGGAACTGCGTATTATCGAGACATACTCTCTTATTGGTCCTAACATAGCAGGAAAGGAGGGTTTCGCGAGTGAAATTATCAGTTATAACTCATCGGGAATCACCCTGTATATACTCCACAGAAAGTGATGGACATGAAATTACCCGAAACCTATACACATAGTCCGACCGAATTCAAAACCAATAATTAGGGGCAATGTACTCCCAAATGAGCCACGATGTTTTTCAGAGTAATGTGCTACCCTGACAGACATAACAAGTGCTCGTGATTCAGGGCGTTCCGAATCTCGCCCGCATGGGCGTACGTAGGTACAGGGCACCTGTATGTATTAAAAACAAATAAGCAACAAATGAACAAAGAATCTACACGAACCTAAAGGAAAAGCAGTCAGCTGCAGCAGTTTTTCTTGACCTTTCCAAAGCGTTTGACTCTGTAAGTTATGAAGTTCTGTTGCGGAAACCAAATCATTATGGTTTCCGAGGTACAGCTCTTGATTGGTTCAGATCATACCTTATTGGTCGGAATCAAAGAATGAAAATGGGAGAAAATAGTTCTGAGACAAAAACCATTGTGAGTGGAGTACCCCAACGGTCAGTATTGGGCCCTATTCTCTTTTTACTTTGTATCAACGATATGGCTAGCCTTGATATTTCTGGAAACTTTACGCTGTTTGCAGACGGTACTACAGTTTCTTGGCACAACAACGATCGTATTGCTCTAGTCCAATCCATCCCGAAGACATAAATAAAATCCAAAATTGGTGTAATGCAAATTTGCTGACTCTGAATATTTCGAAAACCAACCTAATAACATTCAAGTGAGACTTAGAACAAGTAACATTACAGTCTCAAACTATTACCTGCAAACATGTTACGAAATTCATTGGCTTGCACAATGATAGCAGTTTAAAGTTTGAGACTCACATAACATCTCTCAGAAAAAAGTTATCAATGTTATCTCCCGCGAACTTGGACTTTCAGCCTCACTCACTGCCTACCACTCATTTTTCGATTCCCACTTACGGTATGGAATTCCATTCTGGGGTAATAGTGGCCAGGTTCTCGTGTTACAGAAACGTGTTATATTTAAAGTTAAGATGCGAGAATCATGTAGGCCTATTTTTTCCGGATACAAAATATTAACCCTATTTGAATTATTTATTCTAGAGATAGTCTATGTGTTACACAAATACAGATATTCGTAAATGCCCATGTAGAAAGGCACACTTGTCAGGAGAAGAAACCTGTTCTTTCGTTTCTCACTTCCACCCTGATGAAACATTGCTTGATTCACAGGAGCGAACAAATTCACAATCATTAACCCAAGGTGAAAACAGAAATAAATAACTTAAAGCAATTCAGAAAATATGTCAAGAAACTTCTCATAGGAAAATGCTTCTACTCTCTAGATGAATACTTGGCAAATGAGTTTTAGTCTTTCTATGAACTATGAGATGTGGAGAGCGATTTATTCATACTTTTAATGCGAGTTGTTCGTAAATTCTTAATGTGTACATGGCACGAATTTACGATGATGTATTGAAAAATTCTTAGCATACTATAGAACCAAACAAAATTTCAATGTCAAAATATTTTATTACTCAACATATTCTTCTCCTAATTGGATACATTTATTACAGCAAACCTGCAACGTCTCTATAGACCTTTCAAAATAAATGTTTCTTCTTGCTTTGCAAACCAGACCTCCACAGCTTTTATTAACTCCTCGTTGGAAGAAAATTTACGACCTTTTAAACTTTTTTTCAGTTGAGGAAAGAGATGATTTTTTTGCATGGCAACATGAGATTTGTGTGCAGGGGCGTTGTCCTGCAAAAACAAAACACCTTTGGATAGCTTTCCGCGTCTTTTCTCTTTAATTTTTTCCCGTAGAGTGGTCAGTAATGCCGAATAGTAATCTCCAGTTATTGTTCTACCCTTATCCAAAAAAACAATCATGATTACTCCATGGCAATCCCAAAAAACTGAAGCAAGAACTTTTCCAGCAGATTTTTGGACACGAAACTTCTTAGGTCTTGGAGAACCGAAGTGTCGCCATTCCATCGATTGTTGCTCTGTTTCTGGATCGTAGAAATGTGCCCAAGTCCCATCCATAGTAACAATTCGGTTTAAGAGCCACCATCACCGAAAAGTCGAATTTCTTCCTCATTCCTTCCAGCTCAGGTTTGTTGGCATACTTATCAAGAGTGGGGGTGGAGATAATGAACTCGATGAACATTGACAACACAGCACCTGTCCGTTCTCGATTACAGCGCCAATCAGGTATAAATTTCCCGATCGTAGAATCCGTTTCTTGCAAATACCATTGATTTCAAGAAAGAGATATTTTTTGTATGGGCTCAGTGGTCCCATAAAAATTCCGGAAACTCTCAATTTTTTCAATTCATCATGTCATTTAAATTTTTTTTCTTAAAAATTATCATAACCAAAAATCACGGAGGTTCCGGAATTTACACAAAAACATTGAGTAATGCAAAAAAAATTAAAAAAATTTCAAACAAAAACTGTGGGCTTAAAACGAATTTCCGTTATACCAAGGTAGTTTTGCTCTTCTACATCGTTTTCAAATCGAGCACAGATCGAACGCGTTGCTACTACCCTTGCACGCTTTTGGTCAATATTCAAACATTTGCGGATCCATTTTGCAGCAATTTTTCTCATGTCCAAATTGACGTGAACTATATGATGAACGCGTTCGTATGAAATATTCAGTGCTTCAGATATCCGTTTTAGCCCAATTTGACGGTCTGTTAAAATCATGTCATGAACTGCATCGATATTTTCGGGGACAGACACAGAAACTGGCCTTCCCGATCGGTCATCATCTTCAATGGAAAATTTACCTCTTTTGAAGCTTGCAGTCCAATTTTTCACCGTCGCATACGAAGGACATTGATCACCAAGGGTATTAAGCATATCTTCGTAAATCTGCTTACCTCTTAACCCTTTTAAATACAGGTACTTGATGATGGCTCGATACTCCAATTTTTCGATTTTCACAATTTCGGTGTACCTTCATATTTTTTCTTTTAATTTATTGCGTAACTCTGGTTTACTTTTTTGACGTCAAACTTTACACTGACACTTCTAATAAGTTATTGTTCGATGCTATGGTAACGCAATATTTCGTTTATGCAGGGAACTGGTCTAGGCTAACTAGATATCAATACATCCTCGTATTTGTTATATATTTTACCGTGTGACTTTTTATACAAAAATTTGAATGTTTTAAGTATAGGATGATGTTAAAATTTTTTCAATATATATCTACCACAAATGTATTGAAATTGATTGTACTTTGTCGACAAAATGTAAATGTTAGACAATAAAGCTTATCTATCTACTTTTGAATAAAAGTAGGAAATAAACCTGAAAGAATGTGAAGAATGTATTCTAGAAGATATGACAATGAATACAGTTTAAAAGGGTTTCTTCAATTGAATATACAGAAATTGAATAGAATGATATTCTAAGAACAATAAGTATTTCTGGTATAGTTTCTTGAAATGAATTTGCTTGCAGTGAAACATTCTACTCTTCCCCTAGAGAACACACACTATTTACAACATTTCTTGTTACCATAATAAGAAAGCTATTACTTTATAAAAAAATCAAAAATAAGCATCACTTTGAAATCCTACGACAGCAAAAATGATTTTGGTGAAGATTATTTTCCTGTCACATCATGGTTCAATGCTATCGATACATTCCTGCGGTTGAAAGGTTTTTGCTTAAGATAACTGGATAATAGCAGAAAAGTTCACCCACTTGGCAATACTGTTGTCAACCTCCCACCAAAATATTATTCGATGAACCTATTCACGATTATTTTGAGCCTTGCTATAATGGACCTTTACATTTACGAAAAATAAATTGAAAAACTCGTTAAAATCGATAGTTTCTAGTCTGAAACGTCCATTTAACAAAGAGTTCCATTAAATTTTTTCCATTTTGAAAAAAATATCACATTTGACGCTGACGTCACCTTCATCGGAAACACCCCCCCCCATAATCCACGTTCTGAAACAGGCAATACCGTTCTCCTAAAAAATATAGCTCCCAGCTTGATATAAGCCATTGAGAAATAATTAAAAGTTTGTCACTTGATCAACTCAGAGAAAAAATCCACATTTTACATATTTTTATTGTATTTATAGCTTTCAAATTTCCTGAATGCACCTCCCTTTTCATGAAAAACAATCATTGACAATACTGTGAATCGTAAAAACGTGCTCATTATTCATAGGGTGAAATCAAATCAGATAAAGCGAAATTTCATTGTGACTTTCATCTCTCTGAATTTGGTTTTTCAAGTATATTTTTCTCTAGTACCGAAAATTTTTGATAGTTCAAGGTCTTTTTTGCAATGACTAAAATTTTAAATCTTTCTTCAAACTCTGCTTAGAATACAACAATAACAAATCTTGAAGTACTCTTGGAAATTTTCTTCACAATAACATATTATATTTCCGCTTATTACACATGGTTTATTCACTGCTTCGAAACAGATTTTACGAAAGGCCTCATTAAAGGTGCATAAAAAAATTGTTTATTAGAATTTTTACTGGTGTTCAGACAACCGGGTACAAAGCATTTTTTCGACATGTTCAAAGTTAGCGCAGGGATACAGGAACAGGAATTAAAAAAAATTGTAGGATAGAAACAACAAAACTTTGAAAAACTCATTAACTGCAAATAAGAAATCACGTATGGCCTGTTTGTATGCAGCATAGATATTTGATGGAACTGCTTTACTTGTTTGTATCCAGTTTTAATGTGGGCAAACGAGTTGAACAGAGACGAACGATTCTTATTGGTTTGCTCCGTGAAACAGACGAACGAACCCATCTGGTATCAAATGACTACTGTCACACGACACATTTTATTTGAATGAGAATTTGAAATTCCATGGTGAACAACGTTGCCAATTCTAGTTTTGATGAACGTGACGTCACGAATCACTTTTCTTCTGATTATAGAGAAACTAGCGGTCTGAAAAAAAAATTAAATATCCTGAGTGATATTAGCGTATATACTTTCTCATTACAGTGTTCTCTCATATGTCGTGGAAAGGTCCATTAGCCAATTTTATGTTAATATTTCAATGGAAATTACCTCCTCCACGAACGCGTCAACTGGGAACTGTGAAAACGAAGAAATTTGTTTCTGCCAGTCACCCAGTCAGACCAGTCAGACAGTCAGTGCTTAATGAGTGTTACAGACTTAACTAGTCAATCTATAGTATAGGTGTATCGCGTGTACCACTCAGATAAATTAGTGTTGCAATTTAAAATTTTGTTAAAATCAAATACCACGTTACTCTTCTGTTTTACTTTTAGAACACATCGAGGGCATTTTATCACAGAGGCTTTTTACTGCTATTTCAGTGGCGTTTCTTTTTCATACTAATGACAAAAGTCTTTCAGTGAGAGTCTGTAAAATCGGTACATTATTCTCAACCACTTTTATGAAAAATAACTTTTTTTTTCAATACTTTTCTATTATTCACTTTATCGTCGCAGAAATATGTCTAATGAAACTAGAGACCAGCCACTAAGCCACTGTAAATTTATCAGTACAGACAGGTTAAAGAGGGTTCAAAACAAATACGTTGTCAGAATCAACTTGTCCAGAGTCCCATAAGAAACAAAAATTTCACCTCATATAGTTTTTTCCCGTTTCTTCTGCAATTATTATAACTCCCACATTATTGAAAGATGGCCACCGTAAAATTCCGTAAACCAGGTGCTAACAGCTTTCAAAATATTTTTTTGGGACTAACGTAGTTTGTCCTCCTGAACAAAAAATCCAAATGAAATGTTTGGCGTCTCAAGTAATTTCGGAGATACGGGCCTTTTTTTTTAATGATAACGGGTACGTTCTAGCAAAAGGTTCTTCCTTGAAAAACACACTCAAATGCCTTCATATTTACCCAACATGATTTACACACCCCAAGTCACCAGTTTGTACTTTTCTTATATATAACAGTGTTTTATAAAAAAATTTCTTCTTCTTCTTTTAGCAATAACAACATCCACAAATTCATGCTGTTTTTTTTAGTAATATCCATCATGTCAGATTGGTAACTTGAAAATCAGTCACCACCAATTTTTCAAAATCATATGAAATAACAGCTTTCTCGTAAGGGCGAAGCTAATTTTGCGACATTACCAATGTGATTCCAGAAATATTTAATTCACGTATCACATGGAATATTTTAGTGGATGAGTATGAAAAATTAAATAATATAGCCCTTCTAGCTTTCACTCTAGCAAATTCGTTGATAATATCTACAAAATTAACATTTCTGGCGTTTTTTCTTGGTTACTTGTCCATTATGCCTGAATGGGCCCCAGACTCCGTCAAGTCATCATATTCATTAAATCATTAACAAATGTAATATGCTTTTGACGAACAATTAAATCTAATAAGAATTATTCTGTCATCTACGATTGTTGAGTTTAGCCCTCAGTGGATTTTTAGACCAGGCTTCAATCAACTTTAAAACAATTTTTTTACGCCGCTTGGGAACCTTTATAATTTGCAACACCATAAATTCGAAATGTTTCCAGTTGATTTGCTCCTCCTTATACTTTTTCCACTTCGAGCGCCTTCTCTGAGCGTAGTAACCTAACTAGTAAAAATAAAATTACCTTCTAGATCAACCAGGATTCACCACAGTGAATTTGAGAGGTGATTCTGATAAACAATCCCTTTTTCATGCCCTAGTCTCCCGTGCTGGCCAAATACTGAATTTTGACGTTTCAACCCAGCTGCTGGATGTTCATAAATTTTTCGGTTTCACGTAGCCAAATCTAGCATATATGTGGTATTAGTTGCTTTGTTTTGCTTTGCATTTCTTGCCCTTCTCTGTATTTTAGGTAAACAGCTTCACAAGAGCAAAATACGCCACTGTCCTACATCCGTTGATCCATCTTCACACAGAAGACTCTCCGATTTTCTTCGGTTTTTATCTGATTCTCCTACGCTGCAGGATTGAGACCGTTTTCGAAAATGCCGTTAAAAAATATTGTTTATCGGTATGAACAAAAAAAAGAGATTTTATCTATTTCTTTACCGAATTCACAATATAGTGAGTTTGAGAGTAAATTATATACCCCGGAGCAAAGATCCAATTAGGCGACTGTTTAATTTTTTTCGTGCACTTTGGTGGTCCCTGTTGAGAAGAAAGAGGAGATATTTGTGATTATTAATTCAATTATGTTTTCGCTTGTGATGGGTTTATGACGATTACATAATAATCCAAATTATTATAATGGGGACATGAAATGTGTAATTATCTCGAATTTGCGGTTGACCACACTGGGTGGTCCAGCATGAGGTGGTTCCATATGACACATTTTTTTTTCGTTCTTTGCATTAACGAAATTAAATTATCTTCAACATGGACTAACATCGTGAAAGCTAAAGGAATGGCAGTACGACAGCCTTGGATGAACACACATATAGAGGCTGAGCTGAAGGTTGTTTCATTTGTGATTTTGGTAGCATAAAATGATACAGGGTAAAATATGATCAGTTACGGAAAATAAAATGGTGTTCTAGTTTATCATGTGGAAACACACCTGTAAAGTTTCAGAACAATCCATCATGATTCATTTATTTTTTTTCGCCAACTTCCGGAAATGTGCTATTGTCTGCCTACAATCTCTCGATGTTCAAGGTCTTTGATACATTATAGCTATGACGCGGGCTGTCACTTTTAGTTTACTGAGACATTATTTCGACATATTTTTATTAATCGATCCTTTGAAAGGCATTGATACCTTTGGCTCGAATGTAAAAAAATCTTATTCTGGCAAAGGCTTTCTACTCATTAGATGAATTCTACTGTGAGAAGCTTTAGTGCTGTGAAATTCAATTTCGTCATATGAATTTTCAAATTCATGTACTTTTCTTTGAAAATTCATGTACGAGATAAATTTACGGCAATTAATTCAAGCATGAGGGGGATTCAGTAAGAAAATTTCACACCGAGAAATGAAAATCATTCAACAATTCCTAAGAAATAACTAACGATGGTTTCACCTGAACGATTTATAACCACTGAAATATTGATATGTAAAATACTTAACAAAATTTTCATCAATGAATGTATTTAAATTTGGAACAAAAAAAATGAAAAAGTTATGTTCTTATCGTGGATTGAACCATAATAAGTGGACATTTTTTCTGTTAAACATTTGACATGTGACAAATTGATATTTTGCTTTAATGTACAAATGAAGGACTAGTTTTCGTATAAAAGGAGATAATTATGTATTTACTAGATATTTGGAATGTGTCTGAAAATATTTTCTACACGATTATATATTTCAGAAGAAGTTCAATACACCATTTGTCACAAGTTTTTATCCCAGGAGCGCTGGGTAGAACCGGCGCCGTAGGGAATCCAAGTTGAGAATCCAAAACGTCAAGTACTTCAAACCGGTTTTTTGCTTCTAGCCTTTTCCGGGGCCACATCCAAATTATGGTCCTCACAAACTACCAACCCTCAACTTTTTACATTGAATGGGACGACAACACGCGCATAAGCTTTGCAGGAGGCGCGAATACTCCAGTTACCACCATTATTTCTGCCAAAGGTCGACATTTCCACCACACATTTGTACCAGCGGAGGCAGTGACCAGCGCCCTCTCTATATGGGGACCCTTGGCACTGCCAAAAGGCATCGTGCACGTCACCAGAGCTGGCAACAGCAGGGTGGCGTGAAGCACACTTGACGTCGTCTCCTTCCTTTCATCCTATCCCCCCGCCTTTTATGGAAGTGGCAACGCTGCATTGCTGAAAATATTTTAGATCGATAGACCAAGAGCAACTACTTGAGGAACCAAATTTTCAGAATGATCCTATGTCCCGTTCTCCGTAAACGTCTAAGGTACTATCGACCGTGACCCACCCTGTATATAGATATGTAGAAACACAATAATTATTGTTATTTTCTTTCATGTATGAATGCCTTTGTCAATAAGAATTATGTTCTCCAAACAATAAAGTATATTTGATTTGATTTGTTCAGCTTGGCAAATCTATCTGTGCCTCTATTGTATATTTCTTTGAAGTAAAGTACTATTCAGTAATAGATGAATTAACATTTATTTGACATGTAAAACTTTTATGACGTATCTGATAAGATCATACAAATATACAGGAAGATACATAACACTCTCCCCCTTCTTATAATATCAAACAAAACAGATAAATATGTTCACAAATCTAAACAATCTGGTGCTTTCCGAATACGATTTTATCTTCTCAAAATGGCGGCCTCCCGGGCGATTCTTTCATTTCAGATATCAATTCCGTTTCAGCTGTAGAACTTGTAGAAGTTTTGGATACTTGCGACTCTGTAGACGTAAGTGTTGTTCTTGAGATTCTTCTTGGGGTTGTTGTTGTACTGGAAGAATAACCTGCTGAACTAGATGATTCTTCTACAGGAACGAATGGTTGATTCTCTGGAGAAGACAACATCTCAGAAGTAGACAGTTGATTTAGTGAATGTTCGTGTGGATTATGAACTGTCCTTTTATCATATTGTCGGCAGGAAAAACGATTATTAGAATTACTCAATTGATAATCAGATGTTGCTAATTTTGTTGATGCAAAATTCGATGTAGATGTAGGGTATACTTAATTTTCTTGTTGTTTACGCACCAGGCAGGTCCTCAACTGATTATAATGCCATTTTATGATGAATCGACCATCCAATTCGATCATATAATGGAGTTTTCCTAATCGTTCCACAATAGTTCCGTAGTTCCATAACTTGGACCCTGTATAATTACGAGCTTGAACTCTATCTCCAACTAGTAGGTGTTTGTTAATTTATCTATAACTGAATCGTACTTTACTTCAAAGAAATATACAATAATTTGGCGACGAGGATTGAAGTTATCTTGAGAAGAGAAGATTTTCCAAAAAATCAAGCCGATAGACAACCCCTGAATAAATTATTTCCTTTCGAATTGATAAAAACGGCGGAAGATTTAGCACTGAGTGGCCTCATTGCATCCTTACAGATACAAAACCAACCAAATACTGTGAAAAATATGTTATGAAACCAAGTTATAACATTCGAACCATTCGATGAAATTTCCGAGAATTTCGACAGCTATTGTCAGAGATTAGACAATTTTCTGGAACTGAAAGGTCTCTACGAAAAGAACGTTGAAACTGATGAAGCAAAAGTGATGATTTTAATTAATTGTTTGGGCAGTAGCCACATTAATTTGTTATCTAGTTTAACATCTCCTGAACTCAAAAGACATCTCACGCCAAAACAGAATGTATTAGCTGAACAACATAAATTCAATCTGCTGGTGAATCACTATCTAGTTTTGTTGCTGCTCTGAAAGACCAACTCAAATCGTGTGAATTCAAAACGGAATGCAATGCAGAGTGCAAAGATATATGCTCTAAATCAATCATCAATCTTTTGTTGAGAGCACAGTTCATCAGAGGATTGCATGATACCGATATTAGATAGAAAATTTTGCAGCAAGCAGATATTCCATTTGACAAAAACCTTGGAAATGGCTCTTGCCATAGAAGCTGCAAAAATTCAAAACAAAGACGTTTACAAAAGTTCAGTTTCGAGCAGTGTACAGCAGATCGATACTCCACGTCAACCTCAATCATCAAAATATCAAAATCGTAGAAGATACCGGAATAATCAAAGAAGAGACACTGATTTCATTGAAAATAAGAACAGGATGTTCATAAAGTCAGTTGTGGAATCATCTGTGACTGAAAGTTGGAATTTAGTCGCTATTTTCCATCGTACAAGATAACCTCTCTTGGAAGGGATTCATGTTTTAGAGAGAAACATTCTGAATTGAATATTGAATCAATACATAACTCCTCTGGAAATGGAAAAACCCTACGATAAAATTGAAGTTACTTTAAAAAGTAACTTAAATTTTATCGTAGGGTTTTTCCATTTCCAGAGGAGTCATGTATTGTTTCAATTTTCAATTGATAATGTTTCTCTTTAAAAGGGACACTATTCGGAAGTTTGTATCACATCAAATGATTGTATATTTCTTTGAAGTAAAGTACGATTCAGTAATAGATGAATTACCATTTATTTGACATGTAAAACTTCTATGTCGTACCTGACAAGACCATGATACAAATATACAGGAAGATACATAACAGCCTCTGAGATGCGCGAACGATAAACAGAGAGGATAAATATCCACTACCAACTTCAAGGATAAGAAAGGACAGTGGCTGTTCTACCGCGCACCCAATAATCAGAGGCACAAATAGATTTGCCAAGCTGTAATTCGTTCTCAAATGAAAATGTATTGGCTCACACGCAAAGCTCACTATTTACTTTTACTTCAACTTCCATGTTGTGCAAAACTCATTTATTTTTGCAATTTCCTATTGGGAGTCAACTACATTTTGAACTGATTGAAGAGGCGAAACGGAAGAACACTCATTCTGGCTGCCTACGTATTTACAACCAGGGGCGGTACTTTCCTACACATACAATAGGTAACTTACTTGGTCCAAATTAGAAATTTTGACTTAGTTTTCCAATATATTTGGATGGAGGAGTACAAAGTATAATTTTCCGTAATTTGTCGTAGTTCACCTTGTATATCGTAAAACTCAGTTTTGTTGGATATTTGTAAAAAAGAAAATGAAATTCAGACTTTTTTGGTGGCATCACTGTACCCTTCATACCCCTCATTGTTTATAATTTTAATAAACAATATTGTGCAAAAATTAAAATTGGAAGATCAGATTTTGCATTGCATTACGGTACAATCTGTTCCAAATTAGGTCGGGCACTATTGCCAACTGCGTTATTATTGATGCTAACTATATTCAATTATT
This sequence comes from Chrysolina oricalcia, assembly GCA_944452925.2. Classification (NCBI taxonomy): domain Eukaryota; kingdom Metazoa; phylum Arthropoda; class Insecta; order Coleoptera; family Chrysomelidae; genus Chrysolina; species Chrysolina oricalcia. The sequence goes on from OX101818.2 coordinate 22,921,744, forward strand.
GGAATTGTTCACGACCATCTCGATGCTGAAGACAAAAAAAAATTGACGGTCTCATTCTCAAAATATTTCATAAATTGAAATTTTTCCGTTAACTTCAGGCAGTAAAATCGACCGTTCATTCAAACAACTCTTTTAAAGAAGTGACGCGTGCGCCACTGCGCCCTATAAAAAATGTGGGGTGTTTTGATTCAAAAAATTTCTTCATTATTTGGATTTTTGAAAGTTTATTCCTTCTATTGAACAGCCAGTCGAATTGAGATTATCAATAATCAACGAAAGCTTTTCACCCAGATTTAGTGGGAAATACCAATTATTTTCGGAAACGCTAACACACGTCGATTTCAATTTCTAGGGTCAGTGATGGATTTAGTCACGTAACTTCATCCCCCTGACGGGTGCGGCTACACCCTCGCGAATCATTATAAGGAACATGGGTCGAGTGTTACATCATCTCGAAACTCTCCTCATTTTCTATCCAAACATTTCTTATTTTTCAAAATCGAATGAGTGGTAATTGACATCAATGTTGTAACAGGTAAGGTTCAATTCACATAATCAATATCTAACCTCTTCTTATCGAAATTGAATTTATCAATTGCTTGAATTGAGCCTACCCCCACCTCCAAAAAGTCTACTTTCAAAATTACGAACGTTTTCCAATACTTCGCAAGTTAATCTGTCGCACTCGTTTACAATTCTACCATGTAGATCCTCTAGTGACTGGCGGAGCTCAAGGAACATTTCTTGTTCTTACCATAGTGAAAATTGGAATCTCGTTCAATTAAGAATCAATTTCACAGTGGCGCAGGAGGGTCACAATTCATTTTATTCCCAATTTTCTGCTAGTTCCAAGGAGCCTTCCTCCCTCCCTTCTCTTAACCAATAGCATTGATTTGGCCTGACGTGGTCAAAATATGAAGTAATTTTAACAATTTTAAATGTAACGTATTTTTATCTAAATATTTTATGACATCTTTCCAATTTCACTTGTTTTATATCAATTTTCATCTTGCACAATGTGCCACTTATGGTTGAATAACATCGCGTCGAACAATCTCAACAAAGATTATCCCTGATGATGGAAATAAGTTATTAAATTTCCGAAAGCTTGGACAAACTTTAAAGAGTACTCTTTGATTTTTCTGCAAAGCCCCACTATTTACTAGTTCCATTCCTAACTAGTCAGCAACGACTACCCTTCCTCTATATATATATACATATATATATATATATATATAAAGCAGGAAATTTTTTGGGTATAGCAGCAAGCAAAACGTGTACTCTTTTAACACTATATTTCCGATATTTCAACAGTGAATACTGTCATCTTCAGGGAAGCTACAAGTAACAAGCAAAATTGTACGATTAATGGAACGAAAACTTTGAAGAAGAACCACTTACTGTGTTGATGAGAATGATTGCTATGGATGTAATATTTAAAATTATAAACAACATGTCATGTAAGTCACATGTGACAAAGATGAACAAAACACATTAAAATACGTCAAACAATAAAAATATTAATATTAAGTCATTGTTATAAAATTTGTTTAAACATTTATTTGAATTATCTCCACACGTGGAGAGATTCAAATGTAACATAAGAAATTTGGTTAGGATTATTCTTATGTTACATTTACATTTACATGATCTCAAAAGACTTTGAGATCAAGGAGTAGGCAGGTTGAGACCTTGATATCTCTCAAGACCACGACTCGAGGAGTAGGCAGATAGAGGCCTCGCAGTCACACTCTTGAAAATGGCTCCAAAGCAGGAGCCGAAACGTCGAGTTATAAACTCTCAACGCGGTTCAACCCATGAACTTAGTAATGTACATATTTCTGACCGCGGAAACCTTTCCGAACATATATATATATATATATATATATATATATATATATATCAAGTTAGTGATTCAAATGTCATGTTCTCAATACTACGGTCCTTTCTGAGGCGATATGTCCTTAGTTTCAGCGTTGTATCTACGTCATACTTCGTTGATCATATTTTCATTATCAAAATGACCTATTATGCACAATGTCCAAAGACAAATAGTTATCATGGTATATTGTAGGTTCAAGCTAAGCAGCCTATTAGGCATTTTATGCATGTTATTATGGTAACCCAAGAGGTCCAATAACTAATGGACAATTCACAAAATCTTTTGATATTATTCACATACTGTTACTGGGTTTGAGATGATGCTTCGTAACTTCAATAGCAGCGACACCTATCGTTCGGTAGAGTACTTCATATTGATTATATTGATCAATATCTGAACATATTTTTTAAGGTATTTAACTTACGTCAGGCAAAGTATGCAAAAATACATAATTATTTGATCGTAAAATGTATCAATTTGAATAAATCATTTTCATAACTATATTATGAGGAATGAAAAATATGCACATTTTGTCTGATACCAAGAAAACTTTGAAGGGACAATGGACCTTTACATTTACGGAATATAAATGACAAAACTTGTTTAAATCGATAGTTGGTAGTCTGAAAAGTCCATTTAACAAAAAGTTCCATTATTTTTCTTTCATTTTAAAAAAATATCACATTTGAAAGTGTGCCGCTGACGTCACGTTCATCGGAAATACCTCCCACCATAATCCACGTTCCGAAACAGGCAATACCGTTCTCCTTAAAAATATAACTTCTAGCATGATATAAGCCGTTGAGAAATAATCAATACATTGTCACTTGATCAACTCATAGATAAAAATCCACATATTAGCTATTTTTTGTTGTATTTGTAACTTCCAAATTTTCTGAACGAACCATCCTTTTGATGAAGAACAAGCATTGACAACACAGCAAATCGTAATGACAGTTCTCAATTGTCAAAAGTTATATGGAGATGTGAGGTTAATGTTTATTTTATTTACATTCAACAATTAACATTCATTTTGATAGTTCAAGGTCGTTTTTGCAATGACTAATATTTTAATTCTTTCCTTGAACTCTACTTTGAATACAATAATAACATAACGTAAAGTACTCACTTGGAAATGTTCTTCACAAAAACATATATTTCCGCTTTTTACAAAAGGTTTATGCACTGTTTCGAACCACATTTTCCGACGCGCTTCATCTTTAGATGCATAAAAAAATTGTTTATTGGAATTTGCACTGGTGTTCAGACAACCGGGTACCAAGCACCTTTTTGACATGTTCAGTTATTGCAGGGATACAGGTACTGGAGATATAGGAATTAGTAACAAATTTTAGAACACAAACAACAAAAGCTCTCAAAACTTAGAAAACTTCATTAACCTCAAAAAATAAATCAAGATAGTGTTCGTTGAAGTTTGGATGATGGAACTGCTCTACTTGTATCAAATGGGTAGGCAAATGAGTTAGACAGAGACAAACTATTCTTATTGATCGCACCGTTAAACAGCCGAAAGAACCCATCTGGTATCAAATGACAACTGTCATACGACACATTATATTTGAATGATGATTTGATGCACAACTTTAACAACGTTGCCAAGTTTAGTTTTGATTAACGTGACGTCACGAAACCAGTTTTCTTCCGATTATAGATAAACTAGCGGTCAGAAAAAATAAATAAAAAATCCCGAGTGATATTAGAGTATTTACTTTCTAATTTCAGTGTTACCTCATATCTCTTGGAAAGGTCCATTTTTGTAAATATATATAAATGATACGTATACATTTGATTTTCAAAATGATCATCACCCAGGAGATATATAAACGATCTAATAGTTTATATTGATTATTTTGATCAACAAATGAACATATTTCTTTAGATATTCAACTCACGTCAGGCAAAGTATGCAAAAAAGTACCAAGAGTTACATGGTTATTTGTTCATAAAATGGTTTATTCAAATATAATATTTTCATTACTATATTACGAAATAGGTAAAATATTCATATTTTGCCTGATGTCAGGAAAAATATGGAGAGACAATGTTAGATAATGTTTGGAAACATATATCAATAATATGATTATATTTGATTTTCAAAATTACCATAACTCAAGAGATATATTTATGATTTAATAGTTTATATCGATTATTTTGATCAATAAATGAAAAAAAAATTTTAGATATTCAACTTAGGTACGTCAGGCAAAGTATGCAAAAATACATAGTTATTTGGTCGTCAAATGTATCTAATCTAATATAATATTTTCATTACTATATTAGAAAATTTGTAAAATTTTCATATTTTTCCTGTTGCCAGAAAACCTTTGGAGAGACAATGTTTGCAAACATATATAAGTAATATGTTTATAATCGATTTTCAAAATTACCATCGCTCAAAAGATATATAAATGATATAATACTTATTATTGATTAATTACATCAATAGGTGAACATATTTGTTCAGGTATTTTACTTACGTTGGAAAAAGTATGCAAAAATACCCATGTATTTTTGGTCAGAAAATGTATTGATCTGAATGAAACGTTTTCATTACCATATCATGGAAAACGAAAAGTACACATATTTTGTCTGACACCAGAATAACTTCGGACAGAAAAAGTTTGGTAACATATATAAATAATATGTTTACATTCGATTTTCAAAATTATCATTACCCAGGAGATGTATCCACGATGGAATAGTTTATATCGATTATTTTGATCAATAAATGAATATAATTCTTTAGTCATTCAACTTACGTCAGGTGAAGTACGCAAAAATACATAGTTATTCGGTCGTTGAATGGATCTTATACAATATAATATTTTCATTACTATATTAGGAAATATTTAAAATATTCATATTTTGCCTGATGCCAGGAAAATTATGGAGAGACGATTCTTTGAAACACACCTAAATAATACGTATATTTTCGGTTTTCAAAATTATCGTCATTAATGATATAATAATTTTTATTGATTATTTCGATCAATAATTATATATTTTTGGTCTATTTGGTATAGTTGGTATATTTGGTCTCACTATTGATTATATTGATGAAGATGTATATTTAAAAAAGTTAGATATTTTCATATCTATCTTGATGTCTGCAAATTATTGAAGAGATAATATTTGAAAAAGTACATAAAAAATATGTTTATATGCAATCTTCAAAGTTATCATCATTCAAATGATACATTCGTGATTATACGGTATTGATCATTTAATTTGATCAAAAATGTAACATAATTGAAATGTGTTAAAGCGAACGTTCGACGTAAAATGGTTTAATTTTGGTATATCATTTAGTCATGAGTATGAACGATTTTTGAAGTACGTAGCGGTTAAGTTCATTCAACATAACGCAAGAGACATCTAATGAAAACCATTATATGACTTATAATTGTAAAGTTGAATGTTCACCGGGACACAACTCCATCTTTTGCAGTGGAAAAATTCTAGGATTATTATCGATCAAGTTGAATCGATCGTAATGTTATGATTTAAATAGCATTCTGTGTTCGAAAGAGAATCTACCATCAGGTACAATATTGCTAAGACCTTCTGGACTGATTGTTTTCATAACAATCAATTGAATGATGTCTCAATTTTCGTCATAACCCAAACGAAACAAAAAACAAACTATTACTTCACACCGCAGGTATATGCATGATTGGTGTCATTAAGTTTGTTCGTTGTCTTCGCTGATAACTTCTTTGAAATCGGTTCTGACACGCTATAATACATCTTCTCCAAAATTACACCGTTTCAGATGAATAAAATAAACTGTACGTCAAAGTGCACAAGAAAATTACGTGCAATTTTGAAGGCCCGTTTCTCCAGTGTATTTATCAGAATGCGGGAATGTTTTTTGATTCGCACTGTGTCTGAAAGCATTTCAGGTAGATAATAATATGTTTTTTCATTCATCATTTCAAGGAAAGATTAATTCGATTCCATGTTCTAGAGGTAAAAGCTGCTGGGTCACACACCGTTAAAGTACGTAGAGTTATTGAAAACTTACTGATTTCTCTTACTTTATATTAGTAAAGGTTGGGTTTTCGATGGTCAGATGAGAAACATAAGATTAGACTAGGTAGTTTAGGGGTTTCGTACTACAAGTCTGAACACCAAAACCTTTTCACATCTATTCTGCCAAGTGAAGGCAGAGGGTAGTAACATTTTGGCCAAAAAGCAGAAATCAATGTTAAACATCTCAGTAACTACTATAACTCCAAATATGGCTGTTTCATACACCAAACATTTACTTTTTAGATCCCACGCCTATTTTCAAAATTGATTAATAACAGGCTTAACAGGATTAAGTAGTGCCTGTTACCATAACAATGAGGAGTCACATTGTCAGTTACTGCCATTTGCCTTATAATTTTTGGCCTAGGTTGATTTATAAATGTTCTTCTAACACTATTGGCTGGTTCATAGACCGAACTTCTAATTTTACTTTTTGTTTCAACTTTTCTTCAGCTTTAAGCAGTGAAATCGACCGTTCATAAACCGAACTCAAAGAAGTGACACATGCGCCACGTTGTAAAATTTGGTATGATTTGATTTGAAACATTTCGCGCAGAACGAAAAAATCATTCTACTTCATCGCTAAATGCAAAAGTTGAATCCTACAAACTTTTTTATGGTAAAAGTAAAGGTAAAAGTATGTTGTATGAACACCACTACTGAAAAGTAAAAGATAATATAAATAGACCGGGATCCCACGCCTATTTTCAAAATTGATTAATAACAGGCTGAATCTTCCTGAGTAGCTTCATTTTGCCGAGACGCCCAACTTTTTCCTCTACGAAAATTCTCGATAGTGGTAGCTAATGAAATGCGCAGGCGTCAATCATGTCGATTTGGTGAGTGAAAAAAATTCATTAATAACAGTTAGTTTTTCAGTTGAACCTCAAGATAATACGATAAAGTACTCGAAAATAGTTTTTTCCTACAAAATGGATGGTAGGACTGAAGAGTCCCCCACTCCCAACATGTACCAATGACGTGGTCATAAAAATTTATTAATAACCAGCGGATTTTTTTACCGTTGCTTGGTTAATATTTCTATAATTGAATGGTCATATTGTCCTACAAATTGAATGGTAGGTGTTCCCAGTCCTACGCTCCGAATATGTCAATTCCATGGTAAAAAAAAATTTATTAATAACTGTAGGACAATGATAACACATGAAAGGTAAGTGTATCCTTCACCTAAATAATACAGTGTCCTACAAAAAAACGGGTATGTATCGCTAGTCCTACAAAAATTATTCAAAATAACGAATTATTCTGAAATTGTGGTTTAGCTCATTTAATGTAATTTTATTCGAGAAGTAATGTTACTTTCAATGTATGTTCAATTCAAAAATATCAAAATTTACGTGAAAAGTTTATGAAATAAGTGGAAAATTTTGTTTAGCTTTCATAATTTTTATAAACATATTGAAAACAACAATAACAAAGTAAAAACGTTGAAATAATCAATCTTTTCTCCGGGGCGGCTTAAATGAAGTCGCATGCGCTTAAATACATGCAGGGTAACCCGGAAAAACCTTCAACGCCACATCGTCATATGAAGAGCAGAAATTTATAATTATTGAAAACTTTCAAAGAGGTTATTCGAATTGTGAAATTCTGCTCTACGGTAAAATAAGATGTATGGTATATCCAGAGGCCTCAAAAAGTCCAGTTCGAAAGAGATATTATATTTTACGGGGTTCAAGTGGCCAAGTAGTTAAAATACCGATCTTTTATCCACTCTGATAGTCGGTCGTGGGTTCGAAGCCTAGCGACTGCTTATATTTCTCTGATGGCCCGAGAAAGTGAAAAAGCACGTAAAAAGTGAGAATTCGTTAATCCTTGCCTCTCACAAGTTTAGTCTTTTGAGGGCTGTCCTTCGTAAGGGAACGACATCTGGTTAACGGAAAAATTAATTTTAAACAACAATGTATGCAACTATCATCAAAGGACTCAGCACACTTTTAATGAAAAAAAGTCTTACTGTGAAAATGGCTGAATTTTTGGTATTTTGTAGCTGAAGCTATTCTGAGTAAAAGTCTCCATTGGCCCTACTCGAACGTATTACCAGATTCGGCGCTAGAGGGCGACACATCATCAATTTTGAAATTTTTGGAAGAATTTGAATGGATAAAAAAATATCAATATACCATTCATATCCAATATTGAACTAGTAAGCGACTGGTCATTACTGACATTTGTGAGAAATATGTTTCATAATACAGAAAGAAAACTGTTTTTCTACAAGGTAGTCAATAATATAATCAATTCTTCTGTGTATGAATAGAATTTGTAAAATAAAAATGATAATCTAATTGATATTCATCTATTCCTTTGAACAGTGTCTTGTCATGCTATGAAATGCAACACCTTTTGTGAAATATAATTTCTCATTCGAATGGAGGGACTTACGAGCTACAAATTAGATTCAATGTGTTCTGAAAAAATCGATTTCGAATTAAAGCAAAAAAATCAAATCGATTCATAATATCATATCAAAAATGAGGATAAATGTGCCTAATTACAAAATATTTTGATTTTTTATTTCAGAATGTATTATCGAAATATCTGTAGGCTTGTTAAGCCCGTGGCTTACGGTCAAATAGATTGATTTAACTGCCTTGAAATGAAGTTAATTCAATTGGTTTGTTTCACCATGAGCCATGAGCTTCAGATTTGGGTAAAACTAATGGTTTACCATACAATTTTTGCGCTCACCAAATCAACTTGACTTTTGCCTACGCAGTTCATTAGCTAATAATGTCAAGAATTTTCGTGGAATTGACAATTTCGGAGCGTAGGACTGAGAACACCTACCATTCAATTTGTAGGACAATATGACCATTCAATTATACAAATATTAACAAAACAATGGTAAAAAAAATCCGCTTGTTATTGATGAATTTTTATGACAACGTCATTGGTACATGTTGGGAGACTCTTCAGTCCTACCATCCATTTTGTAGGACAAAAGTATTTTCGAGTACTTTATCGAATTATCTTGAGGTTCAACTGAAAAACTAACTGTTATTAATGAATTTTTTCCACTCACCAAATCGACATGATTGACGCCTGCGCATTTCATTAGCTACCACTATCGAGAATTTTCGTAGAGGAAAAAGTTGGGCGTCTCGGCAAAATGAAGCTACTCAGGAAGATTCAGCCTGTTATTAATCAATTTTGAAAATAGGCGTGGGATCCCGGTCTATTTATATTATCTTTTACTTTTCAGTAGTGGTGTTCATATAACATACTTTTACCTTTACTTTTACCATAAAAAAGTTTGTAGGATTCAACTTTTGCATTTAGCGATGAAATAGAATGATTTTTTCGTTCTGCGCGAAATGTTTCAAATCAAATCATACCAAATTTTACAACGTGGCGCATGTGTCACTTCTTTGAGTGCGGTTTATGAACGGTCGATTTCACTGCTTAAAGCTGAAGAAAAGTTGAAACAAAAAGTAAAATTAGAAGTTCGGTCTATGAACCAGCCAATAGTGTTAGAAGAACATTTATAAATCAACCTAAGCCAAAAATTATAAGGCAAATGGCAGTAACTGACAATGTGACTCCTCATTGTTATGGTAACAGGCACTACTTAACTAAATAACCAATTACAGCTGTTTGCCTACAAAATTATAACAAATTCAAATGTGGATGTAAACAGCAGTATCTACTACTTTTATTCAGTTACTGCCTTTGCCTTCACACTTCTATTTAATCTTTGGGTTGTGTCAAGACATAAGGAGGTATTTTAAGGAATACTGCGTTCCTCCTTGCGCATACGGTGCAGTGTGTAGTCTAATGTTTAGTTGTTCTCAGTGTCTTGACGAGCATAAACTTGTTTAGTCTACTACGTTCTTTGAGTTGATCAATTCACTTACAAATAAAGATGTTGTCGCGTGATAAACATTTAGTTTCTTTGGTAACTAATCGAGCAGAATCATCAGTAAACATGGAAAGTATGTATTTGATAAGATCTGATAGAGATCTAAAGTTTACAAATAAGAGTACTGGAGGTGGGGTTCTAATCGCTGTTAAAAATAAATTCAAAATCCTTAATATTGTGAAATATGCATTGTTCTTTGAAGCCGCGATTATTGAGATCAGATTGGGTAAGGAAAGATACACGTTTGGTGTTATATACATACCCCCCAATAGTGCAAATGAGGTATATGAGACGGCTCCCAATTTTTTACAAGAAAACATCTCGGATTTTAACAAATCTTACATTGTGGGGTATTTCAATATACAAGGGGTATCAGGCACTAGCTTCAATTTAAATATTCAAAGTGGGAAATTAAATTTATTACACGGGTTCACTGATTTTAATTCCCTCCAACAACTTAATCATATTGAAATTAATTATGGCAGCATCCTAGATTTAGTATTAACATCTGAAAATAATTCGACTAGCTGCGGAATAACTAAAATAGATCTGCCGTTTGTGAAAGAGGATGATTATCATCCCGCTGTAAATATTATTATTTCTTCTGAAAGAAAAAGGGAACCTGCAAATACTTCACAAGAATCGAGATATAACTTTAAACACGCGGATTTTCTTGAATTGAGTCGCACTTTTAGAGACATCGAGTGGTATACAGTTTTGAATGAAAGCGATGTTGATACGGCTTTAGGTAAATTTTATAGTACATGGGAAGATGTTGTAGCTAGATGTGTCCCTAAAGTTATTGTCAATAAAAATAATAATTCGAATCCAATTTGGTTCACGAAAGAGATCAGGTATTTGATGAGAGAAAAAGAATGATACAGAAAATTAAAAATGCTGTCAGATCATTATGACAATAAGTTCAAAGAGTTGAGGTGCAAATTAAAAAAAGTTATTAGAAAGGAAGAAAGGATTTATTATAAAAAAATCGAAGACAATATACACACCGAAGTGAATGAATTTTAGAGCTTTGTAAATAAAAAAAGACAAACAACACAAACTTAGGAAGTTTCATTTATAATAATGAGTTTGTGGACGAAGGTAAAAACCGCTGACGCATTTGCAAAAATTTTTTCATCGGTTTTTTGTTCCGAACCAGCAACATAATGATATAGGAATTTGTAATGAATCTTTTAATATTAAATCAATAAACGACACGGATTTCAATCAGGTATTGAAAAAACTGAATCCCAAGAAGGCAGAAGGTACAGATGGTATTCCTCCGTATATTCTGAAATGCTGTAGTGAATGGTTAAAAGCACCATTGATTCACACTTACAACTTGATTATTAAAACCAATTCATTCCCAACTGCTTGGAAAACTTCCATAACAATACCTATACACAAGTCGGGAAACAAAATGGATGTGGAAAACTATAGGGCTATTTCTATAATGTGTTCACCAGCTTAACTTTTTGAACAAATCATTTTTATCAAACTCAGCAATTACACGCACAAATATATAGTACCCCAACAACATGGATTTATGAGACAAAAAGCAATTAACACAAATCTATTAATATTTATCAATACAGTTTTTGACACGTTAGAAAATAAATCAAAACTAGATGTTAGCTTCACAGACTTCAGAAAGGCATTTGACCAAGTGCATCATGATGTTCTTCTAGAAAAGCTTAGTGGCTATGGATGGTCCGAAAATTTACTTGAATTGATGAAGAATTATCTTCAAAACCGATACTTTACTGTCAAACATAATGAAAACACCTCAGGAATATTTTTGGCTTATTCTGGAGTTCCACAAGGCTCGAATCTTGGACTTCTCCTCTTTTTACTTTTTATTAACGATTTACCTTCAATCCTTGAATTTTCAAACTGCTTACTTTTTGCCGACGACTTAAAGCTTTTCAAACGTGTGCAAACGGTTCGAGACTGCATAGGTTAACAGAAAGATGTAGATAACATCATGGAGTGGAGTCTAAGGAATAAATTATATTTCAATTTCAAAAAATGTTCTGTACTATCTATAACTCGTGTAAAAGAGCCAATTTTTTTGAATATGAAATGGAGGGTGAGGTCCTAGAGAGAAAAACTGAAATAAAGGATATCGGCGTTACTTATAATTCACAATTCTACTTTTCCAATCATATCAAATACATGATCAAATCTGCTAATCGTATCTTGGGATTTGTGATCAGACAAACATCGAATTTCTCTAATATTAATACTATTAAATTACTATACTATTCCCTAGTCAGGCCTAAATTGAAATTTGCCTCGATTGTTTGGTTCGAAGAGTATCAAATATATTTAAATGAATTAGGAAAAGTCCAAAACAAAATCTTGACATATTTGTATTTTAAACAGTACCGCTTATGGCCTAATTATAAAACTATCGGGACATCACACTTGAGATCGGAATTCAAAATATTATCCTTAGAATAAAGACGAACTCTAACATCAATGTTATTTCTATACAAGATAATAAACAATATAACAAATTCCCCAGAAATCCTCAATTTGCTTCCATTTAATGTACCTTCACGTCGTACACGTTCTGCACTAATGTTCAATATCTCTGCAGTTTGTACCTCAGCCAGAGCACCTTTGTTATCTATGCTTAAATTAGCAAACAGTTTTAAACTAACTGAAAGTTTAGACGGTGAATGACATTCTTTCAATGGCGTTGACAGGTTCACAATCTAACCATCAGTTAATTGATCTGGGCTAGATTGGACCTTACCTCTAATTGCTTTCCGCAAAAAAATGCTACAACAAATATTGAACTTGACTGTATGAGACTGAATACATATATTACTATACAACTCACTACAATTCTGGATCACTTCCTACAGGTCTGGACGATTCCCTTCAGTTTTAGACGACTCCCTACAGTTCTGGTCATTTATTAGTAGGTAATTAGGATCAATATAGAGGGTGGGTCACGGTCGATGGTACCTTAGACGTTTACGGAGAACGGGACATAGGATCATTCGGAAAATTTGGTTTCTGAAGTAGTTGCTCTTGGTCTATCGATCTAAAATATTTTTAGCAATGCAGCGTTGCCGCTTATATCAGAAAGTAGCAGCATCTCTGTTATTTCAAATGGGTCACCCTGTATATTACCGAATTTTTGGACTTGTCATTCCTTTCTGATTATTTCTGCTTCATACTCCCCTATACCTATCTCTAACGGTTTTTGAGTGGTTATTTTCCATATTTTTTATCCAAAACATAGCTCGAATTGAATGATTATTTCTGCGGTATTTGGATTCTTAGGAAGTTGAAATTTTGTGTTTAGTTCATCAAGATCATGTACATTGATTCTGTATAGAGAAGTTTGTTCTGCGTTATACAGGGTCGTTCAAAATTCATGATCTTACTGCTAGATACGAAAAGGGTTGAAAGTGCGTTTTTTAAATAGAACATCCTGTATATTATGAATTAATCTGAATGATGACTAAATTCTCTTCGAAGTGATATATCATGTTCCTATACCTAAATAGCCAGAATTCCGCGATAATAGCAATTTTCACTTGTAATCTCCCAAGTGCTTGAATTATTGCCGGAAATTTTTCGAGTGCATAAATTTTCTTTGAAAATTCATGTACGAGATAAATTTACGGCAATTAATTCAAGCACGAGGGGGATTCGGTAAGAAAATTTCACACCGAGAAATGAAAATCATCCAACAATTCATAACAAATAACTAACGATGGTTTCACCTGAACTATTTATAACCACTGAAATATTGATATGTAAAATACTTAACAAAATTTTCATCAATAAATGTGTTTAAATTTGGAAAAAATAAAAAAGTTATGTTCTTATCGTGGATTGAACCATCGACCTAGCGACTCATAAATAAATTAATAAAAGTTTATTCTATCAAAGTTAATATTCACAATTCATTATTCTACCCGAAACAGCTACTCTTTCTTCAGTCCATCTTCGCCCGGCGGGGTGATAGGATGGAAGGAAGAGAGGACGTCAAGTGTGCTTCACGCCACCCTGCTGTTGCCAGCTCTGGTGACGTGCACGATGCCTTTTGACAGTGCCAAGGGTCCCCATATAGAGAGGGCGCTGGTCACTGCCTCCGCTGGTGCAAATGTGTGGTGGAAATGTCGACCTTTGGCAGAAATAATGGTGGTAACTGGAGTATTCGCGCCTCCTGCAAAGCCTATGCGCGTGTTGTCGTCCCATTCAATGTAAAAAGTTGAGGGTTGGTAGTTTGTGAGGACCATAATTTGAATGTTGCCCCGGAAAAGGCTAGAAGCAAAAAACCGGGTTGAAGTACTTGACGTTTTAGATTCTCAACTTGGATTCCCTACGGCGCCGGTTCTACCCAGCGCTCCTGGAAGATATCCAGCGACTCATATAACACCCCACCATGTTTGCGGGGTAGGTTGTCATGTACTCTTAGCCTGGTGAGACCGGCCGCAACACTACCGCTGAGCTACGGGATAAAAACTTGTGACAAATGGTGTATTGAACTTCTTCTAAAATATGATTTCAGAATTGACAATTTCTGAAATAATCGTGAAGAAAATATTTTCAGACACATTCCAAATATCTAGTAAATACATAATTATCTCCTTTCATATGAAAACTAGACCTCCATTTGTACATCAAAGCAAAATATAAACTTGTCACATGTCAAATGTTTGACAGAAAAATTATCACTTATTATGGTTCAATCCACGATAAGAACATAGTTTTTTTCTTTTTTTTTTGTTCCAAATTTAAACACATTTGGTTGGTGTTATGCAACAATGAGTCAAACCACATTTTTTAATAATTGAGCTATCGCAGTCATTGGAATCTCCAAAGTGTTATTCTACAATGAGCAAAAATTATTCAACCCGCAATTGTAAGGGGCTCAATCCACTGACGGTAGTATTAAGCCACATTCCATCATTCCATGATCTGCTAAACTATTTTGATATTTTTTACGAAACTAGCTGACTGTGGCTTGATCCATTATTGCATGACATCATCCATTTATTGATGAAAATTTTGTTAAGTATTTTACATATCAATATTTCAGTGATTATAAATAGTTCAGGTGAAACCATCGTTAGTTATTTGTTATGAATTGTTGGATGATTTTCATTTCTCGGTGTGAAATTTTCTTACCGAATCCCCCTCGTGCTTGATTTAATTGCCGTAAATTCATCTCGTACATGAATTTTCAAAAAAAATTCATGTACTCGAAAAATTTCCGGTAATAATTCAAGCACTTGGGAGATTACAAGTGAAAATTGCTATTATCTCGGAATTCTGGCTATTTAGGTATAGGAACATGATATATCAATTTGAAGGGAATTTAGTCATCTTTCAGGATATTTTATAATATACAGGATGTTCCATTTAAAAAAACGCACTTTCAACCCTTTTCGTATCTAGCTATAAGATCATGAATTTTGAACGACCCTGTATAACGCAGATGATGATGAACTAAACACAAAATTGCAACTTCCTAAGAATCCAAATACCTCAGAAATAAACATTCAATTCGAGCCATGTTTTGGATAAAAAATATGGAAAATAACCAATATCTCAAAAACCGGTAGAGATAGGAATAGGGGAGTATGAGGCAGAAATAATCAGAAAGGAATGACAAGTTCAAAAATGCGGTAATATACAGGGTGACCCATTTGAATTAACAAAGATGCTGCTACTTTCTGGTATAAGCGGCAACGCTGCATTGCTAAAAATATTTTAGATCGATAGACCAAGAGCAACTACTTCAGAAACCAAATTTTCAGAATGATAATATTTCCCGTTCATCGTAAACGTCTAAGGTACCATCGACCGTGACCCACCCTGTATAATAACTCCTATTATAGTTTATTGTCAACCAAGTTTATCTATGTAATAAGGCTGTAATAGTCTGTGTGGGTAATAGATAAATAAATAAATAAATCAGCTTGAGTTAGGTAATCTTAATACAGGGTGTAACATAGAGACGTTAAAATATTCAAATTACGTATTCCTGACACAATTTTAAGAAAAAAAGTACATATAAACTTGTGACCGTAAATGATTCGTTTTGGAGATACCGGGTATTGAGATTGATTTTTTTTTTGTTTTTAAAAATTACTTTTGTAAAAAATAAGTTTTTTGACAGTGAACTTTTCATGAAAAAACAATTTTTCAACACCTTTTTTGGGTGAAAATTCCTCAACAACGCTGGAGGTGATCGATTTCGAGATATTTACAATTTTCTATATCAATGCAAGTTACTTAGCTCCTGGGGCGTTAAGTGTAGTTGCTGAGAACATTACAGAAACTGGGTATTGTTAGATCAAAATAAGCAACTTTTTTCGTATAAATAATTCGTTTTCGAGGAATAGATTTTTGGAATTTTCCAAAACATGGTTGATTTTCGTCATAAGTTATTTTCATCAAACTTTAAAGGCAGACATACTTTTTTTAAACTGAGCATCATTAAACAGCAATATCAGTACAAGCAAGTTTAATTTTAATAATTTTTTGTCACTCCGATTCAAAATTGAATTAAATAAATTAAGTAGGCTATGAACAATTTTTTTTCAAAATAGAAGTTTGCTGTCACATTTCTAACTTTTCATTGACAAACTCACAGTTCGTGGTTTATGAAGTAATTCTCAGGTACCATGCCCGACTTTACGAATGCTGAAATGGCTGATATGATTTTTGCACACGGCTTGGCTAACGGAAATTCAAAAGAGGCAAGACGCATCTATCAGGAAAGGTATCCACATTGCGTGACTACTTGTGCAGCGACATTTGAGAATCTTTTTCAGTGACTTTCCAAATCTGGATGCTTTGAAGTCTACAGTAGGGCGTCGATGGACTGCAAGAACTTTGTAATTGGAGGAGATGGTTCTCGAAGAAATTTGAGTACATCCATAGACAAGTAACAAAAAAATTGATCAAATTTGAAATGTGAGTCACATGACCGTTTACAGAATTTGAAGGAGCAGCAGTTATATTCTTATCATATTCAGCGTGTCCACTCACTCACTCACTCACTCACGCTACGTGATTTTAAACCACTTATCGAATTTGCTCAATGTCTTCAAAGAAAAGTCGAACAACATCCCCAAACTTTATCGAAAATTCTCTTCGGAGATGAGGCTAATTTTTCAAGAAATGGTATTATGAACTTCCATAATAATCACATCTGGGCGGAGGATAACCTACATGCTATTACGCAATCTCGTTTCCAAGACAGATTATCTTTTAACGTATAGGCAGGCATAATTAGGGCGTATTTAATTGGGCCCTATTTTCTTCCATTACGTTTGGATGGAGATGCTTACCAACATTTTTTTGAACAAGAGCTTTCCCAGCCTATGGAGGATGTTCCCATAGATCTCCGAAATCACAGTAAATGCTCATAGTAGCCTGGTTGCAAGAAATTTCTTAGACGTGGCATATCCCCAACGATGAATAGGCATAACAATCACATCTGGGCGGAGGATAACCTACATGCTATAACGCAATCTCGTTTCCAAGACAGATTATCTTTTAACGTATAGGCAGGCATAATTAGGGCGTATTTAATTGGGCCATATTTTCTTCCATTACTTTTGGATGGAGATGCTTACCAAAATTTTTTTGAACAAGAGCTTTCCCAGCCTATGGAGGATGTTCCCATGGATCTCCGAAATCACTCTTAGTAAATGCTCATAGTAGCCTGGTTGCAAGAAATTTCTTAGACGTGGCATATCCCCAACGATGAATAGGCATAACAATCACATCTGGGCTGAGAATAACCTACATGCTATAGCAATCCCGTTTCCAAGACAGATTATCTTTTAACGTATAGGCAGGCATAATTAGGGAGTATTTAATTGGGCCCTATTTTCTTCCATTACGTTTGGATGAAGATGCTTACCAAAATTTTTTTGAACAAGAGCTTTCCCAGCCTATGGAGGATGTTCCCATGGATCTCCGAAATCACTCTTAGTAAATGCCCATAGTAGCCTGGTTGCAAGAAATTGGCATATCCCCAACGATGAATAGGCAGAGGAGGCACTCAGCATTGGCCACCGAGGTCACCGGACCTCAATTCCGTCGATTATTTTTGGGGGTACCTAAAATCGCTGGTTTATGCTATCCTTATTGGAAACGAGGATATGTAAAGGGATTGCATCATAGCATGCTGAGAAACGATAAGAAACACTCCCGGCATTTTCCAACGGGTATGGAATTCTTTGATGAGAAGAACATTACTGTTGGGGAATAGTTGTAATAGTGTTCAATTTTCATTGTTTCAATTGCCTAATAAATAACATACACATAGTACTCGTCTGAATTGATTTTTTTACAAACTCCGAACTGTAGCACTTTCTAATTGGATTATTAAACATGACAAATATTTTTAGTTTGGTTTGATTAAGTAGTTGATAATGCTCAGTTTACAGTCTGTCCGGGTGTACAGTGTATCAAGTTTGATGAAAATATTCCAAAAAAACTCATGACGCAACCCAACCATGTTTTGGAAAATTTCAACAATCTGTATCCCGGAAACGAATCATTTTTCGATAAACATTTTGTAGGAAAAAAGTTGTTTCTTTTGACGAGATCTACCCCATACTTACTTGGAACCCATTACGATAGCACCCTCTTTTGAAACTGTAATCGCAGAAGCATATTATCATGGAGGTGAGAGCATATTGTTTTTCAATAAATGTTACTCAAACTATGAAAAATAATAACTTCGGTATTTCAGACTTTTTACCACCCGACATATCAACATCGGCTAACAAAGCACATTAAAACGAAGAATATCCGAAATTACCCTGATGCTTCAATTGATGATCCAAACTATCATCAGCTTGAGAGTTCAGAAGATAATACAAGTTCCTGTGGTAATTTGATGAACATGAAAATATGAATGATGAAATAATTTGCACTCGAAAAAAGAGTCTGAGGAAAAATTCAGAGAGGAGGGAAACAGATAAGAACAGTTATCAATGAAGAAGTCCTTGTGCATGCAAGAAGTGATTCAAACAAAAAGTATAGCCCTTTCTTCTGTAATATATCTGTGGTACTGTTCATTCGATTATTATTTTATAAGAACAATGAAAATTTCGAAGAATATGATTTTCTTGATGTTAATTTCAAACTGGAAAATCCGAGACTACTACGGGATTATGCGAGAGGTATTCCTGCACGACAGAAACAGGGCCTAATTTTTCAACTGAACATTCTGTCTTTTATTACAAGAAGATGACGTAAAAGACTTGATACACGGAAAAAAATGGACAAGTAAAACGTTTTCCTGACTTTTTTTTTCGATTGTGGTAAGAAAATTAATACCTATATTAAAAAAATAACATTTTGACTCGAAAAAAATTAGTATTCTGAACGCATGAAGAGCTATAATATTGTTTACATACAGCAAGTGCTTCAAACATTAGATAATTCACTTTATGATGTCAGGTCAACATTTTACTAGCGCTGGAAAAGTGCATATTCATATTTATTTACTTTGTGTTTCTGAAAGGTATATCATAACAACAGATACTCGTGTTACATGCATAATACAACGATAATGAAACTATTCACCTACTTGTTGATAAGCGACCAGTTTGGGATCAATCGGTAGTAACCGTTGCACTAATCTTCAACGTTTTCGCAAAACTGGCCTCATTCCAATTCCAGCATTTGAGTTAGTACTTGTTGTATGTGGAAGTGTTACATCGTACTATTATTACTGTTGTGAGTTGTGTGAATAGTATTAGTTTGATTCATGTATTTTACTTGTTGGTATGTAGGATGTGGATTTTGACCTAACATTTCTAGAGCATTAACATTTTATGTATGATAGAATCAGGAGAATTTTCCAAAAGACTGAACAACAGTTCTGTTTCAATAAAAATATTAAAAATTTACATATTTTTATTTCATTTCTTCATTATCTTTTATTTTCAATTTTCAGAACGTTCTAATTCTACATTATATGTTATGCATAACTTGGATTTGTTATGATCATAATGAGGAAAGACATTAGCTTGCCTGCTTGTTCATTTATTCATACTGATATGAATACAATCAGATTCAACAAAGTTCCGAAATTTTTAATTATGAAACTGGTTGTACTGGGTGATCCAGTAAGGGTATGGCCAGAAGCGATGATTTGTTTAAAAGAACCGTCAAAATGTTTTATACTTCTTTCCACATCAACTCATAGTTCACGAAAAGATATTGTCATAAAACTGCAATATCTTTCTCCAGTTTTTCTTGAGTAGTGTATTTTGCTAGCCTGTATATGCCGTGCAAGTACGTTTTCTTATAGTATAAACTGTATCATTGCTACCTTGGTGTAACCGAACCTTTCATTTCATATTAAATTCAAGAATGAAATGAATGTATTGAAAATAAGGCTATATAAAAAACAAATGATCCTTCTTTGAAGAACTAATAACCCCAAACTGAGGGCAAGGGGATATTTAAATTGAGTCCGTTGTATCCTGATACCAAAGATGGAATGAAAGCTATTAAAGGTACCGTAAAAGGTGGTGACTTGAAATCACGGGGTTCTCTTGAAACCTTCTACACAATTTTATTGATACTTCTACTGACATCTGTGGGAGAGTAGTGGAAGCTCCATTTTCTGGCTATTCCTTGTATATGCATGCCTAACCTAAAATAACTGTGGTTAAACCGTCTAAACTGAATCGTTCGTCTCAGAAAAAAATCAGTAGTATTGACGTGAAATCGTGTGGAATATAAAAGGTGAATACTTCCATATGTACTGACTAATCCAAGAACTGTAATTGTGAGTAATATTTATTTTTCGACTTGGTATACTGTCGGCTAGAGATTATAATCCATGAACAGCTTTCAATATCATGAACAAAAAACACAGGACCGGCTTTATTTATTTCCGTCATTTCAGGGGTCACTTGAAACAAAATGGTAAAGACATATAAAAGGAAGATTGGAGCCAGACCATATGGGAATTACGAAGAAGAACATTTGCAACGGGCCATTAATAAACGAAGAATGGTAGGAACAAGCTACAAAGATCTTGAGGAAGAGTTTGGTATTCCTGCTTCCACAATTTTCCGAAAGGTCAAAGGTAAACATCCCAAAACACCTGGTGGACAAACTCATTTGTCCAAAGAGGATGAGAGGGCTATAGAGGAAGCTCTAGTAATTGCTGCAGAGTGGGGTTATCCATTTGAACCCGAAGATGTTAAGGTTTTTGTTCAATCTTATCTCAACAGAATGGGTAGACGCATTCCAATTTTTACCGAAAATAAGCCTGGGGAGCAGTGGTATAAAAATTTTTTGAAGCGTCACCCAGGATTATCTTCTAGATTCTCACAGTGTATCAAAGCCAGTCGTGCAGCAATAAGTCCCAGTATCATCAATAAATATTTCGATAAACTGGAGGTTAATATGAATGGCATTCAACCAGAGGGTATCGTAAATTACGATGAGACGAATTTTTGCGACAATCCTGGCAGGAGTAAAGTTATCGTGCGACGAGGATGCAAGAGAGCCGAAAAAATAATGGACACTTCTAAATCAGCAACATCCGTGATGTTCGCAGTTACTGCGTCGGGGGTAATGTTACCCCCCTATGTTGTATACAAGGCAGATCATATTTAGCAAACTTGGACAGAACGTGGTCCAAATGGAGCCAGATATAACAGGAGTAAGTCAGGATGGTTCGATCAAAATTTATTTGAAGACTGGTTCTTAACAATTGCAATGGATTATTTCAAAAAGTTGCCGCGCGGACCGAAAGTTCTAATAGGCGATAATCTAGCGAGTCATTTGTCCCTAAAAGTTATTACTGAATGCCAAGCAAACGACATAAAATTCATTCTTTTACCACCAAATTCTACTCATCTATGCCAACCTTTGGACGTGAGTTGTTTCAAGCCAATAAAAGTAGCATGGAGGCGTGTCTTGAAAGAATGGAAGAGAACTCACAAAGGTGTCATCAGAAAAGATATTTTTCCGTCTTTATTGAGACAAACAATTGAAAAAGTGGGAGTTGCTTCTGTGGAAAATATAAAATCAGGATTCAGATCAACTGGGTTAGTGCCACTGGATAGAACAAAAATTCTATGCAAATTGCCAAAATATGTTGAACCTGAACATGCCCAGTTGAATGCGATGAATGTTCTTAAGGACATTCTTAATGAAACACGATATAAGACAGCTGATACAACTGTAAGAAGGAAGAAGATAAATCTCGAACCAGGTCAAAGTGTTACTGCCTCCGATATTATGGCGTCTGCAACTAAAGAAAATGATACAACTAACAGGCGCAAAAACAAAAGAAAACCCCCAAAGGTAATCATTCAGGACAATGAAACATCTGATGATGATACATTATTGTCTATTTCTAAGGCTGCAGTACAGAGAAAAATATTGGACCAAGTGGAAAGTGATAAGGAAAACAATTCAGAAGATGTTGAATTGATTGAAGAGGGGCTTCAAGAGGCAGAAGAAGCATCTAAAGAAACAGATAAGATTGAAGATTTCAACTCCAAGGAGCTCTCAGAAGGTGACTTCGTCATAGTAGAATTGAAAACAACAAAAGGAATTTCGAGGAAATTTGTGGCGAAAGTACTGGAAGTACTGGCAGGTGACACCTTCCATTGTTCTTTCCTCCGGCCTAGTACTAAAATTCAGAATATTTATATTTTTCCCCAAGTGCCAGATGAATCACTAGTCACGAAAACTGAGATTAAGAAGGTTCTTTCTACTCCTGAAATGATGCGGAGAGGTAGTTTTCGATTCAAAGATGTTGCATTGATTTAAAAAATCAAACTCATTCTATGAATATCACTAAAAAATGTACGTTGTCATTTTTCTGAATAATAAACGTTTCTCTGATTTAATTCACATTTCTTTCATTTTAAAATATTTCCCTACGAATTTTTCAGTCAGTATAAATTTTAAAACATGGTGCGCATTTCAAGTCGCCTATACAGCAGCAAAACATGCAATATCTATGGAAAACAATCCGTATTTCAAGTGACCCCTTTTTGGTGGTGACTTGAAATGACACCTTTTTTTTAAAAAAAGCACACATATATTCAACAAAAAAATATTTTATTCAACTGTATCCCTTCATTAGATTCTAAATTTTGATATAAAAATATCAAGTTTCATTTTCAGATTTTTCTCGAATTTTTATCACTTCTGAAAATTTAAAACCATTTCAAGTCACCACCTTTTACGGTAAGTTAATAAACTACCCAAAATTAAGTAATTTGATAAGGCCAAGTAAACTAAAATTCCTATAATAATCTAAAAATGTTGCTGCAGTAGAATATTGTATTGTAGCAACTAATATATTTTTCAGTACATTTAAGTATATGAGTAATTTGAGAGTAAATAATTCTTCATCAATGGTAAATTTACTTGTCACTAGTAGTTATCAAACTGAAAAACCTACTGCGAATAAAACGTTGATTGAGGCTTATAAAATAAAAAGTTTGCTTCTAGTAAAGAGTTTAATGTCGTTAGGTTACATTGCTTTCCTGAAATTACATCAATAACAGCAAGTGATCAAATTCAGGAATCTGTTTTTTCTTGTGGGCAATAAAGCGTGTACTCCTCCCATATAGTATGCAAATTTTCACTCGGTGGTATGCAAATTTTACTTGCTACTAATAAATTTTTTTTTCCGTATATATATATACCTTCTAATAATGTTTCAATCATGCAAGTACCTACCCATCTGCAATTTTGTTCTTTTAGTTTCAAATATTACCGTTTCCGATATTCAACGAGCATTGAATCATTCCCAAATCTCTTCTGACTCCATACTAGTCCAAAAAACGGTATCTACTATAACTACTATTTCCAGTACAAAAAAAAACTTACGCAAGTCTCTGGTACTAAATAAAAATATCCAGGTTCAGGATGTTTTCCCCCTATCCAGTCTTGTTCTGGAGAACAAAGGAATTGATATTTCAAGAACGTTATTATATGAAACTTCTGTCGAATATCATGTCTACCAAGAGATTATTCAAATAAAATTCGAATTTGTAATTTTAAATGTGACTATAAATAGAAGAAACATTTCATCTTTCAACTCTGCCTAGCAACAATGTTTTCACGAAGAGTCGCGAATCGTTACGAAAAATTATGTTCCGAAAATAGTAATGAAAACTATATTTCATAAAAACTTTCCATTTTTAGGGTTGGATACTAGAATGAATATCAATTAAAATAACTGGTAGCTCCTGTGTTGGAATAGTTTTTCAAGTCGGATCAAACGGCCGTCTTAATTATTTAATCAAAATAATTTAATTTTTCTACGTTCATGCAAAAAACAAAACTTTATTGAACTGTATTCAGTAGAAAAACTGGTTCTTCATTGCACTGAGTGAAATAAAGTATTTATTGCACTCATCTGTCATTCTGCTACAGCGTTATGTCATGACAAACATAAAAGTCAAATCGACGCCATATTCAGCCCATTTTCTATGAAATTGTATTACTTTTTAAACAGTTGCAAATTTTATATTATTGTTAATCATATTTATTACATACTGGGACAACATTAAAATAACAAAATATTAAATTTGTTTCTTTGAATATTATTTTTTTACTTTTAGCAGCTGGATTTGAGCGAAGAATGTCTTCCTTACCACCTAAATGAAACAGTTTTTGGTTTTTGCACTATCGTAGAATACGTGCAAAGATTGTTTATTGCACTCGACGTGTTGTCCAGCTCGGCCTGACGGCTTCTTCGGACAATTTCACGTCGAGTGCAATAAACACTTACTTTGTGTTTATGTTGCATCAATAACTATAGTTAAAAAAATTGTGTTCCCCATTTTTCAATTTTTTTTCCAGATAAATTTAATTAGGTTAATAATGGAAATGAAACGAATAATTTCAACAAATAACAATAATTGTCAACCACAGATTGAGTGATGGTCAGGTATAAAACTGTCCCTAAATAATTGGTGGTCTGATAGTACCAAAGAAGCCTTTGGCGAAACAATTGTTGCGGATTTGTAAACCAAAAATTTGCGAAACTTAACATATAAGTTTCACAACCGTATTATGTACGGTGGGATTCTATAAACGTTATAATGGATTTTTAAGAAGTATCGTCTATATCTACTCGATATAAACATTCAAAAGTAACAGTAATTTCTGTCTTATTTTTTTGGGATCCTTGTTATTTTCTGTTTGTTCCAGAATTTGGCTTTACGTGTTAATTCGGGTATAAACAAAACTGAAAATACCGATGGTAAATTCTCGATGCAATTTGTATTACTATTACTTGCGATTGCTTTTTTCTCTCGGTGTGGTAGCCCTGTGATATTGAGTTTCTATGTCATCATGTTCAATATAAAACGATGAGATTTCCTCAAGCTTGTCTGAAATTTGAAACCAACAAAATATTGTGTTCATCAAGATCAGCTTCTTCAGTTAGTAAGAAAAAATGTTCACTTCCAACAAGTTAAAAAAATGTTGTATTCATTCAATGAGAATTAGCAGTTTAATCACAATATTGTATAAACGAATATTTATAGAAGATACCAACTGACCAATCTTGATTCATTACCAATCACGAAAATACTGTTCTGACCAGAAAAAAAAACACTGTTTAACATTCATAATGTTTTCACCATTGGCAAGCTGTTATTCAAACACCATTTCAAATGAGTAAAAGGCATTAAATGCAGGAAAACGGGGTTTGGCGGAAATGCACTAAAAAAATCTAGAAGCGATAGATAGTAGGAAAGATAACCTACACGTTAAACTTTATTGCTTCAGGGAGTAATAAAATCTGTTTTTGTTGGTAATTTATAGCTGACAACAAAATTGCTCAATCGTTTTGAGCTAGGTTGAACATATTATTCCTCGGAAAAAATCAACATTGCAGGTCTCTCTAGAGATAAATCATAATTGTAAATTAGAAAATAATCCTTGCTACATTTGTGGATTGGATAATTTACATATATTATATAGAATATTAAATGCAATAAACAACTTCATAAGAGTATAGTGCCCGCTTTGAAGTATGTAACAAATGGAAAAATATATTATTAGAGTTTGTATTCTACATATTCGGCTGGAGCCAAAACGAATTCTACACGCTTCAAATAAGAAAAAAGTAACAGGCAAGGACCAGGTGGAGAATGTTGTTTAAGTTCTAACTTCGAGAAAAGGGAAATTAAACACAAAAACACTCAAAATGGTGAAATGGGGATACAGTTTATGTGATGAAAAGGGGTTTTTGGGATTTGCGGCGAAACGTGACCTCTTAGCAGAACATATTTTATGACATAGTTGTAGACAGTAGAACAATCAAAAACTTTTGTAGGAAATACTTTTTGACATATCGTCAAATTATCCGTTGGCGAAAACCCGATTTTTCAGTATTCAATTTTTTTCTCTCGAATTAATGGTTTCATTCACATGAACATTTGTAGGGATATGCCTGTTTTGTTGTCGAATGAACATGATTTTTTTGCAATTCAGAAGACGACTTGTTTTCGAGTTATGTATATTTTTCGAAAAATATCCTTTTATCTTCCACGAACAATTGTTCTGGTATTTTTTCGTATTTTGAAGGTCTATAAGTGAACATTTTAATTGTTGAAATGTCAACTTTCGAATGGTCTGTGCAACTTGGTTGTTAAAGGTGGATTTAGTCAACTCTTGCACAAGCATTATCATAAACATAACGGCATTATAGAATATAGTTAGTCAATGTCTGTGGAAAAGGTATTGGACACAAACGCGAGTGTCATCTAGCGTGATTAGTTACAAACATGAATATTTCACGTCATTTTGATGCAGGTTTCTTCAAAAAACCCTGATTTTAATGCTGTCCCATTGTTTCAATCAAGTTACGACATGACTTGTAGCTCACTATCGCCCTCTACATGTCGCATCCATTTTGATCCAATTACAATCCCATAAGGTTGACTAACTATCTTCTATATAAACAATGATAACGGTAACATGAAAGGTTTTTAGCATAAACTTAAAATTTTTGTTAAAACGGTGCCATTTGATATAACAGATTCAACTTCAACTTTTAACATATATTCAAGCACAATTTTAAAATGATGTTGACTAAATGCACCTTAACCCTTTCAGTCCCAATGGGTCATATATGTCCCAGAAGATGTTTAAAGAAGCCCAGAGGGAATTCTGCGCTATTAATTCAGCCCGCGTTGTGTCCCACTGGTAATATACCTTATTTCTATTATCCCCACCCGAAAATAGTAGAGCGATTATGCCGGTCCGCCGTTTTTCCATAGCTATTTTTGCGTTGATAGAATAATTATCACCAGTGGGATATCTATGTCCACCTTTCAAACCCATTGGGACAAATATATCCCGAGCCCCCTAAATAAATAAATAATTATTTTTTGATTCTCTGTTATCTATTTACTGGCACATCAAAAAATTAAGTTATTTTAACTAAAGCAACAAATTGGGACTGAAACGGTTAAGTGATCGTTAAACTGCTTAAAATTGAGAAAAACCGACAAAAAGAGTCTCTGAATCATGATTTTCTCAATGTTTTGAATAGTTGTAGAAAAAAAGTAACAGGCAAGTACCAGGTGGAGAATGATGTTGAAGTTACGACTTTGGGAAAAAAAAAATTTAATCACGAAAACACTCAAAATGGTGAAATGGGGATTCAGTTTAGAGAGGTTGAAAACGTTTTTTGCGATTTGCGTCGAAACGTAACCTCTTAGCGAAATATGTTCAATAAAAAGTCATAGATAATAAAAAAATCGAAAACTCCTTTAGTCAACACTTTTTGACATAACCTCAAAGGACCCCGCACAAATCAAATGAGAAATGGACCCCTGTCGAATTTTCTGAAATTTGGATATTTTGTAGTTTATACCCTTCTGATCAAAAGTCTTCCTGGGCCCGAGACCTATAAATGGACGGTTTTTTAGTTATCGAAGGTCAAAAGTTGCGACTAGTGCAAATCTCTCACGAGATCGAAAAATAATTTGCATACCTTCCTTTGCTCTCGTCTGCGTATGGCGATTTCACATTAGTCGGCATTTTCTTCTAAAAGCCATATTTTTCAAAATAATGCGAGTATAAGAATCTTCAAAACACTACAGGAAAGTTTAAACAGCAAATGAAATAACATAAGAAACTAATTAAAATAAAATTAAGAATAAGGGCAAAAACCATTGGTTTATACAGATAAATGAAATAAAAATAAGAAATAAAAATGAACCTAACAAATTTCAGCTGTTTTGACAATGACTTTTGTGTTTTTTGCAAGTTCTGTGAATTTTACTTTTTCGTTTAGACAAAAATAACATCCACATTATTTGAAAATTCTATATTGAAGTTTTGAACTTTGGAGATTAGATAGGTAGTGTATATTCTCAGTGAAATGGATATTCCAACAAATTCTTGTACACATTAAACTTTCTGTTCCTATTCAAGGGTCGAACTTTGAAACGCCTATTTAGTTTTATATGTAATAAGGTTACAGCGGCAGTGCCTGCCATCAGCATCATCGCCCCGAGCTAGTATTTCTATTCAACTTCAATATCGCCAGAAAATGTCAACAATTACAATCAACAACAAATGTCATCTTTAAGTTAGGTGAACTCGGAACATTTAGAATAGAAAAGATTTCCGTCTTGCGCAGTATCAGTTTCCAAACAAAATAAAATCAAATAAGACAAAAAGATAAAAGTTGGCCATCTCTTGTTGTTATTCTTATTTTATCGTATTTCTTGTATAAACGCTTTCATAGGAATGTTCATGTTCAACTTTCTTATTTTATTTAATTTTGTTCCTTATTTTATTTTATTTGCTGTTCAAACTCTCCTTACCTTTTGTAGAAACTTGACATTTATTGACAATTCAGAAATAATTATTATTCCTGTAAAAACTGGACATAGTCATTTATACATGGTCGATTTGCACAAGTTGCAACTTTTGACTTTCGATACCTAAATAACTGTCCATTTTTAGGCATCGCACCAATGGAGACTTTTGATCAGAAGGGTATAAACTACAACATATCCAAATTTCAACCAATTCGACAGGGATCCATTTCCCATTTGATTTGTGCGGGGTCCTTTACCGTCAAAATGGCAGTATTTAATTTCTCGCGTATAAATGATATAGTTCAGATACAATTTTGTTGGTGTATGTCTTTTTCTCTGGCGAATAAGTATCTTTTTTTTGCAAATGAGTAGAATTTTCGAGTTTCTTACATTTTTTGAAAAAAATACCATTATCTTCCACGAACAGTTATCTTGATATTTTTTTTGTATTTCGAAGGTCTTTAAGTGACCATTTAAATTTTACAGGGCCAGGTAGCCGAGAGGTTGAAGCGACATTGTTTCAATCGCACTCTGGCTGCCAGTCGAAAGTTCAAACCCTAGCGACTGCAGAAATGTTTGTGATGGTCCGAGAAAGTGCTAGGAATCGCAAGTAAAAAGTAAAAAGAAGTAGACAAATTCACATAACACTTTATTAACGAAGCACAATACTGCTAATTTTCAACAAATTTTACCATTCACACACTTTTACTTGACTTCCAACTAAGGACGCCGTCTGTCCTCCACCATTGCCGGAAGTCGAATGGTTGAATCGCTTAAAATTGATTTAAAAAAGTCTCTCTGAATCATGATTTTCTCAATATTTTCAATTATTTTCGAATTTCTTTATTATTTTTATGACAAAAAGTAGTTTATATTGAATTATTTATATTAAAATATTGGAATACACAATTACATTACAAAATTAATTTAATAATATAATTTTTATTCTTCTCTACAATTATTGAAAATCATTGAAAATGTTATCGGTGTTTCTCAATTTTAAGCGTTTTACCGATCAATAAACCACCAAGTTACATAGACCATTTGGCAGTAGACATTTCAGTAAAAATGGTCACTTACAGACCTCCGAAATACAAAAAAAAACATCAGAACAATTGTTCGTGGAAGATGAGGGTGTTTTTTTCGAAAAATGTACCTAACTCGAAAACTAGTAGTCTTCTGAATTGCAGAAAAATCACGCTCATTCGACCCCAAAAAAGACATTTTTCTACCAATTTTCATTTGAATTGAGTCATTTATACACGAGAAAAAAAATTAAATACTGAAAAATCGTTTTTTGCCATTTTGAGAGTTAATTTGAGGTTATGTCGAAAAGTGTTCAATACAAAAGTTTTTAATTTTTTTATTAAATACAACTTTGTAATTAGACATTTTTCGCTAAAAACTCGCCGAAAATCTCAAAAAACCATTTTCAACCCCTAAACTGCATCCCCATTTCACCATTTTGAGTTTTTTTTTGTGTTTAAATATTTTTCTTTTCTCTGAAGTTGGAACCACAACAACATTTTACACCTGGTCCTTGCCTGTTATTTTTTTCTTTTTTACAAAAATTGTATATCTATATCTGACAACCTGAAAATCTATTTTGACACAAGTCAAGTGAACACTTGCATGGGAGCAGGGTTCTTATGATAGAAAGGGGTTATGACAAGGGGAAGACTGAGGAAAGGGTGAGAATACGTCATTGGAGGGAAATTAAGGTAGCTATCCTGAAATTGGTAACTTTGGTTATATTTACGTCAATTTGCGAATAAATTTAGTTACTAAGCCCCTGGCTCAAATAAATCATAACAAAATATGCCTATTTCATATATTTTGTATTGCTAGTTGTTAATTACTTGTTTATTATTGTAACAATACTCTTACATCATACCATGATGATAAGGTGTCTTTCCATATTTTCCTCAAGAACAGTAAAACAGCAATCATTTTCTGTAGTATGGGTACCTATTGATTTTTCCAGTATTTGTTCAGACCATTTTAATATAAGAGATTTTGAAACCAATCTTCAAGAATCTCTCCTACATAAGAAGTCAAGACAAAGGCTCAGAACAACGGTGAGTTCAAACTGTTCTAATGAGAAACAGAACTCAATTTGGTTTTGGATAGAAACTGTTGAAAGCCAATATTTTTGCTATTACATTACGACATAATGTTGGTGTTCCTTTTTAGTTATTCCTACCAAGGTTGGTAAAAATCTGGTCTGCCCACTGTGATACTGTATCAATCTGTTGGAGTTCCATTGGAGATAGAGATATACTTGCTAGAATCTGTACCCATGGCCGATCGTTTACCATCAAATAATGATTTGTTCATTATATTCTATTCCTGGTGCTATGAAATGATTGATACTGATAGGTCTTTGTGCCATTTCAGATGAGGATTCACAGTCTCCTTCCACCCCTTGTTTACAACAACCTTACAAAGAATGAGACAAACTCATTGAACAGTTCTGTGCAATAACACTATTGTACAACAATTATCAGAAGGAAGAAATAAAATTAAAAGAAAAGTTCTCATTACCAAGTGTAAGAACTATCCAATATCAAAATTAACTATCGGAATTATTATGGAAAGTTGCAAAAACAAATGATATTTTCAGCATTATTTAAAATATTAGATATGTACAATTTTACTACTCGCCATTTAATTAGGATTTGAGGTAGATATATAGAAATGTTAAATTTTTTCTACATAAAGAAATTGTAAATTACTATTTATGAAACAATGTATAAATGATACCAAAATTTATAAAATAAAACATTGACTCATATCATAAATAACAGTACTCATAAATCATTTCTGAAAATATAATAAGTGTTGTCCATGATATGTGAGTTAGTTTTGTGAACAAGGCAGGGTGAATGACAGTGACTATAGTCTGATAAGTTTTTATATTTGAGTAAACTTCAAGGACGAATAAATATTTATCTATCTATCATTTTAATTATTTACCCCATTTCACATTCACACATTTTTGGAATAAAATAGAAATCAATCATATTACAAATCACACTATCTTCGTCAACATAAGAGTTTTTTTGATTTCTTTCATTAGACAAGAAAATAATTTCTCTTTGAAGGGTACAATTTATTCAACTAGTGTTACAACAGATATATTGAGATTTGGTCTTTGAATCTTTGAAATATATTTCAAATATCAGATTATGTGATACTTCACCTTTTCTTTTTATTTAAACGGCTCATTACTTTCTATAGAATTTACTTTCTCATAAGTTCATTCAATTTGATAATTATTATCAACTACAACCAAGATTCAGAACCGATAAAAAATATTGAAAATTTGTTATTTTCGTCAATTTTGAAACTCTCAGAAACCTTCGAGATGCTTGTGCGAACTAGGGAATATATTAATAACAAATATGTATTAATCACTGGCACATTTTTCAATTTACTCCCACCGATTGGTTTCGAATTCAATCCAACAAAATGGGATTTTTAGTGTAATTCAAATTTGGCGCCTCCAATATCAGGATAGCCACCTTAATTTCCCTCCAATGACGAAACAAGATGCCCGACAAAATTGATGACATTTCATAACCCCCCTATCAAGGAACCCTGAATGGGAGCAAATCGAAAAAAAAATATCATGAACATACAAAAAGAAAATTTTAATGTTAAGCTCATTCATATACGGATTTTTAAGCGACAAGTCGATAAAATTGAATTATATTCCCTTTTTTGATGGGATTTTCACTTGAGCCTTATACAAACAATGCGAAGGCATTACTTTTATTGCGGAGGCAAAGATTGTGGTACGATTGCTGGTGAATGAACCCAAAGATATTCCTAGAAATTCAATTTATGGCAGAGAGAATGAAATAGCTAAATAAAAGTTGTCATTTGGACGCCATCTACAGAAATTCTGATAAAGTATTTCATTCTCAAATCCAGTCTCTGAAAACAGTCTTTATAACACTGAAAGAGAAAATACTCCAGACATGCAAATAGAACAATGGCTAAAAAATAGTATTTAATAAATTAAACATTTGTTAAGCCAAGTTCAGGGCTTGACAAGATCTTGATAAGTCTATAAATGGTGATTGTGGTTGTATGAAAAATAGTACTTGATAAATTAAACGTTTGTTGAGCCAAGTTCAGGGCTTGACGAGATATTGAAAAGTCTATAAATGATGATAGTGATCAGGTTGTATAAGTAAATTTGGTTCTTTGTACCATACTGTACGTTATTAAAAATGGTCATACTAACTTACATATTCTTGAATGGGTTAGATGCATTTAAACCTTACATGCTTTTTCTGACCAATAGGTTATAGTACTCTTGATTGAAACTACCCAACTCTTCTTCTGTGAATATTGATATTATATTTCAAGCTCCTCAAGTTTCTTAGTTCTTATATTCAGTAACTGCAGCTCAGTAACGCTTCTGAATCCACCACCTGGTTCTGGATACCTGATTGAGTGTTGAATTCAGCCAGTAATCATACATTTGTTAAGTATTCTACTATTCTGGCAATCGGCCACCAACATTCATCGCTGATTCAATGGCAAGAAGTGAAGACTTAAATTCTCAACTAAATTGAGGAGTCTTGGAATATTTGAGATAGTTTTAAACTATGAAGTTTCAAAACTATTCATAAGGTAGTGTTGGGGAATAAGGCCCGGCGGTAAATAAGGCCCAATGTCATTTTCCTTGAAGACTGCCAAATTTTTTCAAATCTGTCAACATGGTTAGTTTCATCATCGTAATGGTAAAGCTTTATTAAAAGATCGTTGACTTCATTTCGCCATTAACAACACTAGGTGAATGTGCAGTTTTAGGCTGCACAGATTATAAATTCGCAAGAAGGTGAGACGTCGTTTTCAATTCAACCTATTTTACTTAAAGAAACAAATAGTGCTCCATCAGTTACCATAATATTAGTACTATATATAAGAAAAAAATTAAAAAAATTGTAAATTTTTCTGGAAATTGTATGTTTAAGAAAAAGTGCTCTCCCGGTAATAAGGCCCTACCAACGATCGCGTAATAAGGCCCGCGGGCGAAACTGTCTAGAATGTGGAACTTGGTTACACGAAACTTGCATAGGACTGATGTTGATGTTGAGGATTTTTACAGTTTATTAGATTTGTTTTATAATTTAATTTCCTTGTTCGAGTTTTGTTAAGTTTATCACAATAATGTTTATTTTTGTTTCATTGAGTTTCTATTATTTCTGATTAATAAAAATGATCTGTATATATTTATATATACAATAAATAAATGAAATTCTGCATAACTTACTATGGCCTTTATTACCCTCATAGGCGGGTAATAAGGCCCAACAGCAAGTTTTTGAAATTTGTCTTACTTTGTTTACTCAGGTATTGAAGGAGACGAATATTGATATTAACATAGCGGTAAACATCACAAGCAATCAACTCATCAAGTTTCGGATTTTTTTGAATAAAGTATGATGGATAAAAAAAATTGCAAAAGTTAAGTAGGCCTTATTGCCCAACACTACCTTACATCAATAAGTAGGTAATAATATACTTAAGATATAAATACAAATGAAAAAGCTTTCTGGCAAAACTATACACATAAAGAAAAGAGAAATTGTTGTAAAACATGTTTTATGACGCCATTTGTGAAATCATGAAAATTCATTGGAAATAAAATAATTTTAAAAGCATTGCAAATGACAAAAATCTGCCTTCCAATGAATTCCACTTTGAATTTTGAATAGATAGTTACTTTTTAATCAAAGTTATCAGTAGATACTAATTGGATGATTTTCAAAAATAAAAATTGAACCATCAGCGAGTTCTTGAAGTGAGACCAGACGCAGAAATAGACGAAAAGGGAGGATAAACGGAAATTCCAGATCAAATCCCTTCCTCAAATCAATGTTGCCAGCGTTATCAGTGTTACCAATTGTCACATTATCAAAGAACAGCTGATTTACTGCTGGCTCATATTTAGATACAATGAAACCAACATCTTGGCTTTGCATACAATATTCAATTATACCATCTCTCTCTGAGTGATGGTTATAAATTATATCTTTGGTTTGGACGGAATTATCACATTTTGTCAGAACCAAATATCTATTAACTACGTCAGGACTGGGTAAATTCTCTGATTACAAACCAAATGAAAAATAAGAAGAAGAACTATCTATGAAATGCGCAAGAAGACTAAAAACAAGGAGTGTTTGATTCCCATAAGATAATGGGGACACTAGTAGAAAGAGCTGAAAGATCATTTGTGACGAAATGTGACGTAGTTATACATGTCATGGCCGCCGTTCTCTATAGGCAGTGACGGACTAGCTCTTGGTATATGAGAGTTACTGCTGACAGTTTTGTTGCTTGATTCGAGATCGACTCTGTACTCATACCCAAGTACGCGTTGATTGGCTAGAGCTTATTAAACCCTCCTTGCTTTTAGTCTTCTTGTGAAATGAGAAGATGAATTCAAAATCAAAATTTACTTTGACAGTAGAATAAACAAGCATGTTTCATTGATTTTATCAAATAATTAATTATCCAGCCTTGGTGGAGTATTCAGCAGGATTCTTCGAGCTGTAAAATAAGATATTAATCAACAAAAACACTGTAAGTCTTATTCAGGAACTCATAACTCAGTGTTTGGTTCATATTGCCGTGTGCTCTAGAGGAAAAATGAAGAAATTGAATGTTTGTAGAAATACAACCGTTATACCATTACGACCACTACGGCCCATAAGTACTAGTTTGGTTGCAGCTATGCATTTTTGATGTTAATTTCATGAAGCTAAATATTGTGTGTGGGCGATAGTCTAGATATAGCTAGTGACGCACGTTCCATGAAGTTCTACTGGATAAATGAATTGTTTTATTCATGCTGAAATTCTGACAGCGTCCTAATTAAAAATAATTACAAAAAGCCAGAAACTCTTTCCGGGGTTTGCTTATTGGCAAACATGATAATGAACGTTGCTTATAATAGAAAGAGACTAGCTGCACGTATAGTCGTGAACGTAAGTGGGACCACCGATCACCAGCGTAGCTACGGTCTTTCTCTGCGCTCTCATTGGCTGTTGGTCACGTGTTCTTGTACAGCTTTACCGGCTATACATTTTCAGTTGATATTTTAGAGTAGAATGAAAAACTATGTTTACTTTCATCCATAACTTTTTTCTAAACTTATAATTTCTCTAAATAGTAGAGTAGTGTAATAATAAAGGAAATTTATAATGTAAAAATGTAATTCATAGTTTCTCGAAAACAAAAAATTTAATGATCATAAGTCGTATTTTTATGATTTTTTTGCCATTATTTAAATTTTTTCTAGTATTTCCCACCTCCCCAAATTCTGAATGACGTCGAAGAAAATCAAGAAAGGATACCGCACACTTTAATAGGGAAATTGCCCCACTGTCGAATTGGCTGAATTTTTTATATGTTATAGTCCAAGTCATTCCAAACCAAAACTTCAATAGGCACAACTTTTTCTATATGCTAGTTTTGGCGCTAGAGGCCCCTGAGAACTCTCATTTGTTCTTCATTGTTAAACAATACAAAACGTAATCCTGGATAATCATCACTATTCTAATTGATCAAAATGTAGACAGTCATTGATATGAGATGCTATCAAAAGTATTAAAAGTGTTTCGTTATATTTGGTCATTTATTCAGTGTGTTCCAGCTACTTAAAATTTTTAGAGTTCAATAATTCTAAAATGGTTACAAATTGCCTTAGAGATCTACAATAAAAAAATGTTTATGAGTCCTATTCTACACCATATTCTACGTGAGAGTCGAAAAATATACGAAGTGTTCCTTTTAAAAGAAAGCTAAAGTTATATTCGAAGAGTTCCGTATGAAAAATATTTTTCGACCATCCTGTATGATTTCAAGGCATGAGAGAGGAAGAGAAATATTACAAATATTTCTATAAAAAGGCATTACAAATATATCTTTTCTAATTCTATCATTATAACGTCAAGGATTTTTAAGGAATGCGCGTAGATGGACTCATTTTGACCAAAAATTCGTAATATCTAAGCGATTCAGAGACAATCAATTATAGTTTAGGGGTGAGTGAAGGTTACACAGATATTTGAATTTACTAATATATTTTATTATTATTAATATTTCATTTTAAAATAATGCACTCCACCTTCCAAATCGCCCTGTATATGTGGCAATAAATTTATGTTCAACAACAGGATCTAGTAGCAGAGTGGTTGAAGCGACATTTTTTCAATCACTTTTGGCTGCCAGTCAAAGGTTCATATACCCTAGCGACTGCAAAAATTTATCTAAATGGCCCGAGAAAGTGCTAGGAATCTAACGTAAAAAGGTAAGACCTCGTTAATCCTTGGCTCGCACAAGTTTCAACTTCTGAGGGCTGCCGTTCGTAAAGGGACGACAGCTGATCAACGGAAAAATCCATTTTAAACAATTTTTTTAAAAGTTACCTTTCGTTTTTAAATCGATAGCACAATAGAACTTGAGAAATCGAACTTAGACGCACTATTGCCTCACCCTGTATAAAAATGTTATGGTCCATATTTGTTTTAAAACTTGTTTGAGTATTTTAGAAATTGTACTGGATAATATGAAAACATTGCATCCCGTTAATGTAGAAAAAAAAACATTTTTCTGTAGATGGCTTTGGAAATGATGTCAAAGTTTCGAGGGTTTTTTATTGGGGTCAACGGTACCAGGTTCAATAGGTACGTTGAATAAAACATTTAATATATTGAGTTATTGTCCATTATTTTCTCCATATTACACTTATACTAAATGTGCGAATGGAAGCTTGGTTGACCCGCCAGGAGGAGTTTCTCCGCCACACTTCCTGAGCGCCAACGAAATAATCAGATATAGTTACATACTCATTCGACACAACCCTA
Source organism: Chrysolina oricalcia (assembly GCA_944452925.2). Classification (NCBI taxonomy): domain Eukaryota; kingdom Metazoa; phylum Arthropoda; class Insecta; order Coleoptera; family Chrysomelidae; genus Chrysolina; species Chrysolina oricalcia. Next base: position 22,959,277 of record OX101818.2, read on the forward strand.
TCGAAATTAAAAAGGCTACTTTTTGTTATATCTTCGTTGAGTCGCATCATCAACTTGAAGTATTAATTTGACCTAACTAGCTGGAACATACTGTATGATTGATCACCTGTAATGACACCAATGAACAATACTTTTAATAGTATCTCACATTAATGATTACTCAGAGTAGTGAAAATTATTCAAGATTACGTTTTGAGTTATTTAACAATGGAGAAAAAAAGAGAGTTTTCAGCGGCCTCTATTGTCAAAACTAGCCTATAGAAAATGTTGTGCCCATCGGACTTTTTGTTTGGAATGATTTGGACTATAACATATCAAAAATTCAGGTAATTTGACAGGGGGCCACTTTCCCTATCAAACCTTTCTTTTAATTCAGAAAATTATCCAAAGTATTCGACGACACCCATAAATACCTTTCTCCGGTTCCGAAAAACCGCGAGAAGGCGTACAGCCCAAACGGAGGGTTGCATAAAAACGGGTTCACCTAATATTCCTAGAATGAACCAAGGGTCTGCACGCAGCTAGTAAAAAAATTGCCCCTTCTCCCACCGGTAAAATAAAGTCTGAAACGCTGCCATACAATACTTTCTTAAAATTCATCGATTATTTAAATTTTTTAGAGGGGGCTGGCACCCAAGGAATTCATTTTTTTGCGCAATAATTTCCTGCGTACGTAGCCACCGGTATCTATCCGAAATTCCCACCCACCCATTAAGTGGTTTCCACGGGGTAGTGGCGGTAGTTTTCCGAAACCGGAATGCTAGCTCTCTATAAATGCACAAAAAGGTTTCATAGGTCTTCGGGTATCGGAGATACGGATTCCCCCCCCCCCCTCGATTCCCCCTCCTCTTCGAATCCCTTAGAATTTTGAGTTCTACAAAATGTGTGTTTTAAATTTTTCGTCCGACAATGGATGCATAAACTCTGCTCACATTCCCTATTAGTGTTATAATATAAATACGAGTATAACTTTGGGATGTTTTTGTTCAATGTCAACCCTCTCAAAAGTGTCTGCCTTATTTATTCCAGTTTTTAAATTACCTTAACTTTCAATTGTTGTTGAATCAATTTGTTGGCCTCTGAATAAGTAACAAAGAGAACATTTGTTTAATTATGTTTTTTTCGCTTACGGCAAATGGAAAGGGCTTATTTCAAAATATATCCAACTATAACAATGTTTTTTTTTTATTTGACCATTTTACGTATTTAAAGCACGCTCCAGTTTTTCTCATTTCCATGACAACGAAAGGTATAAGTACTGATGTCACATCACGAATCCAACCATTTTACGTTATCAGTACATATTAACATTCGTGTAGAAATAATATCAGTATTTATGATTTCAAATTGCACCAGTAAAAAAAATAGCGTAAAGAATTCGTGGATAACTGGTCTTTCAAATACTTGCTCTATTTCGAACACTCCTGCTGCGCCGTCACTGATCACTGAACACTGAAAACAAGTAGTGTTCAGTGATCGAAGCTGTAAACATTTCTCTTGAAAATGCCAACCACTCGTGTTGGCGAAACGTCGAGATTTTCTCTAAATAAACGTCGGCCTAAAAACCCGAAAATCCATCATTCACCAAATAAAGTATTTTTTCTATTCCAAGAGATGCGAAAATACGTAAACAATGGTGTAAGGTTATGAGAAGAGGCGAAGTATCTCCAGTATCACATTTACATTGTTGTGAAGATCATTTCAATGTGAGTATATTGTATTTCAATAGTTAACATGGTGTGAATTGATCAGAAGAAAGTTTTGTATGCATAAATGTTTTGTATATCAAGCAGGAGATAACTCTGTTTATAGCTGCCTCACCTAAATTACAGAAGAAAAACTATCGTTTGATAAACTATTACTATATATCAGTTCAGGTTTTGTCGGATTGTGCTTTGACAAAACCACTTTCAGTCATTGCTCTTGATAATTTATAATTGTCACTAGACCCAAATCGCACTATGTAATGGAAAACACTACAAATATATGAATAAAAACAAATTTTCTATTAAAGACGACTAGCACAGTATAAATATCAACACAGATAAATTTCACAACGTGCCATGTGACGTCATTCTTCGTTTCGACCAATGGTGATGCGTTTCGCAAATTTGAATTCCGCGCTCTTATTATGCACTTTTTGATTTGAGTTTTTTGGAGTTAAATACAAACTAAATGATAAACTAATAGTTTAGGTGTAATGTCAAGACAATAAAGTATCGGAGAAAAAAAAATCAAGTAAATTTAAATCACTTGCATAGTCCCTATTGAATCGTTTTGGAGGAAAGTTGCACAAATATCTGGCAGATTATGTAGTTTAATATCAGTGGTGGTGATAGCGAGGTAAGTTGTTGTTTTTTGTCTGATTTTTGCCTCATATTTTCCAGTTGAAAATATTTGGAGAGAATGATACTTTGACACTGCCGATTTTATTCATTTCATTTAATTTATACTCTCCGGCAATATTTTCGAAATTTGTTCTATTCTCGTAAAATTACAGCTATCATATTTTCTTAGCAATTTTATGAAAATTTGCATTGAAAAAAAATGGACCTCAAAAATTTTTTGGAGATGCATGCTCATGGAATCTTCAAAAGTACTTTATCTTTGAAAAAAATAGGTATCTGAATTGGGGTCATGCCGGTCACACAACGTTTTTTCTGCACCTGTTACAAATCCTCCGTTTGTTCAGAAAATAAACAAAAATTGATTGATCGTTCGTTAATGAAATTTATCATTTCATAAAAAAGTACCTTTCTAATTATCTGCAACTTGTAATTTATTCGTCAAAAACTTCTTGTCATTCCGCTGCGGGAGATGCATTGAATGAACCATAAACGGATGTTGATGGTAGAAAAAGCGCCAGTGTATACAATTATTAATTGAGTCTTTCATTAAAGAGTCTATTAATAATTATCGATATGTAATTACCTAGAATTAATGGATCATTTAAACAAATTTGGTCTTCTGATCTCAATATTGTTTTATAGTCGACTCATTCTAGTCATTAAATTGGCGTTATTCTTATGTCAATTTTGTAACAGGTAAACTAATAACATAATTTTCATGAGGTTGTTAGTTGGGAGAATGCAGATCTCTCTACACTATGCTCAGCTGCGTCTAGGGAAGTTTTTAAACTATAGAAGCTTCCATGATTTCAACATAACATTCGCTCGTATGCGTCATATTCCAACTCCTGGAGAGTAAATGATAGTCGATTGTTTGGAGTTTAAGAAAAACGTTGAGAAGTTTCGTTAGAAACGTAGCTGACTACTGAGCTTGTAGTTAAGTTGTGGTTTCAGAAGGGTTAGCCAGAACCACAAATTACAGTAACCCCCCTCACCCTATCACGACAATAACGACAAAAGCGTCCTGCCAGAAACAGAAACTTCAAAGCGCATGGACATATAGTGTTTATCAATTGAATTTTTGGACCGTGCTTCTAGATGGTGCGACGAAAAAAAGGAATGTGTCAAAAAATTCAAAAGAATAATTCAATTATTGTGAATGGATAAATTGTGAAAGGCTTTCGCGGTCATCGTTACTTACATGATGAGTTTTCTGTTTTTTGACAGACGTTCAAAACGATATATTGTCGTCGATGTTTCGACAACACGAGTGGTTGGCATTCTCAAGACAGTTGTTGACATTCACTCATTTCACTGTCGATTGCTTTACAGCTTGTCAAATCTAGCTCTGAATGTGAAATCGCTGAGCCTATCGATGCGTGGTAGCAGAAGAGCTCAGTACAGTATGAATAAATTATGAGCTACTAACTGTCCTGGTCAGTTCTATTGTATCTGTCGCATCGCGAAGTGCACTGTGAAGTTTCATTACTGAATGTACAATTATACTACCCTTTTCAACTTCGGAATACTTTTTCATTCTAACTTCACGCATCTCATACATTTCTCGACATTTATTGCTAGATTTGCCAAGCTGTTTGTACATTAGTTGTCTCAAAAAATATGTGTAAGTTGACTTCGTTATATCTGATTGGATTATTGCATTCGAGAACATGAAAGAGTCATTTGTACCGTAATGATGTGGGTTAGGAGTTAACTTAGTATTTTTGAGAACTTGTTGCCAAGTTTTACATAGTTGTGATCGTTCTTCGGATGTATTGGAGTCGGAGTGGTATTTCCGGATTTCAATTGCTTCCCAGAAGAGTCTTGGGTAATAAGTATGCAGATGTTGTCGAGGTGCCCGGGTTTCTTCAAATTTCACTCATGAGACCTACTGGATGAGGATCAAAATGTTGTTCGAATGAAGGAAAAAATGAATTGGAGTCGAAAAAATGGAGAAGGGTGGAACGGAGGGATCCTTTAGGTGTTGAAAGTGAAATATCACGGTTTTTCGCTATTGACAACGAAAGTTGATCTCTTATCGAAAAAAATTGAATGGTTGGAAATAGAAACATCTACAACTTTTGTATGAAACATTTTTCCATATTACTTCAAATTTTCCAGATAAATCGGAAACAACAATATTTCAGATTTTTATTTTTTCTCGAGCAAAAATTATTTTTTTTCACGAAAGTTGTTATATTACCTTATTACCTTATTATGTTTCAAGTTAGCTGTATTTTTTTTGTAGCGAAAAACAGATTTTTCCTTTTTTTTTCGAAAAATTAAGAAAAAACCATCTCATTTTCAACTGAAGAGTCTCACCGATAAAGTTAGTTTTTTCAAGCTCGCCAAACGCCATTTTTTTTGGTGAAGCATCTACTTTTAGATTAGGTAATTGAAGAGTAGCACTACTGAGAATTTTTTTTTTTAGAAAACGCGAAAAAATTAAAAAAACAGATTTTCAAAAATCAATTTCTTAAATTTTTTTTCTCTAAACTCATATAAATTAACAGTTGAAACCTTTAAATAATATTCATTTCATGTTACCTTAAGAGGAACGAAGAATAAACAAGTACATAAATAAGCATTTGATTATGATAGAAGGGCGGAAGGAGGTGAACTTTTGGGGGTAAAAATGGTTTCTGACGATTTGCAGCATAAATGAATGTCCTACAAAAAAAAGAATTTGGCAATAAAAAAATCTACAACTTTTGTATTTAAGATTTCTCCACATAACCTCAAATTTCCCGGAAAAATCGGAAAAACCGTTTCAATTCGGTTAGATATTTTTTTTTTGCAGCGAACTATTTATTTTACTAGAACCTCTTTGAAGTACTCGGAAAGAGGGGCGGCTCCTAGTTAGACTGGTGCCAAAACAAATTTTAAACGCCTAGAATAAGAAAAAAGTAACAGGCAGGGGCCAGGTGGAGAATGTTGTAGAGGTTCTAACTTTGAGGAACAAATATAATCAAATACGAAAACACTCAAAATGGTGAAATGGGGATGCAGTTTAGGGGTCGTAAACGGTTTTCTGCTATTTACGGCAAAATGTGACCTCTTAGCGGTAAATGTTCTATGGAAAGTTTCCACGAATAATTGTTTTGGTGTTTTTTTGCACTTCGAAGGTCTTATAAGTGATCATTTTAATTGTTGAAGTGTCTACTTTAAAAATGTCTATGTAACGTGGTGGTTTATTGATCGTTAAACCGCTTAAAATTGAGAAAAAAATGTCCCTATGAACAATGATTTTCGACTTTCTTCATTATTTTTTATAACAAAAAGTAGTTTATATTTGATTATTTATGATAAAATATTTGAATTCATAATTACACTACAAAATTAATTTATTGATATCAGTTTTTCTTTACAACTATCGAAGGTCATTGAAAATATTGAGAAAAGCTACATTCATCTATCAAACGAGCTATCAACCACTGACATAGATCAAGAAATGAGAAAGTTATAGCAAAATCAATTTGATTCAGTTTTTTGTGGATCGCTTGGCAAATACAGGTTTACTTAATACGGTCCTGCTAAAAGACAAATGCTGAGATTCTGTGATATTCCTCATTTGATTAAATTCTAATAAGAAATAAAACAATTATGGACTTAAGAAAATAAAACCTTGTTTAAATACTACATACGACCCTGAGAGCTAAATCATTGGTCTTAAAGGATTGGGCCCATGAGAACATTCGATCAGAAACTCAATACCAATAACATATGTAAATTTTAGGCAAATCCCAACAGCCACCAAATATGCACAGAGAACGGACCTCAACTGGAAAGGGATGCATCAGTGTGGTACACAGATGGATCTAAGATGGATGAAAGGGTTGGAGTGGGCGTTACAGGACCAAATTTTAGGCTCTCAAAACCCCTTGGAAACACCCCAACCATCGTTCAAGCAGATGTACATGCTATAGAATTATGTGCTCAGGAATGCCTTGAAAGAGGCACTCGAAGGGCAGAAATCTATATACTATCAGATAGCCAAGCAGCACTAAAAGCTCTGAGGTCATACACCTGTGAGTCGAAGCTGACTTGGGACTGTAAAAAATCCCTGGCAACAACTGGCAACAACTGGCAACAAACAATCAGGTCACCCTGATGTGGGTGTCAGGTCACAAAGGAATTAAAGGTAACGAAGAAGCAGATTGCCTTGCCAAAGAAGGGGCAAACACACAATTTCCCGGCCTAGAACTCTTCTGTGGACTCTCCAAAGCCCACTTGAAAGAGGAGTTTCGACGCTGGGAAACCGATGAAATGAAATCTCACTGGAATAAAGTGCCAGGACAAAGACAAGCGAAAAGACTAGTGTGCCTATCGCCAAAGAAAGCTAAACAGCTTCTCGAGTTAGACAAGAAAGACTTGAAGATGGTAACGGGACTCCTCACTGGACACTGCCCGCTGGGGTACCACCTCAAAAAGATGGGTAAATCAGAGAGTGATAGTTGCCGCTACTGCGAGAACTTCGCGGAAACTGCAGAACATTTGCTTGCGAATGCCCAGCGCTTTTCTGCAAGAGGCCTAAGTTCCTGGAAGGGAATTTTTTAACGCCCTCCGACATCAGGAACTTAGCTCCCAGGAAACTGATGAACTTCACAAGAAGTCTCGGAATCCCGGGCCTCGAATAGACCAAGGGTCACGCACAAAAGAACTTATAGGTCGAAGTGCTTGTGAGGCTGCACAGCCTGTACGACCCCCCTACAATCTACAATATAGGCAAATCCCACTGTGGGCCAATTTCCTATGCTATTGTGTGGGGTCCTTTAGAACTAAATATAATAGCAACGAGGATACTAGATTTCTCGTCTTGTAATAGTTAAATTTCTGAAGGGATAGCTACGGGATTAGAAGGAATGCCTGTTAATGTTCATTTATTATTATCTGTTGATATAGGGAAACACCCGTGTGCCTGTATAAAGATAGAATTTACTCAGCTGGATGGAACTGAAATATGTACCAGAATAATAATTGAAATTCATATGCATAAAATTAGTGAAATTCAAATGTGTGAAATATATTTCAACAAAAGTGGGATAATTCCCTACACCCCTAACCTGTTACTTTGATGGAATTTGGGATGGTATTATCTCCTCGACCACTATTGCTTTTGCCAATGCCCCCAAAAAGCACATTCTTCAACGGTTTTAATGAAGTGGATAATGAGCTCGACTGATCCGAATGGTCCGAGCTCTCATAAAACGCACTTAATTACATGTCAATTCTTTTTTAATCACTGCTATCTTCCACCGATGGTAATAAACTTGTCGTGTATGACACACGTTCCTGAATTATTTATAGGAAAATGATGAATTTGTTATTCATCGCAGTTCTTGTGATGAAATATAATACCATAATTGGTTTTCTGTAATTATTGTACCAGCATCGATGTTTATGCTATTTATCAATTATACAGGAAGACACGATTCATTAAAAGTCGACATGTCCAGTGGAAGAAAGATATACGCTGCTGCGCCGCTCTCATAAGTGAGAAATTGAAAGAAATATTCACAGAAGAAGTTATATTTCGAATCGATTCTAGCTGAACTTCAGAAATGTCAGAATAAAGTGAAGATATGCGGGTTAGTGTTGATTATTAAATATGCATATTGACATCGTATTTCTAGTTTACCGCATATACTTCTTATCACCAGATCGTCCAGGTATGGTAGTAATTTCTTATTTTCTAAGATCGAAATGTTCAGCGGCTTTGAGTTTCAAATATGGTCTTTGGGAACCAATTGAGAACAGCCGAGAATGATCGTACATTTTGAGTTCTGCGATAGAAGTATATGTTTTGGAACTCATTTGAATATCATCGAATACTGCAAAAACATCATCCTCATAACTTAGCCACATCACTCTGGCTTTGATTTCGAACCTACTCATGATCAAATTAGCCTAGCAGGAGAACATTGTTGTTCATACAATCAGCCTCCTGAAGTATCTCATGTGTTGAAAGTGAATTTACTTGCTCAAAATGGACTGCTTTGTAAACGGCGCAAGATAATAATACTATCCAAGAATTTCCTCCACCTTTCAGGCATAAAGGTCCATTCTGACTGATGTCTCAAAAGCTGCCCTGCAAGTTATGCTACCTTTTAGTAGTGAAGCAAAGGGGGTATTCAAAACTTTGCTTTGTATCTCTTGCAAACTACACATTTTCTCAACTTTTTAAGATCAAAAATTACTCGTGAAGTATTCCAAGGAGTGTGTGTACTCCTTCTTCCACGGAAATTGAATCTATATCTTTACTCAGTTTCTCTACAATTTGGTATTTGTTCGGTAATATTATGTGATATTTGAAATCTTCAGAGTAATCTTCAAGATGTAATTTTGTTTCGATTCTCCAAAGCCCATTCTTATCCCTGAATAATTGTAGACTTTGAACAGATTTTGCTCCATTCCCAAATCTTTCTAACGGAATTGATTTCAATAAATGTATTTCTGCTTCATCAATTTCTTCATCTGTTAGCTCACCTGCTCTTTCTGAATACACAAAAATTGCATTTTTAATAAATCTCAATACCCAAGCAATCATTCCTACGATTTTAGGATACTTGGAGAAATAATTGAATTCATTTGTCGATATATTACATTCGATATGAGTGTGTTCAGCTTCCTCTTCTCTGTATTAACAACCGACTTAACCTTAAAACTAGACTGCTAGTACTCACATGCCCACCACTCAAAAAAATCATCCAATTGAACATCCTGAAATCGTGTCTGCGCAATGCGCAAGAGCCTCCAAAGAATTGATATTTTCCAATCTGGGGAGCCGTATTGTTAATTTGTTCATTGGCGTTACATAGAGTTAAAAGATATTGTTAAAATGAAGTGTTTTGTACTTTGGTGTAAGAATCCTCAATTTTCAACGACTGAAATGTGCGTTGTTGAAGTATGGTCCCCATTACATTAATAATAATAAGCTTAATTTTCCTTTGAACCAAATATAAATCTGTATAGGAATTAGTCACGAGTATCATTAAAAAACATTACAAACGTACATAAATATATACATAAAAAAATTATATAACTGTCACAATCACAATGAAATATATTCATACATTCAAAAGACATTGAATAAAAATATTTATTAGTGAGGAGCAATATCAACTTTTTCCTATAGTTTTGGAAAGTTGAACAACATTTTAACTCATTTGGAAATCTGTTGAAAAAAATCAAACCAGCACTTTCAGGAGATCGGTATGAGATTGAATGAAAATTATCTTTGTACCTAGTGTTTTATCATGAATTTCTGATCTTTTGAAGAATTGATCTTTATTATTGAAAAATTGCATAATTCAAATATAAAGTGAAGGTAATGTTAGGATATTCAATTTTATTAAAAAATCCCTACAACTATGCCGTACCGAAACACCAGAGATAGTTTTGATTATTTGTTTCTGTACAAGAAAAACGTTTTTTGCATGTGCGGACCAACCTCAAAAACACCATATCCCAGCCGTTATTCCACCTGTACATAGTAAATGTTGAGTGTTTGTTTTGTATTCAAGACTTCCCTTAAGTTTTTGAGTTTGGACCAACTTATCACAGTGAGTTTTCTGATTTAACGTACTGTCAAAATGGATATCTAGAAATTGAACACTTGTTCAATTTTGAGCCACTTGATTATCACTTATTTCGATATACAATTTTGTGCAAGACCTTTGGTAATTGCCGATTCTGAGGAAGTCTGTGTTATCAGAATTTAAATAGAGTTAGCCAAAAACCATACATTCAACTTTTGGAAAATGCCACTATACACTTTTTTTGTAGTGAAATATCATTTTTTTGGGATACAATCACTAATGTATCATCAGAGCGTACATGGTAACTACATATATTGACACGTTTAAGTCATTTATATATAAAATAAATAGTACCGATCCCAGCACTGAGCCCTGTGGTACTCCAAGGAAAATGTCAGTTGCTGAGGATTGCTTGGGTATCTATTTTCCTTTTACTCTTTCAAAGTGAAAATAGGAGAGGAAATATGATTCATGGATGTACAGTTACAAAATATTCTCGTCATTAAATAAATACTCAATTTTTCAACATACCACTTGCATTCGTACCAGACCTAATAATTTTTCCTGAAGTACGTGATTCTGACTGATAACATCACAATGCGCATGTCCTATGGCCACCAGTTAATTTCGTAATTGGATCAATTTCAATGATATGGTATTGGCAGTCTAGTTTAAAGGTTAAGTCGGTGGTATTAACATCCTCTACTGGACAAGTAATATCGTGGTGAGGTCATTCATTCAGAAGTGCTTTCCACCAGCTTGGGCCACTTCCCAGTAGTGATTTAATACCTTTCCATGCAATATCGCGTTGGTTAATTTTTTCTGATAGGTTCTCATTTCCTTGACGCTGTTGCTTACGAATATGTTCCAGCTCCCTTTGGTAGTTATCCATGTTAATGCAACGATTTGATCTCTCCAATAGCCCATTCTCATATTTCTGAATCCTTCGATATCCTTGATTGACTGGCATAATCTCATAAAGTCATAGTAATGCAGCTTTTAGCTCGAGTCGAGGGATTGTTGAATTTTTCGAAGCTAATCTTGACTTGGCCTGAATTAATCTAGAAGAGATGCTGTATCCACTGCTGAAGATCTTAGAAATAAGCAACAGGCAATGGCTAATTCTCTTGCATCACTAAACAAGTGAACCGTGGAGTCATCAGGAAGATTCACATTGAAATTATCAGCAAGTGTTTTGGGAATTTTCAGAAGCGAAGTTATGTTAACCTGTCCCAAACTTCGAAAGGTTCAATTATGTCTTCTGGTAACTCTTGTCTCCAGCCAAATTCTATTTCCAAATTTTTAACAGTATCTCAGGAATGAGGGTAACTATACATAGGGTAGAAAACTCTCTGACCTGGTATATGAGAGTGTCTTCTTTGAAATCCCATCATAGACCTAACAGACCTGCAACAGTGGCTTCACAAGAGATATCAGCGGAAGTTGGGATCAAGAGTTACCAGAAGATTCAATTAAACCTTTCGAAGTCTGGTTGAGAATGGTTAACATCATTTCTCTTCTGAAAATTTCAATAACATGTGGTGAAAACTTCAGTGCTAACCTTTCTGATAACTCTAAAATTCACCTGTTTAATTATGCAAATGAATTAGCCATTGCCTGTTGCATATTTCTGAAAACTTCAAAAGTGGAGATCACTTCTCTTAGATTGATTCAGGCCAAGTCAAGATTAGCTCCAAAAAATTCAACAATGCCAGAACTCGAAATAATAGGTGCATTAGGATGAGTTATATTATGTCAGTCAATCAAGGATATCGAAGGTATCAGAAATACAATATACCATTGGAGTGATTCAATGGTCCTATTAACATGGATAACCACTGAAAGAATATATTCGTAGGTAACAGAGACAAGGAAATACAAACTTGTAACAATGGGATTCCATACTAGGAAAATTATACTATGGGGATGTTGCATCGAGAAGTTGAATTATTGAATCACTAGTGGGAAGTGGTTGGATGAATGGCCCGAGCTGTTTGAAAGGACTTCCGAATGATTGACCTTAGTCCAGTAGAGGTCGTTCATACAGAAAGAGAACTATATCGACTGATGTATTCAATTTTTTCTCCAGGTGTTTTAACACCGTAAGAATGATTGCTTGGATATTGATATTCATTGAAACTGCAAGAGATGTGTGTTCAAAAATAGCAGGTGAGTTAACAGGTGCAGAAATTGATGAAGCAGAAACATTTATTGAAATCAATTCAGTTAGATAGCTTTGGGAATGAAGCAAAATCTGTTCAAAATCTGAAATTATCCAGGGATAAAAATGGACTTTGGAGAATCAAAACAAAGTCTTGGAGATTATTCTGAACATTTCAAATAACCTATATTATTACTGAATAAAAACCAAATTGTAGAGAACCGGATTGAGGAAAGTCATAGATTGAATTTTATCGAAGTATAACATGTCATTAGTTTTCACCACAAACACATGGCAGGTCCAAAATCGAAATAGAGAAGTTTTGGATCAGGATAAAATATGCAATTCCATACCAAGATGCATCTTGTAATGATTATTTGAAAAAAATATCTGTCAATTACAACAAAGTTCATTTCGATGCAGTTTTACAAAGTTTTCCTATTTTCCAAACTTAAAACAACATTAGGTGACCTTGACAGATGACAAATAGAAAATATACAGATGGAGAAAGAATTGACGAGAAAAAACTTGTTGGCAGTTACTCAATGAGGCTACAAATAATCAATACCTGTTAGCAGTTTCAATGCAATTGGAAGACTTACAGGAAATACAGAAAACATAACCCCTGTTCTAACTGCTATTGATACACATATTGGGTGGACGATAATGGAAAGATTTGATTCTAAAAACTAAAATATGGAACTGCTTTCATGTTTCACTAAATTTGCAATACCCGATTTGTATAGAATTTGTCACTGACTTTCTATCTGATTTTGTGAATAGGTTTAGTTCAATCTTCCTTCAGAGTTGGTCAATTGATGACTGAAACACGTGTGGAGGTGTAAAAATAGTGGTTTGGTGTTGGGATAAAACTCCATTGTATCTGAGAATCAAACAGATATGATCCAACGGTCGTAGGGGTCAGTATTTGTTTGTATTTTTGAGACTTGTTAGTATTTGTGCGGAAGTACGGATTGTTTGAAAGTTTTCTGTTTTTATTGTTCATAAAAAAAGACATAAGTATTTGAAAATATTCAGAATATTTTAGTTTTCTTCCATCACTTTCAACCTCAAAATATATCAACTAAATAATGAAGTTTTTTTTGTAACGCCATTCAAATAGGCGATTTGAAATTGACGAATATATCAAATGTAAAGTCACATATCAGAATACAAGTTTTTACTTATGTTTTCCATTCAGTTTCTTTCTGCGTAGTAGCTTTTTCGTGCATTATGACAAATCGTGTAATTCTTCCTGAAAGCATATGTATCAAATCAACCCACCATCATTCTAGAAAATACATATACAAGTGCCATAAACTTCTGATTTGTAAAGGGGACACCTGTTTTTTTTCAATTATTTTGTCTCCATATGACATTCTGATTAGAATCATGAATAACTTGTCACTTTTTGTAATGAAGTTTTTTTTTGGAATGTACTCTTCAATGTAGACGACTATGAATTTGTTCAAATCAATAATTTCAATCCTATCATGTTTGTCACAGGTTACTGGATTCTTTTAAACCTTAATTTGATCTCAACAGATGCTTATTAAGTTTTCTAATGGCTGCTTGTTTAAAGTGCAATAGTATGTTTCCTAACCCGACAAGTCACCATGTTGCTAATTGTAAAAAAATAATAATACAATTTTAAAGAATTTAATTTCACATAGCAGATACGATTTGACCAAAAATAGGGAAGCAAAAGTAAAAAGCACAAAATTTTAGAACTGAAATTAATGATTTGCATGATGATTAATGAAGAACGAATTGGGGTACATAAGTGACAAATGATACGTGGTTGTATTCATAATGTCATGTGGAGAGAAAAAAGTGAAAACATAGCAGGTGTACCATTTAAAAATCGAAAGTTTAGTGTACTTCCGGTGAAACCCAAAGTTGCATAAAGCTGAGTCAGTTGTCAAGAAATTCAGCTCTATGTCCATGTCGTAGGTATACAGATTGTCTAAATTTTATTCCATAATCTTGAAAACAAGTGGTTAGCTACCATCTGCGGACATCCAGTATAATTCAGATATATATATATTTGTTTAACAGTAGTCTATTCAAAAAACGTTCGCTAAAATTATAAGTACAATCACTTTTGGTTGATAATTATGCAGTTATGACCCCAATTACCAAAAGAAAATGGGTAATATTTACTTTCGTTGCCTACAAAGCTTCTGGAAAATACCATACTTGAGTAACCAGGTAAAGAGAAAATTGGCACTTTTCAAAATCAATTTTTGGACGCCTAAACGAAATCAATAAATCAATGTCTCAATTTGAGTAGAAAACAGTAACAAAGTAGATATATAAACATGTCAACACGTATTATGTAGGTACTCACAGGCAAACAAAACAAAGGCAAGCAATATTCTATTAAACACGGTTATAAATTGGCAGATCAATAAATAAACCTTAAGGTCTGCAATGATGGCTAGCTTTAAGCTCCATATAAACCATAACCATCAGAGCGTTAAGCATAACTAATGGGAAATAGTGACAACAAAATTGTCAAACTCGTTAACACTTCAACAGATATTCCATGCCAACTGAACTACTTAAAAATACAATTTATATTTGTCGCAAGTTTATTATTCATCACATTATATGGAAAACAGTATATAAATAAGGATATTGCTGTGCAAAGAAAGGTATTTCAATAAATACCAACGTGTTAAATGGACCAATGAATTGAATGAATGAACTTTTGAGGAATGCACCAAAGAAACGGAAATAATTTTGCCAATCATCGCATTATTACGAATTTCAGCAAGTATTTATTTGATTAGCAAAACTTTGAAGTTCAGTTATTTGAATCAAAACATTTAGGGATACACGGTGTTGCCAAATAAGTGCGAAAGTCTTTTAAGGTGAATCCTTGTCGAAAATTGAGGAGGGAGTTTTTTTATGTAAACGAAAGTTCTTAGGCCTATATACCTGAAAAGTTATAGTCTGAGAGCCCTAGAGAGGCCCACCTTCACCCATCTGTAAACTGGATGAAACAAATTTTTTAATAAAATAATAATAATAATGGTAAAAGTAAGTTCATCGAGCTTTTTCTCGAAACAAAAAGAGAAGTGATGTTACCGTAGTTTCATCTCCTGAACACGAACCCAAAAGTATTTCGTATGGGTCTCTACTACTTTTCGAGTTATAACCTTCTGAATCTTGAAAATGAATCATTTTCAAAAACGATATTTTCAATAAAAAAATCACACGAAATGCATCCTTCCTTTTGTCGACACTTTTTTCATACCCTAATCAACTCACATTTCAAAAATACAAGCATCAAAACCAAACATTTTACAAATAAAACTAACCTTCTTATATTACTATACTTAACATCACTATTCATAGGTGTTCATTCTTGAGGTAGGTTTGTGTATACTTCATGAGAAGATTGATTTTTTGCGTGAAATGTTTTGTTCTGCTGATTTTTAACAAAAAAGTCTTGTTTGAAAATGGTCGATTTTCAAGATTCAAAAGGCCATAACTCGAAAAGTATTAGAGACCACCACGAAATTCTCAGGAGGTAAAACTACGTAAATAACACTTCCTTCCTCTTTGTTTCGAGGAAAAGCCCGATAAAATAACCTTTACCGTTTTTATTATTTTATTAAAAATAGCCTGGAACACATTGTCCATTTATGAAACTTCATAGAAAATTTGGGTGAAGGTCGACCTATCTTCGGCTCTTGTAATATTACGTAAACTTCCAAAAATGAGAAAACAATTTTTTTCGTTTTTTCTTGAAATTTCTGAAGAGTTGAAGCAATGGTATTTTGTGGGCGTATTCTATAAATAAAAAAACTACATATGAATAATTTTTTAGTTTGTTTCAAAGGGGTGGAACATGCAACCCTTTTTCCATTTTTTACCAGAACTTTTTACCAAAACAAAATTTGTTAATACGTTCTACGTTAATACGTTAATACGTTCTGATAAGAACATTTTATCGTGAAACTTTTTTATCTCGTAAACGGATCTTCTGTCAAGTCGATTTGATTTTTATGTGCTAGTTCAATGTACAATTGAGCCTTTCAATATTAATAATTATAGTAAAAAGTCATCATTTTCCAGAACAAATAAATAAATTAATAACAATAAATTATACAATTATGGAAAAATGTCGAAGATCAGGTGATGTTCTATGTACAAAGTACACAGCACACTAACATCTGTTATTATTCTTGGGAAATGAAAATTAAATGAAAACAACAATATTATATGAATATTTCAACTCAAAAATTACTAATCAGAAAAATCAAGTCATATATTCATATCTTACATCATTATAATCTAATTTTGTGTCTTCTCTCATGGATTAACATATAGTTTCCTATCTTCAAATCTAAGAATAATTAAACGAAGCTGAAATCTCCGATATGAATTTTATGTATGGTCGCTTTGACTTTTGTGGTACGTAGTTGAAAGTTCAATTCTGCATTTCAAATCTTCAAAATGAATACTTATACAAACGCTTGAATGGCTGAAATGCAAGTTTATGTATATGGTCGTATCAATGGACATTCTCTGGAAGCTAGACGGCCATATGCAGAGATGTATCTATCCTCAGTACGTGATACATACACTGTTTTTGCATGTCTTGACCGATGTTACAGTAAAACAGGTGTTTTTCAAAAATGAACAACTGATTATGGTCGTCCACTAGTAATTTATGCAACCCCTATTCGATATTTTATCAGAACTTTTCAACAAATCACAAAATATCCTAATTTAAAAATATGTATTGAAAAGAACGATTTAAGGGTTGTAAAAATTTCTTAACTCCTAAAATGAAATGCATCGTGCATGAACGAATCTTACGAATCTTCTGTAACCAGAATTAAAAAAAATTAGTTTTCACAAATAATGACTTCAATATCATTATTTTGAAATTATTCCGCTTGTTTTACCTTTTAATGAAGGCATGAACCAGTAGTATGTTTTGTATTAATAGAATATCTAATTAAAAATACAAACAAAGCAAAATTATGTGTATGACACTAATACAACAAAGAACAACTCAACAAAATCAAACGAAGTCCGAGGGGTTGAAATCTGGAGATCTGCGAAGCCAAAGCTGAGGTCCTGCTAAGCCTATTCAACGATTTGAATACACGTCGTTCAAGTACTGACGAGCTAAAATGAGTAGGCGCACGATCGTGCATAAACCACATTCGTGGTCGAATGGCAAGTAAAATGGCAAGCTACCCCTATAGAAAATTTGCATAGGATGCAACATTTAGCTTTAACGGTTGAAAATACGATTCAACAAAATGTTTGCCAATAATTCCAACCACACGTCAAGTGAAAATTCATATTAGAACCAAACTTCTAGAATTGAATTTGGGTTATATTCGGAACTATGAAAACTTGTAACCCCTTGCCTTGAAAAGTTGGATTCGTCAGTGAATAAGACGTTTTCTGAAAATATCGCGGAAAAAGTGCGCGGACTTCTTGAATATGGTAAGGATACAATCGATAGTCCTTAACACATTTCCAGATCAGTTTATTGCTAACATTTAGTTTGATAGCAATTTATCGTACTTAATTCCGTATGATCCGCATTCAAAGAACCTGTTCATCGTTGGCACCGATTTCATTACTAGTAGACGACTACAATCATTATTCATAATAAAATAAATTATAACTGAAATAATTTTAATAAAAAAGAGGTTTACAAAACCTTGACAACTGTTTCACTATACAACAGCTTCTTTAAGAGGAGAAGAAATAATTATTTATATCAAAGATTTGAAATGCACAATTGATCTTTCAATACCTACCACATAAAAATCAATGCGTCCATTATATCAAATGCATATCGGTCATTTCAGCGTTAGTGTAATTTTCCATATTGAAGATTTTCAAGCTACAATTGGACTTACAAGTACCACATACAACTAGATTTTTTCGATCCCATTTACAGAAGATCCATTCATGGACGATGCATTCTATTTTTTATTAAGAAACCATTGCTGTTACGGAAACAACACGCGAGTTGAAAAAGTTTGTTTAATGAATCGCATAAGAATTGCATAAAACTGTGTCGCACAACATCCAGAGCTAGTGTTAACACAGGCCACGTCACTAATTCACGAACTCACCTAAGAACGGATACTTGAACTGTGAGCAGCATTGGTTATGTCACAGAATTATGAACTCACCTGAAACAAAAAAAAAAGTTTAAGGTGCGGAAACAATCAAATATCAATTGTCCCGAAATTGACGGAAACACGAAATATTAATGAAAACAATACCAATTCTTTAAGATCACATACTCTAGCGCCCGAAAACATCTTGAAAGATTACTTGTATGCTAGCGTTATGGAACTGCATGAGTATGAACTAATACGCAATTATTGAATTATTGCATAAATAATTTCGTAAAAGAAGTTTTGTTTAGATCAGCCATTCTGAACAACACCGCATCCATAATTCAAGTTTCACTCTAAAATTATTGAGATTATTTACAAATTCAAGAGAATAGAAGAGTAGAGTAACAGCCGTATGCATGGTTAATTCCAGCGTCTCGCCAGAGTTTCGCCGCTCGCTACACAAGAACTATAATGCACAGTCGAGCTCCAAAAAAGTGGTACATCGCCAGCGTTTCTCCAAATACCAGATGAGCGATTCGGCTTCAGACAGGAACACTCAACAGAACTCCAGGTCACCCGGATAGTGGACGCCACCATCCAGAGCTGGAACCGCACGAGAAAAGGACATCTTTCAGGAGCAGTCTTCCTTGACGTCTCCAAGGCCTTCGATAGAGTTTGGCACGATGGGCTGATCGCAAAACTGGTTGATGCCGGATACTCCACACCAATGGTCAAGCTGATAAACTCCTTCCTAAGAGGTCGACATTACCGATGCAAAGTCGGAAATGCTCTCTCTTCACGAAGGAGGCTAGAAGCAGGAGTACCACAGGGAGCAGTACTGTCGCCACACCTGTTTTCGATCTACACTGCAGACATGCCTATGTCGGACAACCCCATGACCAAACTTGCTCTCTATGCAGATGACACGGCAATCTTTGCTGAGTCATCCCATGAGAGAGGAGTAACATCGAAGCTGCAACATCAGATAAACAAGCTGGAACCGTGGTTCAATCGTTGGAAGATCGGAATCAATGCAGACAAAAGCAAGGCCATACTGTTCACGAGGCGACGTAGGACACCCGAGGGCCATGTTACTATGAACGATGAGAGAATTCCATGGGTAGACGAAGCCGTATACCTAGGAGTAACCCTGGACAAGAAACTCACGTTTCAGAAGCACGTCTCCCACAGATTGGCTATAGCGAAAGCCGCGAGGCATAAGCTGTATCCACTCATCGGGCGTAGGAGCAACATGGCACTCGAGTTGAAACTACGCCTCATCAGGACAATCCTTCTGCCAATCATGATGTACGCGTCTACTGCTTGGGGGCAATGCGCGAACAGTTACAGGCAGAGGATGCAGGCCTTCTTCAATGTCTGCCTGAGAATGGCAACAGACGCACCACGATATATGCCAAACAGGTTTATATATCGAGACTTAGACATCCATCCGGACTACATTGACAGACTGATTAGGAATCACGTGGGGACTACTCTAGACAGAGTAGAGACCCACACAAACCAGCTGCTCACGGAGCTCCACGAGAACAGACGTGAACAAGACGACAGAGACAGAGACAAATACAGACGTCCAGTAAACCAAGGAGACAACGACACCCCTGAAGAAGTAAGACGGGAGCGAAACCTTCGGCGACGCCAACGTCTACTTCAACAGGCTTAAAATTTCGATAATCATGCTTTTATGTTTCAGATTCCAAGTGGTAAACTCAGTAAATTCAATACACAACACTTGGCCCTCAGCCAAGTGTTTTTCAGGCCTTCAGCCAGTTTCAGGAGGGCACCATGCACATTAAGTAAAGTCATTGTAAAATCAAATTAAACTCATGTCAGATATAAGAGAGTTTCAGGCCGAGAATTGGACGAGCACTCCATATCAAACGATCAGATTTTATTCTGCTGATCGCCAATCATCAGGATGAGGAACCGCTTCAACGAGCGGGGGTGGTGGATAGGGGGGTGAGCTTTCGAGTACGTACGAGTGCTGGGGCGTTCATCCTTCCGGGCCTCAACCTTAGGGGGTGCATGGTGGTGTTTCGCCAAAATGTGACTGATCGCGTAGTTGTCACTTTTTTGGAGCTCGACTGTGCATTTTAATCCTTGTGTGGCGAATGGCGAAACTCTGGCGAGTCGCTGGCGATTGACTATGCATACGGTTGTAAGTAAATCCTGTATAAGGGATAATTTAGAATTTCCAGTATTAGGAAAGTATTTTTGAAATTTTATGTGTGGTACAGTATTCACATAGGTAATGAAGTTTTAGTGCATCTCAAGATAGCAAAACTCTTATAGCAGCTGCCTGTAAATAAAAATATTTCGAAAATATGTCTGGATACTGTTCAAAAGCTTGATCGGTTTGATTTTAACAAACTCGTGACATTCTTCAAAATGTTCAATATTTTGTAGAGGTGACAAAATATCTCTCATATACTCTCCCACAGATTTTGTTAACGTCAAATATACCTCTGAGGAACACTGGTATAGGGTATGAAATATTCAACCCAGTATTATAATATTTGGCCTGATTTCTTAGAATCTAGTTAGAACATCCGTGTTGTTACTAATCACTGAAGCATTATCTGTTGCGCATATTGTCAACATCATTATCGTTAAATCTTTCAATAATATTATGACACTGTCGAATAAACCCTTGGATAGTTGAATCTGTAACTCTCAATGATCTAAGAAATCAGATTTATTTCCCAGGTAGGTACTTACTTTATGTTCATAAATTACTATAATCATACATCTAATGCTTGATTTTGATACCATTAACACCTATGGCCGATCGCTTACGAAATGCGTGGACCAAAACGATTTTTAAAATTGAATGCCCTGTATGAGGAAGTTAATACATTGAGTTTAAAAAATAGAACAAAACAAAATGAAAATTGTAAGAATTGAGAATATTGATTCATCAAGTTCATTGGAAGCTGATTGAGAAAAATTAATCAAGATCGTAAAAAACATGATGATGACATTTTTTTAGTTCTTTTTCGTGCTTATTTAAAAAGAACAGTTTGAATGAGTTCGGGAGACGATTACAGATTTTTTACTCCCTTATAAAGGGGTCCTTTGCGCGTTCGGTTGTATCTATAATTTGGTAGGATGAATAATTGATTTCTTATCTGTTCTAGAGAGTGTCTGTTTCTATGGATGAGGAGGGATACTTTGATATACAGATTTGAATGGATGAATATTTTGAGGTCTTTAAAATACAAATTGTGAAAGGCTTTCGCGGCCATCGTTGAATAAATGATGGTTTTTCGGGTTTTTAGGCCGACATTTATTTAGAGAAAATCTCGACGTTTCGCCAACACGAGTGGTTGGCATTTTCCAGAGAAATGTTTACAGCTTCGATCACCGAACACTACTTGTTTGGTATGCGTTGTCTCAGCCAGTATTTATGGGTCGACGTACTCGTTCGTACCTGCGTCCGGTGCCATTGTCCCTGCGTCAGGTACCCCCTCGGATTCATTAATTACCCGGTATAGTGTTATAACCGTTTTCTTGAGAACAGGTAGCCATGATTTGTTCAATTGTAACCCTTCTTCAGTTCTGTTGAAGTTGTTGGGATATTTTTTGATTTCGATTGCTTCTCGGAAGTGTCTTGGATAATATGCATGTGTTGTGGCAATTACTTGGGTTTCTTCGAACTTCACTCTGTGATTGTTATTGTTAAGCGCATGTTCTGCGACAGCAGATTTTTCTGAGTGTCTTAACCGGCAATTGGCCTTGTTTGAGTTCCTTTATTCTGGTATTTGTGGAACGCTTCGTGGTTCCGATATAAACGTTGCCACAGGTGCATGGAATGCGGTACACCCCAGATGAGCTTAGTGCATCACGTTTATCCTTCGCCGATCTCAAGTGATCCTTCAGTTTCTTTGAAGGTTTATAGATGGTTTTGGTATCATACTTCCGTAGTATACGGCCTATCCGATCTGTGACCCTAGCAACATACGGCAGCAATGCTTTACTTTGTTCCTGGCAGCTATTCGATCAACTGTCGCTAGAGTTCTTTCTTTTGCGTTTTATACACCGATCAATTTCGCTTTCCTTATATCCATTTGAAAGAAGTGCGCTTTTTCAAGTGTTTCAGTTCCGCTTCCAAATATTCGGGTTCACATATTCTTCTGGCTCGGTCTACCAGTGTTTTAATAATTTCTTGTTTTTGACACGGATGATGATTTGAGGTACTGTGGAGGTATCGATCAGTATGTGTTGGTTTTCTATATACCTCTATATGCACCAAACGTCCTTCTTTTCGAAAAATGAGAACGTCTAAGAAGGGCAGTTCCCTATCCTTTTCAACTTCCATTGTGAATTGGATATTCGGGTGTATGCTGTTAATGTGCTCAAGGAATTTGTTGAGTTCTTCCAGTCCATGACTCCAAATTATGAACGTAGTTTACATAACGCAACCATACCTTGGGTTTGTACTTTGCCGTCTCTATTGCTTGTTTCTTTAGCTTTTCCATGACAAAATTTGCAATAAGTGGGCTTCCCATTGAGACTCCATCTAACTGTTCGTATATTTTGTTGTCGAAAACAAAGTACGACGATGTTAAACATAATTCAAAAAGTTTTGAGATATCGCTTGGGAACAGTAGTTCTATTACTCTCATGGCTTCATCTAATGGTACCTTCGTAAATAGGGACACCACATCGAAGCTGACTAGAATGTCACTTGGGTCAATGGCCAAAGTCTTTTACGCATGAGGCTGTATTGCCGATATGTGGTTGCAGTAGTTTAGCTAGATGTTTCCCAGATCATATGTTGTGAGCCGATGGTATTGACTATTGGGCGGAGCGGCATGTTAGTTTTGTGAATCTTTGGTAGGCCATATAGTCTAGGGACAAGAGCCTCACTGTTACACAGCCTCTCCATAGTGTTGCCATCCAGAGAGGATGATTTTATTGAGCGGTTCACGGTTTTTATAGTTGTTTGTGTTGGGTCACGTTTCAATTCTTTATATATCCTAGGTTCCAGTAGATCATATATCTTTTTCAGGTAATCGTCTCTGTTCAAGACAACAGTTGAATTTCCTTTGTTTGCTGGTAGGATTAAAATTTTCCCATCCCTATTCAGGTCTCTGATTGCTCGGATTTCGGTTTTCTGCAAATTGCTCTTGGGTGGTTAGCTTTCCGTAGTATTTGTGTACATTCCGTGCGAATTTCTTCTGCCTGCTCATCGGGAAACGTTCTGATAGCAATTTCTATATTGGCTATTATATCTTCGTGGGGTATTCGGGTGTGTGTTATAGCGAAGTTGCCTCCCTTGGAAAGAACGGAAACTTCATTGGTAGATAGAGTTCGGTCCGATGAGTTTATCACCGTGCGAGTCATGTCTATCTTATGATGGTGTCTCGTCAATTCCTCGTCTACTCTTCTGAGTTTCTCGAACTTGTCCTTCTTTCTATCCGTGTTTCAGATGAGTTCTTATCCATCTTCTTGTATGTGATAGCATCGATTTTGTTCCAGTCACACCTATGCATGTTGTTGGCAAGATTATAACTGATGTCCAATACCTCTTCGTCTGTTCGGGCTAGTAATATTCTGGCATTGTGAATGCGTTCCCTCAGTAAGGCACGCTCTGCCCTGGCATATATTCTGCGAGCCTGAGTGGATCGGAAGTTTTGTTTGGTTTTAATGAATGTTGGTGTCACATTCTCATTACGACAACGAGAGAGAAACGCTAGAGATGATAGTAGCTGGGATCGATACCTCCACACTACCTCAAATCATCATCCGTGTCAAAAACAAAGAATTATCAAAACACTAGTAGATCGAGCCAGAAGAATATGTGAACCCGAATATTTGGAAGCGGAACTGAAATACTTGAAAAGCGCACTTCTTTCAAATGGATATAAGGAAAGCGAAATTGATCGGTGTATAAAACGCAAAAGGAAGAACTCTAGCGACAGTGGATCGAATGGCTGCCAGGAACAAAGTAAAGCATTCCTGCCGTATGTTTCTAGGGTCACAGATCGGATTGGCCGTATACTACGAAAGTATGATATCAAAACTATCGAAGAAGAAGAAGTTGCCACAATACATGCATATTATCCAAGACACTTCCGAGAAGCAATCGAAATCAAAAAACATCCCAACAACTTAAACAGAACTGAACAAGGGTTACAATTGAACAAAGCATCCTGTTCTCAAGAAAACGGTAATAACACCATACCAGGTAATTAATGAATCCGAGGGGGTACCCGACGCAGGGACGATGGCACCGGACGCAGGTACGAGTACGTCGACCCATAAATACTGGCTGAGACAACGCATACCAAACAAGTAGTGTTCAGTGATCGAAGCTGTAAACATTTCTCTTGAAAATGCCAACCACTCGTGTTGGCGAAACGTCGAGATTTTCTCTCAATAAACGTCGGCCTAAAAACCCGAAAAACCATCATTCAGTCTTTAAAATGGTTCCTACATGGGATCCTGAAATTGAATCCAAAAGTCATTTGGAGAGCTCACTTTTGAATTTCAAGTTTTATGCGATTAAACTGCCGTACCCTAAAATTCCATATTATATTGCAAGAGATTATGGAAGTACGCGTTATATACTGTCTTGGCTACTACCTCATTTCATAAATTTTGATGATACGCAAATATTGCTTTGCATAGTTTGGAAATCAGTTTGCTGATGTAATGTGTCCCAGTTAATTAATTTACTGTCGATGAGGATACCTAGGAACTTTTTTGCATCTGAGGGACTAATATGTTTACCATCTACTATGAGGCCGATGTCGTGTGTGTCGCGACGAAGATGAAAAATATGCTTCTAATATGCTGTAATATGTGTTTTATCAATATTCAGGGACAGTTTGTTTGCTTCAAACTAGCCATATAATTCATTCAAAGTGTTTTGTGATGCGAGCCTCAAATGTTGTTCGTTTTCACGAATTATTATACTTGTATCATCTGCGAAAATGCAGAATGAGCTAGACATAAGGAAAGTTCATACAGTATCGTTTACATATATCATAAATAGTGGAGGACCAAGGATGGACCCTTGTAGTAGACCTTACATCCTAATAATGATTCTGAAATGCAATAAAAAACTTTTCAATTGTATCGCTATATGGATGGCATCACACGTTAACAGGTATGGGCTGCGTCTTCCCTAGCTCACATCAGTCTCTCGAAGACTTCTGGGGGTTGTGCGTAGGGGTGCAACAGGTTGACGGAAATAACTATTTACATTTCAACAAAATTGGTACTATGCCAGACAGAATCGCTGTTGAATGAATGAGCCAAGAGCCATATCCTCTTAATAAATTTAATCTAAAACTTCATATGAAAAAGCTATTTTCTGTTATGAAAATTCTAACTTCTTTACTGGTAGTTGATGAGTAACATAACTCTCTATCTAGCATGTATTCGCACTTTAAAACAATTTCATTCCGTTCGGTTTTCTCATTCGCATCACGCACGAAACGTATGAAACTATCAGATCACTTGATGTGTTCGACTCACGCGATTTGTCGAGACTTATCAGACGTTTATAATGGATATGGTTCATCATTTTAGATTTCACGATAAAATTATAGCATAAAATTACAGATTGAAGACTTCACTTTACATTCAAGGCTCTGTGGGCATTCGAGAAGAAAAAAATAAGTGTATTTTGGAAAAAAAAATCGATTTTAACAGGAAAGTAGAGATGATGTATGTTGATGAAAACAATGTGTAATGAAGTAGAAGGTTTCGTTAATAATTTTTTTACGTTCAACCATATACATAATTCAGAGAATGTCTCCTTTTTTGTAATGTTCTATATACTAAAATTAGCATGGAAAAATGTAAAGAGTGGGGTATATACTTAACGGAATAAATTACCAGTGTTCAAATCGAACTGAGATTCAATCTTCCGCAACGTGAGTTTCAACGGTGAATACACAGGGTGATTTAAAGAGGGAGTTTCTCAACTTGCAGATAAGGAAGTTGAAATTTGGTAAGCAGAAGCAAGAATGCGCCCGTTCAGTATGAATTACTTTCAGTCTCTCATCTGCACAGGGTGTGTCAACAGACAATTCCAACTCTTATTAGTTTATTTATTTTATATGGGTCAACTGACCTTTCGATCCAGAGTTTATGAAACATCAGTTATGGCAGTTTTTGGCATATTTTTTTCTCTAAATCCCATCGTTAATGTTATTTGAAATGTTAACAAGGTGTTGTTAGGGTTAGGTCTCCATAGAAAAACAACTATTTTTCAATAAGCCAACGTTTCGACAATATATTTTGCCATCCTCAGGGCTCTAAAATATAAAATTATGGACAATTACAAAATATAAAATGTTTTGAACAATAACAATTTAATAAAAGTCAAGAACGTGTGAAAGTTTATAGTTAAAATTACAATATTTGAATTTTTCATACCAGTTCAAATTCCGAAACCAGTGTTTTTTGGTAGACTTACATGAATGATTTGGGTTTTTCTCGTCACAATACGTCACAGCATAAATCGAAAATATCAAAAAATATATTACTAGACACTGAATTAAAATTGGATTTTGTAAATTTTCTACCAAAAAACACTGTTTTCGGAATTTGAACTGGTATCAAAATTTCAAACATTATAATTTTAACTATAAACGTTTACACGTTCTTGACTTTTATTTAATTGTTATCGTTCAAAAAATTTTATATTTTAGAGCTCTGAGGATGTCAAAATATATTGCCGAAACGTTGGCTTATTGAAAAAAAGTGGTTTTTCTATAGAGTCCTTACCCCAACAATACCTTGTTTACATAAATACAGAAGGTCAAAACATTACCATACATATAGTTATTTCAAATATCCACACTTACCAGAGATAGCATGGAGAAAGTTCATACGACTGCAAAATAATTTCGTAAATTTCAGGAAAGTGGCTGATCCTATTACTAGCCAAAAAGGTTATGAAATTACCAACCGAGATATTTTAAGCATGTCCTAAAACCTCATTCTAACTGCATCATCAGAATCAGATTTTCATTTTCAGCAATTAAAACAATTTGCCACCTCAAATCAGAATCTTGGAAAACTCTATTTAGACGACATTCGTTATATGTTATGTATGGAAATTAAAAACGAACCTTTCAAACAAGACTGTACTTTTGTATGGAATGTATGTCCATCAGAAAACAATGGGGGAGGAACGCGAACATTTTAAATATGAACTGAGGAAAAAGCAGAATTGGTAGAAATAAATGCAAACAAAACATATCTTTATCTAGAAAGGCTGACCTCACAGTAGCCAGTGTGATTATGTCAGAGGTATCTATACTGATGTAGCCCTCCATTTCGATGCTGGGTATCATCAGCTGTACCTTTTTACTGGGAAATTTTGTGAAATTCACTGCCAAAAATTCCTTTCGAAAACTTGGTTTTTACTTCTTGCCAACAACGAATTCACTTCCCATCAACTAATTATGATCTAGAAGGTACAGATTCGTCACGTATCAATACTATTTTCATACATGTGCTGGCAATTTCTAGATTCTGCTCAAAAAAAGAGTAATTCGTCTTGTCGGTGAAGCTTCGCTTACGAGCTCGTACTTCTCAGGAACATTGCAGAAATGTAGGCGATCTGTCTCTGTAGGCTGACCCGTTAAGCTCACTCTTCACATTTCTTTGGCATATCAATATCCTGTTCATAGCAGCAATAATGATCTAGTGAGTTAAACAAATGAAAACAATCCTTCCAGAAATGACCATACTTTCGGCAGCTGGAATACAAGGCATATCAGGCACTACACGGCACCACGCAGGCCAACGTCAGAGAGTACCATGATTCTCGTTTATGACCAATTTCACTTAAATTCACTGATAGCGAGAGACACTGTTACATCATCTCCTACGATTAGTTGGGCAAATAATCGCATCTTTTGGATAGTTTTGTAGTCATTCAATTAACTAGTGTATTATTGAAGACGATTGATGATCGAGATTTTGTCGCGAATGTCAGGAATGCCCTTTGAATTGTTTTATTGCATTCACTCTTAATATTTACTGATTCGATCACGATGGCAGTTCATTGTCATTATGTGGTTGACATTGAAATTGTCCAAAGGCGCGTGCCTTGCTGAATCGTTGAACGAATGAATGAGATGAACGAAATATAAGATGATTGGAATGATAGGGAAGAGTTAGTAATAGACTCCTATAGAGGAGAGAGTCCTAGCACACAGTTAGCCTCATAGGCTAGGCCTTTCTGGCCTTATCTGAAGTCGTCCATAAAAGGACAAAGGACTTAGTATAGTTTAAGTAATGGTTTTAGGTAAGAGTTGATTGAAGTATCCCATGTTATTTTTTGAGTATCCCGTATTACAAATGTGTATTTAACTTTCCCCAGTATCCCAGTTCTTGCAAAAAGAATGTTTATATTTCTTTGATACTATTGAGTTTCTATAGCTACCATCTGTAGCTACACCCCAAGTCACATTTAGTATAAGGGAAACAACCCCTTATACGACTCAAGGTGCAGCCCTAGTCGCGACAATATTTTAACGCGTAAACAAAGCGAGCGCGTTAATTTTTGAAATCATTAATCGCATTTTAATATAAGAGTTTATTACAATATTTATCCTTGTACCTCACTCTTGTTGAAATAAGGAAATTCTATTTTTTTCTGGCAATAAATTGAAAATGCTACTTTATCGTCAATATATCCATTTTAGCATCAAGAACATATGCATTCGTGTACGTTTGGCTGTCTACGCAACAATCATGCATTCATAGAGAAATTGACCAATAATGACAAATCGACCATTAATAGGTGTCATTATTAGACTATTTCTCGAAATCACCCATCAATAACAAATCGTTTATCGATAGGGGTCATTAATGGTGTGTTTCATTTGCATCGAAGAACATTAAACAGACATGTTAATACGAGGTAGGCGGAAAAGTTTTATTAATATTATCATCATACTTTATCAGACATTTAGCATCAATAAATAGCAGAAAAATACAGTTTGATGATTCTTCAATGTTATGAAACTTTCATCCGCACCTGTTGGGTTTAACTACACCCGAAATAAATTTGAATAATTATTTTTCTAACCGCAATGTCGATCCCAACATTAAAAATGAAAGCGTTACTAACAAGAGTCATTGTTCCTTTGTAATCCGAGTAGGTGGTCTGTGGTTTACATTTTTTATGAATAGAGCAATTATGCTCAGATTGTTACATATAAGAATTAACAAAGACTTTCGATTTGAAGAATACAACTAAATGTTTTTCATTGATATGACATTGAAGCTCTGAATTTGGAGTGTTTAGTATAGTGATGTAAGCATTTATACACAAAGTCCTAATCATAGTCACTGTTTTAATCATAAAATCAAAGAGAAACTGTACACTTCAGTAGGAGCATTTGTACAACTTCTTTGGTTTCAGTCTCAATCATAATCAAGAGAATTTGACCTTCTATATTGGCAAAGAGCAAATTTCAATTTTTTGTTTGTGATTAGGACAACGAATAGGTACAATGCGCATATACATGTGCGCATCATAAGTGTTACCCCCATAACTAACTCGTTACTGGACTCTTGTTAGGAAAATCGCCAAGACACGTCGATTTTTGATTTCTACAATGTACATTTCAGTATGAACAGTTCAACCCTAATTGAATCCCTTACTGGAGGGGAGCAACCCTTTCGAAAAATTTAAATAGCATGGGGTGGTGAGTGATAGCTCATTTGATAGGGGGTTTCATTCTCTATTCAAATGTGCAAAAGAATTCAAATTTGCTAAATTAATTCACGAGTTATTATTGTTTAAGAATAACGTCAATTAACGTAACGCACTCACCCTTAGAATTGAAAATTCGGCCCTGTCTGATATCAGTTTTGGTTCAGACGTCAAGTGAGACTTATATGTCATTTGTTTAGAAATTAAATGCACATTTTTGTAGGTGTTTTTGAGAATAAATTATCATTGCAAGAAACTGATATCTAGGAGAGTGCGAGTCAGTGTATTCTAGCTGTTAGTTTTGAATGCTATTCATCTCCAAACAATGGTTGCACAACGTGAGTTGAATGAGAAATGCGATCAAGTACTGGGAAAGGTGAACAAGTGGGCATTATGAGCGAGTTTGTGGATAATCCGTCCTCATCGAGTAGAACTGTTGCCTTGCGCCGATGACTGTATTGAGAGTTCCTAAAAGAAAAAAATGTCATCCCTATAAATTAGAAATGGTTCATGAACTGACGGACGATGATCCAGACCGCCGTCTAGAATATTGTGAAATTGTCTCTAATAATATTTTGCAAAATTTGCAAAATTTGAAACTCATTTGTTTCAGTGATGAGGCTAGGTACTTTTTTTTACCGGTTACGTGCGTAGACAAAATGTGAGGTACTGGTCCGTTGAAAATTCTCGACTTTTCGCGAAACTCATACCAAGTATCCACAAATATATCCACTATATTTATGCCTGGAGGTCAGCGGGGAACATTTTGAACATTTATTGCAATAACAGAAACGGTTGATGTTAGTTTAGTTGCCTTTCTGTTTGTGGTGTAATTCTTTGCACGGTTGAATAGAGAATGAAACCCCCTTTCGAATGAGCTATCACTCACCATCCCATGCTTTTTAAATTTTTCGAAAGGGTTGCTCCCCTCCTGTAAGGGATGAAATTAGGGGTAAACTATTCATATAAAAATGCACAATGTAGAAATCAAAAATCGATGTGTCTCGGCGATTTTCCTAACAAGAGTCCAATAACGAGTTAGATAGGGGGTAACACTTATGATGCCCATTATATATCTATACCTATTTGACAAATGATTTGAAAAATTATTCGTTTCGAGTTGAGCTTTATATTATTTGTTAATAGTTATTAACGCATTAGGAAAAAAATTGGGCCAAAAAAAATTCTAAAAATGCTCCCCCTGAAATGTACAGTTTCATTTTGATTTTATGATCAGGACCATGATAATGGGAATTATTATGCATAAATTGGCCATTAGGCTCTTTCTTCAAGTAATCATTGCGTCAGTCAGTAGTTAAGGCAGCTTTATGTCGATAGTGACTGCCACTATTCTGTGATTGATACAGAGATATTGCAAGTTTCGTCTGTTCGTCCCTTTTTACACATGATCTACAAATGAGTTCTCAACCTGAATCAAATTTGTCTCTTGGATTTTTCTCTATGCATAATTAATTTCAGAATTAGAAAGAATTATTCTGATGATAGAATAGCCCAAACGAACTTCTACGTCAACTCTTATTGAAAATCTCATATATTTATCAGTCAGAGCCATGTTACACCAATGATCATGTCACGATAATTTACGATATCACCCGAAGTGCAAATAAAGGAATATTAATCCTCGCCTTTAAACGTCCACTAATAAAGGCAGGCAGTATTTTAATAAAGTCACAGTGCGCAGAATTATATCAGTCAGACATATGTGCAAAGATCCTTACTTTGAAGGAACAAATTTGCAAGAGCTCTCAGACACAGACAGCAGGACACCGCCTGATCCAAACAAGGAACCAACTGCAGACCGGTTTCGGGATGAAGTCCCTCATCAGTGCAGTCCTGGTTATCACGGTTGTATACACGCGGGGGCCCGGTGCCCGTCATCGTTCGCCGGGATGAACACTGCAATCGCTTACAGGATCCACCACGGCATATACCATTTCGCATCCGAAATGTCCTCCTGGAGCGCTCTCTAATCTGTTGCCGTGGAATACCTTGTTTGGATCAGGCGGTGTCCTGCGGTCTGTCTCTGAGAGCTCTTGCAAAGTTGTTCCTTCAAAGTAAGGATCTTTGCACATATGTCTGACTGATATAATTCAATATCTGTCGAGGTATTAGCCAGATAAGTAGTTGTTTTCTGTCGGACATATGCCATACAATCTATACAAAGGTATAGTGAGTTCCTAAAGGATTGTTTTCGACTGTTTTACAGTCACTGGAACATTTATTGCTCCTTGAAACAAATATTCAGCATATACCATTTCGCATCCGAAATGTCCTTCTGGAGCGCTCTCTAATCTGTTGCCGTGGCGGCGAACGATGACGGGCACCGGGCCCCCGCGTGTATACAACTGTGATAACCAGGACTGCACTGATGAGGGACTTCATCCCGAAACCGGTCTGCAGTTGGTTCCTTGTTTGGATCAGGCGGTGTCCTGCTGTCTGTCTCTGAGAGCTCTTGCAAAGTTGTTCCTTCAAAGTAAGTATCTTTGCACATATGTCTGACTGATATAATTCAATATCTGTCGAGGTATTAGCCAGAGAAGTAGTTGTTTTCTGTCGGACATATGCCATACAATCTATACAAAGGTATAGTGAGTTCCTAAAGGATTGTTTTCGACTGTTTTACAGTCACTAGAACATTTATTGCTCCTTGAAACAAGTATTCAGCATATACCATTTCGCATCCGAAATGTCCTCCTGGAGCGCTCTCTAATCTGTTGCCGTGGAATACCTTGTTTGGATCAGGCGGTGTCCTGCGGTCTGTCTCTGAGAGCTCTTGCAAAGTTGTTCCTTCAAAGTAAGGATCTTTGCACATATGTCTGACTGATATAATTCAATATCTGTCGAGGTATTAGCCAGATAAGTAGTTGTTTTCTGTCGGACATATGCCATACAATCTATACAAAGGTATAGTGAGTTCCTAAAGGATTGTTTTCGACTGTTTTACAGTCACTGGAACATTTATTGCTCCTTGAAACAAATATTCAGCATATACCATTTCGCATCCGAAATGTCCTCCTGGAGCGCTCTCTAATCTGTTGCCGTGGAATACCTTGTTTGGATCAGGCGGTGTCCTGCGGTCTGTCTCTGAGAGCTCTTGCAAAGTTGTTCCTTCAAAGTAAGTATCTTTGCACATATGTCTGACTGATATAATTCAATATCTGTCGAGGTATTAGCCAGAGAAGTAGTTGTTTTCTGTCGGACATATGCCATACAATCTATACAAAGGTATAGTGAGTTCCTAAAGGATTGTTTTCGACTGTTTTACAGTCACTAGAACATTTATTGCTCCTTGAAACAAGTATTCAGCATATACCATTTCGCATCCGAAATGTCCTTCTGGAGCGCTCTCTAATCTGTTGCCGTGGTGGATCCTGTAAGCGATTGCAGTGTTCATCCCGGCGAACGATGACGGGCACCGGGCCCCCGCGTGTATACAACCGTGATAACCAGGACTGCACTGATGAGGGACTTCATCCCGAAACCGGTCTGCAGTTGGTTCCTTGTTTGGATCAGGCGGTGTCCTGCTGTCTGTCTCTGAGAGCTCTTGTAAAGTTGTTCCTTCAAAGTAAGGATCTTTGCACATTTGCACATATGTCTGACTGATATAATTCAATATCTGTCGAGGTATTAGCCAGAGAAGTAGTTGTTTTCTGTCGGACATATGCCATACAATCTATACAAAGGTATAGTGAGTTCCTAAAGGATTGTTTTCGACTGTTTTACAGTCACTGGAACATTTATTGCTCCTTGAAACAAGTATTCAGCATATACCATTTCGCATCCGAAATGTCCTTCTGGAGCGCTCTCTAATCTGTTGCCGTGGTGGATCCCGTAAGCGATTGCAGTGTTCATCCCGGCGAACAATGACGGGCACCGGGCCCCCGCGTGTATACAAATGTGATAACCAGGACTGCACTGATGAGGGACTTCATCCCGAAACCGGTCTGCAGTTGGTTCCTTGTTTGGATCAGGCGGTGTCCTGCTGTCTGTCTCTGAGAGCTCTTGCAAAGTTGTTTCTTCAAAGTAAGGATCTTTGCACATATGTCTGACTGATATAATTCAATATCTGTCGAGGTATTAGCCAGAGAAGTAGTTGTTTTCTGTCGGACATATGCCATACAATCTATACAAAGGTATAGTGAGTTCCTAAAGGATTGTTTTCGACTGTTTTACAGTCACTGGAACATATATATATTATATATATATATATATATATATATATATATATATATATACATACATTGTTGGGTTATATGCAAGACGCACTGACAACAACTTAGGTTTCAACTAAATAAATAATATTGTAAAAGGAAAAAAGATAAACAGCGGATATCGGAAAGTACATAATAGTGGAATTGAAAGTGGGGTTTTCATCATTGTTCAAGTAAGCTTTTCTTTAATTTTACTTTGAATATTTTTCCATTCAATTTCTTTAGATTATTCGGCAGCCGGTTATACACAGAGCAGATTTGGTATGTGAAGGATCTTTTAAAATATTCATGGTAGTGCCCAGACAGCACAAGTACGTCCTGAAGCCGTTCG
Organism: Chrysolina oricalcia; assembly: GCA_944452925.2. Classification (NCBI taxonomy): domain Eukaryota; kingdom Metazoa; phylum Arthropoda; class Insecta; order Coleoptera; family Chrysomelidae; genus Chrysolina; species Chrysolina oricalcia. Next base: position 22,993,701 of record OX101818.2, read on the forward strand.
CGTCGGGCATTTCGAACGTCCAGAAGACGTCCATTTGATGTATGGTGGTCGTCTCTAGGATATTTTGGGAACGTACGATGTTACAAAATCTGAGATCCTTAGGACATACGATTTGGGTCCTTCTCAGGTCTGTTCTGGACCATTTAGGGACGTTTTGAGAATGTTCATCGTACGATCGTTTTACGTACGGCAAACGTCTTTAGGACGTTTGGGGGACGTACGATTATACAAAATCGGAGGTCTCTGGTACATACGATTTAGGTCCGTTTCGAGTCTATTTAGGACCATTTGGGGAGTTTCGAGGACGTACATCCTACGTTCGCTTTAGTTCGATCTCAGGTCTGAACCTAGGAAGTGGTAAAAAATAAATATTTCTAGGGTAAATTTCCAAAATTGTGAATATTTTGTTCAGACCTGAAATGTTCGTCTTATGTTAGTTATGTAAGTTTCGGGAATGTCCCAAAATGGACATCCTAAAGACGTCCTCAATAGGTCCCGGATGTTAAGACCTGAAATGGACTTCGATTTGACGTCCCAAAATGGACATCCTCAACACGTCCTCAATGGGTCCCGGACGTTTAGACCTGAGAAAGACTTCGATTGGACGTCCCGGGGACGTCCATTTATGTACGTTTCAGGAACGTCCCAAAATGGATATTCTAAAAACTTCCTCAATAGGTCCCGAAACATGAGACCTGAAATAAACTTCGATTGGACGTCCCGGGGACGTCCATTCATGTACGTTTCGAGAACGTCCCAAAATGGACATCCTAAAAACGTCCTTAATGGGCCCCGGACGTTCAGACCTGAAATGGACTTCGATTGAACATCCCGGGGACTTCCTTTGCTATCTGGGCGTGTAGGAGGTGTGAGAAGATTTTTGAAACGTACGTTGAGATTATGTATATCCGTACGGAAAGTGATTATTAGAAGGCGGGGCTAGCCAGTGGCTGAAGTGCAGGTAGTTCTGCATAGAACCTTTCTGCACCCCGCTATCAGGTCTATCTCGTTAGTACTCCGGATCTCTTTATGAAATCCTGGAGATTCTTTACAAGGTTTTCCTGCGGGATGGTATCTTCAGCACCGCAGTGTCCGAAGATATCCATCCTCATACGAGCCAGAGCATCATCGCATTCAAACATTATGTGGGAGGCTGTTTCGACCTCATCATCACAAAATCTGCATTGTGTGGACTCTTGATGTATCCCCAACAGTTGCAGGTGTTTTCTCAGGTGGCAGTGGTCTGTCATCAGTCCTACCACCTTCCTGAGAGAGTCTCGGCTTGGTTCAAGAAGGTGTCTTGATAGCCGGTCGGTTGGCCCCATCAGAGATTGAGATTGATGATGTTTTTTAACCCATTTCTTTGTGTCCTGCTTGATATCCCCAAAGGTGATTCCGCAGGCTGATTCTGGTCCAGTGAGAGTTGTTGCTGCCCCCGCTCTTGCTAGGGCATCTGCGCTCTCATTTCCCTGTATGCCCTTATGACCTGGTACCCAGACAAGTTTTACCTGTTCTGTGCTCTTAGGTCGTTAAGGTTTTGGTGTGCCTCCCAAACCAGTTTGGAAGTGAACGCAGGGCTTTAATCGCCGCCTGACTGTCGGAGAGAATGGCTATGGCTTGGTTTCTAGGAACCCTCCTTAGAATCTCTCTCGTGCAGACGGAGATTGCCGTTACCTCGGCTTGGAATACAGAGGCTTGAGTACCGAGGCTTAGACTGATGTCTTGCCTCGGTCTCTCCCAATATATTCCAGCCCCAACTCCTTTGCTAGTCTTTGAGCCATCCGTGTACCAGATTTTCCCGCTTGACTGCAATGGTATGGCCCTTGATGTAACTTCCCCATCTTCTATGATGGTGGTTTATGTTCCATCAAAGGAGTATGTTGAAGTCATTTTGTCCGATGGCATCTCAGACGTGTCGATTCTTATGACCTCCAGTATGCTGGAGTGGCCTTGGTTATTGCCCCTCCATTGGCCCAGACATTTTAGCCTGGATGCTTCTATCCTCGCCTCTGCTGCAATATGCAATTGCAGGGGTGGGAGGTTCAGGATTACCTCCAAGCTAATTGTCGATGTGCTGGACATAGCACCAGTGACTCCGAGCATGGCCAGTCTTTATAAGCTAGCCAGCTTCCCCCTGGTTGTCACTTGTTCTACCTTTGGCCACTACAGCAGGGCTCCGTACGATATCGAGTGCCTAACAATTGCTGTGTATAGCCAGAGAGACTGTTTGGGTCCAAGTCCCCATGTTTTGCCAATGTTGCGTCTGGCCATCATTAATGATGTCCTTGCTCTTTCAAGCACTTTTTCCAGATGTTTGTTCCAGGTGAGCTTTGAGTCCAGGTTTAGCCCCAAGTATTTCGTCTCTCCTGACATCTGTACAATTTCACCAAAGATTCGGTTGGTCTCCAGGTTTCTTTTTCTGGTGAAAGGAACTATTGTGGTTTTTTGAGGGTTGAGCCAGAGGTACTCCCTCGTGCACTACGTCTGTACGTCTGTGAGGGCTATGAGGGCTAATTGCATCAGCTCCACACATACCCCCATGTACTTCCCGTTGACCATTATGACGATATCGTCCGCGTATGGAGTTAGTAACAAGGCCTACCCAGAACACATGGCTAATGATCATAGCAGTCGATGCCAAAACACCATGGAAAAAAAGATAAAATAACTCTGCCAGAGATATTGGAAAAAGCTGCGAACGTAACGTTGGATTTGTTGTCGGAAATTTAAAAAAAAGTATGAATTGGCATAAAAAAAAATTATTTATCTGTCTAGAGGTAGGATACTTTAATGTTATTGTAGTTGTGCAGTTGTATGCAAAAATAAATATTACTTGTATCTTTAAATTTTTTGCAGTTGTAGGAAAAGTATAGTGTGAAACAGGCGGGGAAAGTACTTTTTCTCGCCCTTTATGCTCGTGCCACAAACTTCCACACCCCTGAGAAAAGTTGAACTTTCCCCACTTGTTGCACAATATACCATTTCCGACGAGCGTGCGTCGAGTAGTCCTTTTCCGCACGCATTTGCGTGCGTAACGTTACACTTTTCCGCACACCGTGCAGATAAGATTTTTTTCCGCACTGATTGCGGAGAAGTAAAACTACTCAAAAATCCCACTGGTATGGAAAATTTTTGCTGATTCTGGAGCAGTAATTACTAATGTCAAGAGACTCAGAGGCTGGAAATCGACGACTGTAGCCGAGAGCTACATTGATGATTCGACGAATCAAAAAAAGGATTTGTCGAATAAAATATTGGCCACGAACATGTGCCCTTCTGCATTGAGTCAACCTTATCGACCTATTTGAACAACTGTCCTGAAGTAAATTTTCATCAAGCCATATTATTAACTGCCCTTCTGCGCTAAGGCAGTGTTCATCAAGCTATTAAGTGAACTGACCGGATCTGCAATAAATTTGCAAAATGTCAATAATTGGTTCTTTCATTATAAATATTACGAACAAATGATTAAATTTTTTATTGTTATGTAAATGTTTGTTGTATGATTCTTTCTATCAAGTTTGAATAAAAATTATATAATAAGTTATAATTTTTTTACATTCGTTCCTATTTGATATGAAGCTCGTAGGAAAAATGTTGCGCAAAGTGCCTTTTCCGCACACAAAAACTTATACTGTACTGTACTGTATTTGCGTGCAGAAAAGTAACACTTTGCGCATTTGTTAGGAAAAAAAACTATATTGCACTCGTCTGTCATTCTGCTATAGCGTTCTGTCATCATGACAAACATAAAAGTCAAATCGACGCCATATTTAGCACATTTTCTATGAGATTGTATTACGTTTCGATTCAACTTCCGGCTGTCGTGTAGGTTGGAAGTCAAAAAGTTATGTGTGAATGTCTGACGTGCAATGAACAAATTTGAAGTTATGTGTTATATGTTGTGATGTTTGCCGTCGATAGTGCGTGCAATAAAGAATTTATAAGTGTTTGTGAAGTCCGTCGTCATGCCATGGTATCGATATCGTGGTTGCACGTGCAATCCATATAAAAAAAGAAGTGTATACAAAATTTGGGTGAAGTATGGCTTCGAGCAAGACTCTCTCCACCCATCCGACGAAGCCCCTGGTGATTACGCCGGTAACCAGGCCGGGACGAGACGGATTCTCGTTTACCAAAGGGGGAGAGCTGGACAAGTGCACCATTAGGAAGCAAGGTCCAAAAAATACAGAGAGGGAGAGAGAGTATTACGTTTCAAACAGTTGCTTATTTTATATTATTGTCAATCATATTTATTACATACTGATATTACAACATTATAATAAAATGTAATTTAATAAAAATAAAATTTGCTTCCTTGAATATAATTATATCAGTTTTAGCAGCTAGATTTGAACAAAGAATGTCTTCCTTGTACTTTGGTTCCACCTGAAAGAAACAGTTTTTGGTTTTGGCACAAACGTAGAAAAAAAACTCGTGCAAAAATTGTTTTTTGCACTCGACGTGTTGTACAACTCGGTCTGACTGCCTTGTCGGACAAATTCACGTCGAGTGCAATAAGTAAGGTTAACCCAAAATTGAGGAAAGTGTTAAGATGTAAACGCAATTTTGCAATAACAATAGCGCTACATTCATACATTTTGCATTCAATAGCGATTTTGATTAGGTACACATACAAATTTCGTTTCCATCAAAAAAACTCGCATCTCAGTTTCGTGACGACCCAATAAAAATTTTGGCTATCTATATTTCACTAATTGGATTGACCGATACACTTATTTGAAGGTGAAACATCTGAAATTCAGAAAAGTGTTTGTCAACATACCAAATTCAGCAAAAATGAAAATCGTAGTAAACTTGGCTCGCAAAATCTCATTAAATTTGATTTTTTGTTGCAATAAAAAAATAAACCAAAGATACTTGCATTCGAATAGTTTTGAACCGGTAATAAACTTATATGATAGATAAATGTGTAATGATAGAATTTAACACTCACATTAAACGGCTTAATTTACAGTAGATATTACCTGTCATGATTTGAAAATTTCTCGTGACAGAATCTTCTGCATTCAGACCCCTGAATGTTCAACACGTGTTGTCCTAACACAGGAGAGTATGTCCAGAGTAATAATTGGAAAATCGTGGGACAATCTCTTCTGTGATTCAGCATACATTTTTCTAGGGTTGCCTCGTGCCATAAAAGACAATGCCAAAACGCTATCGGGTAGCGCAGATGTGAGAAATAAAATAACGGAACAAGCTGCAAAGTTTCATTATTCTTTCAACTCATTGGTGTGTAAACCTTTAATCCGGTTCACGCAACTTCTAGCCTCACTTGTAACTTCCTTGCAGCAACAAACACGTGCATCCTTTCAAGACTGCAGTTTTCATTCAACATTACCGGAAGAACATACGTTGAAGCTTCCAGAATCCATTCCACAAACTCATAAACTTATATTGGACGCTACAGAAAAAGAGGTAGTTGATATGCTCAATCGTTCCACCTTAGTTAGTTTCATGGAGACTGACTTGACGAGTTCTGTTTTCCCATTCCTATGTCTTCAGCCTGTAGACATACTGAACATATTTTCCTCATCACACTATTTTTCAACAAACGGCAAATCTTCGGTAACCATAGAGATATACTACCCAACGCTAACAGCATCGAACATCCAAACATATAGAAATATCACAATTCTTGCCTTTTTCCAGAATTTCACGCCGACACGTCACATGTTTCTTTGTCTCTCGATATAATGTAACATATTTCGCACTCTAGAAGTTTCAGCAGTGCTGTTTCAACTCATACGTGTTCATTTGAAAATAACTACCATCAATATCTTGAAAACCAAAAGAGCTATTAAGTTGTGAGTTACGGTACATGTGACGTTGCAAAAGGCGGCATTTCTACCTCCTCACAACTTTAAAACTTTGGTTGAATTTTATTTTGAACATACGCAAAAGATCTGTAAAACAGAAATTGGAATTATTGTTAAAATAGTTTTGAAAAAAGTAAAAAAAAATGTGGATTTCATATTCAAATTATAATGTTATCTATTTTCCCTATACTAATTTTCAAATGAATCATAAAAATTGATCTAATAATCCAAAGAGAATGAAAAAAACAATGTAATTTTTTTTATATTTAAGGAAGTATTCAAAAACTGACCCATCGGAAAATATAATCGATTCAAACTCTTCTAGCTTAACCAATCTGAAAACCTAAGAAATTAGTAAAAACAAATTTTTCTAAAATAAAAAAAATTCCATGGTGTTGCTTTCGACGATAATATTTTTAGATATGTTGAGAACATTATCACAGATCCTGATGGTGATGGAATTCTCAAGACCTTCGTTCGAAAATTGCTTTACATCATCTTATTCAACAGAGAAGTAAAGCAGAGTATCATCAGCAATATGTCTGAGCTTACATTTTAACGTGATGAAAACTATAATTTATGAATAAAATACATAATATTCGTCCAAGTACCGTAACTCGAGACATTCCATTGTATTTGAATACGTATTATTTTTTATTCATAAATAGCTCTGGAACCAATCGAAAAGTGTTTCTCCGATTCCATATTTGAATGATTTTTCACGACTAAGTCGATATTAGTTTCGGATGCTCTCTGTAATCCAAGAAAACTACCCCTATGATTTTCTTGTCATCAATATCTACTTCCTAATTAAATATCAGAAACTTAGAGCCGTTTCACTTGAGAAATCAGAAAATAGGAGAATTACCGTAATATCACTTTTTATTTTTCAACTTTTTAAAATTGGTTTCAATCACAGAAATCCTATAACAACCAGTATAAAAAGATAGTTTCATCCATCAATCCTGTTATACTTCCGAAAATGGTTTCTGATAAACATATCAATAAAATGTTGATCAATGATCTATTCTACCGGTTTCTCATTTCTGTTCAATCAGCCGTTAATATTGAATAAATTAATTAAATTTTTTAGTCATTATTACCACCATCTAGTTTTATTATCCAAGACATAAATCACCCAAGTATCAGAAACGGCTGGGAAGTCATGAATTTTAATTATGTGTTAAATATTTAGGCTACGGATAAAATTAGAAACAATACATGTTTAACAAAATAAACATTCGATTCTAGTCGCAAAATAAAAACATTTATTTCAGAGAACATTTCATGTGCGTATATTTCAATTCTGTTTTGTTTAAATGCCCCATATAATGGTATACTTTTAATTATAAGTAGCGTGATTCATGAGTGGAAATTAATTTATTTGATGTTTTTAAATGAACGTGGTTCAATTGGTTGGAGTTCTAGAAATATAAAAATATGATGAATAGTCAAGGAGCCAGCTCACGTTTCCATAGTCACAGTTTTTGAGAGTTATCCCAACTCTTCTCAATCTACTCTACTCATATTCCTGGAGACAGCGTTCTATTTCTGTAAGTGCTTTCATTCCTTTAATTACTTTTCTCCAAATGGTGTCATATGTTTATACTCATATTCCTGGAGACAGCGTTCTATTTCTGTAAGTGCTTTCATTCCTTTAATTACTTTTCTCCAAATGGTGTCATATGTTTATACTAAAGCGATTTGAAACTACACAATGTATGGTGATATTTACAATCATATATGACAGGAATAATATATACCAACTTCGACCATAAAATATTTTTAACTTATTATCATTATATCACCACTTACAATCCAAGTCTTCTGGGTTACCAAAGAGTTGTTTTTGTTTTAAGTGCGTAAAATAAGTGTTTTTTTTTTAATGGCGGCCAACAATTCTTTCGAATTTGCCATGAAAACACGAATTTTATACACGAAATACAAACATTTTTTGTACAACTGTGAAATATATTAAAAATAAATACTTCCTATAAATCTTGACGTGTTTTTTTGACCCGATAAGTTATCGCTTTTAAACGACTGCTGTCTTGAAAATATCATTCAACGTTTTCAGTGAAATCGTATTCAAAAATATTTCCTGTCTGAAAGAAATAAGTCCAAAATAACTGAATGATACTTCTCTTTTCCATACATGTTATCTTTAATGTTATCGATACTTTCAGTACAATTTAACAGCATCCAAGTGTCTTTTTGTGTTGTTACTATAGTTGTTGGTTTGTTGGAACACCGCGTGTTTGACTGTGTTTGCTCGTAGTTGCTTTCAAGTTAGTTTCAAAAAGATGGATGTTGATTATGATAGTGGTAGTGATACCACATCAGATATATCTGAGAAAGCAAATGCAATAGTATCTGATATGTTACCGGCCAAATCCAAGTTAATACAGGGTGTTTCTTAAAGACATGCTAATATTTGAGAGGGTGATTCTAAGACTTATTTTAAAGATAAAACTTTCTATAAACGTATGTCCTAAAAGTCCTAACTTTTGAGATACAGGGTGATAAAGTTTTGAAAAAAAATCAGTTTTTGTTCTAAAATGAATAAGAATCCAAAAACAATGTGTAATTATTTCAGATGCTCGGTTCTTGATTAAAATAATTGAATTGAAATTGCTTCATATCGCAGTACCTAACATTTTGTTGGCAATAAATCGTCCGATAGTAATTTAGCTACCTGTTTATAATTGATATTTCTTTTCACCACTTCCTAATCTTTTCATAATAAATGCATCTAAGTCGACAATACATGAATGGATTTCCGACATTAATTCAGCTACCTGTCTGTAATTAATAGTATATTTTGTTCTTCAAATCACTCTAAATATTGTGTTTTCACTGGTTATGAATGCCATTTTGTGTTTGAAAAAGCTATAGGAATAGCAAAGCGCACTATTATTTACTTGATTTTTAAGTGTGATATTGAAGTTATTTTGGTTGTCTGCTGTTTTTCTGAATATCGGTAAATATGAATGCATAAATGGCGGCAGTGCATTACGTATATGGCCTCACTGATAGTAATGCAACAAAAGCCAGACGCATTTATCAGGAAAGATATCCTAATCGTGCCTTACCAGATAGCCGTACCTTTTCAAATATTCATCGCCGATTTAGGGAAACTGGTAGTTTCAATAAAGGTACTTCGGAAGGTAGACCTCTGAGCGTCAGAACTCTTGAAATTGAGGACGCGGTTCTGCAAGAAATCAAAGAACATCCTGAGACGAGTACGAGAAAGATCGCTAGAACTCTGAATGTTTGTCATCAAATTGTTTGACGTATTTTGGTTGATTTTTTGTTATGCCCATACCATATTTAACGAGTACAGGCATTACTCCCTAGATATTTTCCACAGCGTGTGAACTTCTGTCAGTGGTATCTTCAGAGTATTGCACTAAATCCGCAGTTTGAGTCACATATTTTGTTACAGACAAAGCAAATTTTTCTCGGAATGCCATTCAAAATTTTCATATCAATCATATGTGGGCGGAAGAAAACCCCCATACCCTAACCGAAACTCAATTTCAACACCAATTTTCGGTTAATGTATGGTCAGGAATTACTGGTGATTATCTAATAGGCCTATTTTTTCTACAAGGACGCCTTAATGGTTAGTCTTATTTACACTTTCTCGAAGGAGAACTAAATGGGTTGCTTGAAGATGTGCCAATTGCGTTAAAGAATCGAATATGGTACATGCACGATGGAGCCCCTGCTCATTTCAGTGTAATTGTACGAAACCATTTAAATACAGTTTATCACAATCGTTGGATAGATCGCGGAGGACCTCAGCAATGGCCAGCAAGATCCCCTGATCTCAACAGTTTAGATTTTTTTTTATGGGGGCACCTTAAAACTCTAGTGTATAAAACTACCGTTTAAGAGAACGAATAGTTGCCTCTTGTGAAACTATTCGAAATACGCCGGGAATATTTGAACGTGTGCGTAGCTCCATGCGTAGACGGGAGGAAGCATGCCTATTGAGTAAAGGTGGCCATTTCCAACAATTTTTATAATCAGTGTTAGTATTGTCAATAATTAATGAATTTGATCCGTTCATTTAAACTTACTTTTATAAAATAAAATTAAATTCGGTTTTGTACATACTGAAATCCATAGTTTTTGGAGTCTCATTCATTTTGGAATAAGTCTGATCTCTTAATTTGCTTTAAGTCGATGCACAATCATTTCCACACCACAGATTTTTGAGGAATTGATCCTGAAGTAAAACGATTTTTATTTTTTTAGGCGAAAACCATGAGTCAGACAAACCTATGAAATTAGATTTGCTCAAAAATTATAAGGAACCTCAAAAGTATTTTTTTATTTTGAGGAAAAGCAGTGGCGTAGTAATTTTTCGTCAAAAATATTTAATGCAAAACCCGCGCGGACGCCACTGGCAGAGCAAATGAAAATTTTGTACATCACAAAATGCACCTTGATGCACAGAAGACATGTACCTGATTTTATAAAGATGCATACAATATTATCCTAGTTATTATTAAAAAACTGTTATTTTTTTAAAACTTTATCACCCTGTATCTCAAAAGTTAGGACTTTTAGGACATACGTTTATAAAAAGTTTTTTTCCTAAAATAAATCAAAGAATCACCTCCTCAAATATTAGCATGTCTTTAAGGAACACCCAGTATATGAGAAAACACATGACCAATTTCGTGAATGGTGCGACAAGAAACATGTAAAAAAGGATTCTGAAAATGTTCTTATTTGCTATTTTGAGGATAAACAAAAATTATAAAACCTTACGTTATGGAGGATAGAATGAAGTTCCCAAAATTGGTCCCGCTCATTAAGAACAAAAGCGTCTGATACCGGGGACAAAAATCTAAAGTTTTATCAAGGGATGATATCAATACATTTATTCAAGATGGTGATAACGATGAAAATTCACTTTATAGTATACAGATATAATTTTGTTGTAAGATTGGTAGTACTTTCAATATTTTTTATTTTTAGGTGGTCCCAATTTTGGGTATCAGCGGTTCTTGTTGCCATAAAGATTTATTCCATATAACCACTGATGCCATTGAAGATGCTGGATCTATATTAAGTGTTAAAATACCTGATACGAAGACCTATTGCGCAAGAACGTTTACTGTTTCAAATTCTGATTAAATTGAGATCACTACGGCCGCCTCATACAAAAAGTAACAGATTATTTTTGTAATATTCGTGAGGAAAATGTATTAACTAACATGTGGGGATAAATAAAATAGAAGAAATTCCCAGCTTGATTGCAAAATGGCTTGGAAAAGACATGTATGAGAGCTACACAGGTCACTGTTTCAGGAGAAGCACTATATGTCTTCTGGCCAATGCAGGGGGTAAAATTAACTCCATAAAACGTCACGGTGGTTGGAAATCTGCCTCCGTAGCAGAAGCATATACAGAACCCTTGAACCCTTGCCCTTTTTGCAGTTTGCTTAGTTCCCTCCCTCTCAACTTTCCTTTCAATTCTCAGAAAATAAACTATTGCTTTCATTTCGAAACTTATAATTTCAAGTTCAGGTTCTGTTTTTCTATAACTTGGGTTTTTGCATGTGCCGTGTCAAGTTCTCATTAGACTTTCTCTTGGTTCAGCAATTTCCTTGGTTTTGATTAATAGAATTATTGAATTTATTAAATCTGAAACAATTTGAAAATTTCTTAAATCTTTTCGGTTTGTAGTACCTCTTGGTTTTGGAAAACTTTTTTGGCGCCTTGGGATTGGGAAGGTTCTCATTAGACCTGTCCCATGATCTAGAGCATAGAATTGGTTTATCAAATTTCCAAAAGACTGTGTCTTAAGCCTGGTTTTGTGCACATCGGGTTGAGGTTCTCATTAGACTTTTCTCTCGGTTTGTCATGTTTCCTTGGGTTTGGATCAACAGATCTATAAATAGATTCACAGATAAATTTTTGGAAAATTTCTTAAAATTTTTTTGGTATGGGCTCATCATTTTGGTTACCCTCTTTGTTACTATTGAGATTGGGAAAGTTCTCATTAGACTTATCTCATGATCTTATGTTCCAATCTGGTTTCCCAGGATGCTGAACTAATAATAATAATTTATCAATTTCAAAACACAGATCAATATTTTATTATTATTATTATTATTTAGTTAGACAGTAGACTAAGCTTCAGCAGACATGTGTTACTCTGCCTGTTGAAACTTTCTTAAAACTTTTATGTTGATGGTGCCTCTTGTTTTTGTGCTACCTTTTTGACGCTTTGGGAAGTGTGAAGGTTCTCATTACACCTGTCCCATGATCCTGAGCTTTGAATTGGTTTCACAAATTCCCAAGAGACTGTTTCTTGAACCTGGTTCTCTGCACATCGGGTTGAGGTTCTCATTAGACTTTTCCCCCGGTTTGTCACATTTCCTTAGGTTTAGATTAACAGAATTATAAATATAAATAGATTTACAGATCAATTTGACTAATTGGTCATTTATCAATTTTCAAAACACAGATCAGTGTTTCTAGAAGTTAATGTTCTAAGCCAAACGTCATTGTCATTGTCAACTTTTGGCACAATGTCAATTTAATTCATTTATTTTAACAGTAGACTAAGCTCCAACAGACATGTGTTACTCTGCCTGTTGAAACTTTTATCCAGGTTAATTCTGGAATAAGGACTTTTTTTAAATGTTATTTATATGATGTCCCGCTTTTAAATTTTACATGGTCCTCTGGACACATGATATTTTTATAGTCTGGCTCTTGTACACCTGACGAGTAAGTAATTTTTCAATGTTCAAAATTCTCATTATCAAAATTTCTTAAATTCAATTCAATGTCACTTACCTACAGGTACGCACTGATGATGACTTTATAGTCAAAAGCGCTTTGCTATGATTTTATAAATAAATTTCTGCACGAAAACAACTTTTCTTCATTCGATTACATTGGAACGTGCACACAGCTGGACAATTTTCACTTATATAGCAGATAGTTTAATAACAAAATTGAGATTTCTTACAAATTATTGAATTGTCCATCTTCTTCCAAACAAATTGAAATATCTGTTAAAAGTCTGGAATCAACTCTTCAAGAAATATCTAACGTTTCTAATCAGCAGCAACATAGAACATCTTTGTGAAATTATATTGGAAGCGATTGTTCAAACTTTACTGTCAATTATTATTCCAATAAATAAAATTATCTTATGATGAATAATCAATTATTAATTGACTCTCTTAAAAATAAATCCTTCAAGAAGTAGTACTTCATGTTCATGTTGTGAATTATTTTGGCAGTGAAAAAAAGTCTTTCAACAAGCCATGAGTTTTTAATTCAAAAACTGAGCCGGTAACACATATTTTGATGTATGTCAACACTCATTTCTGAAGTAGCTGTGTTATACTCGTATGTATAGGGGTTGCTTGAATATTAAACAAATTGCTAATACTGAGCTGACTACGTTCAAATAAATTGGTTTATTATCTACAAAAATTACTTTTCTCCGTGTAGTTATTGGAAATCATACGGGTGTTATTGAGAAAAAAACCATTGATTCGCGCATGGTTTTTCTAACATGGCCACAAGATACAAGGCAATTGACTTAATAAGTGTAAATGCCTAATATCATTCAACTCCTATATAAGGCGAGGAATGAAATTTTCTTGGATTAAACTAATTTATGCTGAAATCATCGTTATCGAGAGCCATATTATTTTAGTAATGTCACATACCGAAGTTGATGATTCCAGATTTGCAAGTACTTTCAGTATATCAACAAATTAACGATATTACCACCTTTCAAAGTCGCTGATAGAACGCATTTGTTCTGATTTTATTTTATGCGACTAAAATTACGCCTGGCGATTACAATTTTGAATCTTGGAATGTAGTTCTAATTCCAGTGGCATGCATTGAGGGTTGTTTATTATATGGTTTTTATGGAGAATTATTCGGATTAGAGAATTGGAAGAATTCAATTTATTTTCTGTTTCTGCAGAAAGGACCCCCCACATTTTATAGGTGAAATAGTTCTCGATGAAATTGTCTGAATTTTCAGTATATTGTAGGATTCGATGTACTGATTGAACGTGCAGAATCGCAAAGTTCGTTGATGGATACATTTTGAAATACAGGGTGTTCAAGTTAAAAATCAGTAATTTTTATTTGATTATTTTCTCGGGATTTGGAAGTGCCAACTGCATTTTTTTTCGTTCCTATCATCAACATACCTTCATATTACTAAATATCATTCAGATTATATCATTATGTACAGATTAAAAAATAAAAACATTTTATTAATGTCTGAAAATTCGAAGTAATAATAATAAAATTATTTTGGCATGCAATATACTATTCTCATGCCATCATTAATAACAATTTATACATTTCGTACAGGGTAATTTGAAAAATTAGTGAAATAAATGGCCGTTTTTTTCGTACATATCCTGTATTTTCAAGTGAATTATCATCCTCCCAAGATAGCTGATACCTTATAAACATGATTTTGTTGGTATATATAGGGTGATCATGAAAATTTTCGATGATAAAAATTTAAAAATATCAACATTTCAGAAATCACCCTGTAATTCACGATTAACTAAGTGAAATTCCTTTATTATTATTTTATTTATTCATCATTCTCTCCTCAACACTGTCGCAGTTTCCTACAATGACTAGTTTTATAGTTATTAATTGAGAAACTTAATACCATTTGCATGACGAGTTGAAGGAACTTGTTCACTCGTACATTCTATACTAGTGGCCAAGATGTTTCACAAATAGTGAAACGTGAGAATATGGAGATCAAAATAAAAGTAACATAATTTGCAGGGTGATGACCAATGACGGTCCATCCAATTCTGTCTACCATTTAGAAACTGACTGAATATATAGATAAAATTCGTAATGCTTGGATAGTTCGACTCGCCCAATTGTGTATTAGGCCCCGATACGGGGAATCACTCATCACTGAAGGTGACAAGGAACAGCCTTAACCGAATCCACCTCCTCCGTAGCAGCGCTACGGTCCTCATACAACAAGAAAACCCTATCGGCCATCGGGTACATTTTGATTCTGTCGTTGACGGAAAGTGAATGAAAAAGAAAAATCAATTAGTTTCATCAGTGATAATTATTATTATCTTTACGTTTTGAATAACCTATATTGATGAAATATGATAGATATCGGTATTTTTGTATTGATTGCCAGCAAATATAAAAATCATGGAACCTCTATCAGAGTGGAACACGCCTTGGAAAAAAACCGTCGCTGCCTAGATTCAAATTCTCCTATAAGAAATAAAAGCGTTCTATCAATCATTTTCACTTTTCCCAAATGGTTTGTTTTTTATTCCGACAAAGCTTAAATCAACAAAATTCACTTAACTATCTGTATCTTACATTATTATATTCATATATCTGAAGTAATTGTTATCTCTATTCTTCACCTATTTTACATTTATTTTGATCTCCACATTATTACGTTTCACTATTTGTGAAAAATCTTGGAAGAATGTACGTTTGAACAAGTTCCTTCAACTTGTCATGCAAATGTTAATAAGTTTCTCAATTAACAACTATGATACTGATCATAGTAGGAAACTGTTGAGGAGAGAATGATGAATATACTAATTAATAATAAAGGAATTTCACCGAGTTAATCGTGAATTAGAGGGTGATTTCTGAAACGTTGATATTTTGTCATTTTTATCATCAAACATTTTCATGATCACCCTATATATCCCAACGAAATCATGTTTATACGGTATCAGCTATCTTCGGAGGATGATAATTCATTTGAATATACAGAACATGTACGAAAGAAACGGTCTTATATTTCACCAACTTTTCAAATCAACCTGTACGGAATGTCTGAATTGTGAATAATGATGGAATGAGAATAGTATATTACATGCCTAAATAATTTTATCAATATTTCATTATTACTTCGAATTTTCAGACATTACTAAAATGTTTTTATTTTTTACTTTGTACATATTATCTGCACCATCTGAAAGATATTCAGTAATATGACGGAACGTTGATGATAAGAATGAAAAAAATGCAGTTAGCACTTTCAAATCCCGAGGAAATAATTAAATAAAAATTACTGATTTTTAACTTGAAATGTATCCATCAACGAACTTTGCGATTCTGCACGTTCAATCAGTACATCGAATACTACAATATACTAAAGATTCAGCCAATTTCACCAATAAAAAGTGCGGGGTCCTGGTTAATGATTAATTCATTACGAAACAGATAATTTAGTTTTGTCTTGTTTACGCAAAAGAGTAGGGAAATACAAAGGATCCCGCACGAAAACATATGGGAAATTGGCAATCTGTCAAATCAGCTGATATGCTATTATTTTATAGTGGGATGAGTCATCAGAAAAATGTGTGAGTTTAAATGATTTTCTATGTGTCGTTTCTGAGATATAAGCAGCCAAAGTTTGTGAAAACGTCGTAATTCGGTAGGATTGACAAAGAAAGAAACTGTTTTTTTAACCGAAATAATTCATAATTCAATAATTCAGGATGAAAATGTATTCATCGGAACTCGTTGACATGTCCAATTATAGTTTTATGGATGGTACATTAGGTTGTATACGGGGCAAAGTGAAAAAGTCGGTTTAAGAATTTTGTTTCTAGCACTATTTCAGAACCAATGAGTTATATTTTAGTAGGACATCATATTTTCAGTCTATTCTAGAAGATGAAAATGTGTTCGGTTTCTTGATAACTCTATATTTGAAATACGTTTTTTTTTTAATATCGGATTAAACCCCTATACTGAAAACACTTGAGAGATTGTTTTTTACTACAAATAAAATATTTACTGCCAATGTTGTTTGAACAAAAGATTAGGTAACTTTCTGATTACTTTAGTTGATTAATATAATATATCCTTTCATTCAATACAGTTTAATTTTTTTTTAGGTCACTTACAATGTTTTTATTGAAAATCTCAAAAGCCGTTCCGTGAATTAGGACGTAATTTTACTCACACTATTTTGAAAACGCTGATTTTATTTTCAGTAAACCTTTTTGGGCCATATATGTGGCCCATTTTGCCACGAACTGCTCTTCTTTCATCATTATGCAATGGTTACCAACATACTCATCACGCTACCTGGGGGGAAATTCACATGGCTTGAGTTCAACAGCAGTACCGTACATTGTAAATTCAATTTTCGGAATAATAAGTGGACATGTAGCTGACGGGTTGCTTGGAAGGAAAAATTGGTCAGTTCTGAATGTCAGAAGGCTAATGACAAGTATATGCCTAATAGGGCAGGCCCTATTTCTGGCCATATTTTGTGAAGTTGACCAATTGGCGTTTGCGCGTATTCTTGTCAGCATATCTATGGGTTTGTCTGCTAGTAACTCCACCGGACATTTGTGCAACCTTGTAGGCATAGCCCCAAACTATACAGGTACAACATCTGCGATAAGTAACACTATTGCAACTATTTCAGAAATTTTATGTTGGCCCGTAACAGCAAGTTCAGTAACATTCTGATGGAAAATGGCTATCAGGTTTCCTTGGTGCTACATTTATCGACTTGTCACGGGCTTTAATATATTTTACAAATAGTGTTGCTACTTATGAACTGGTACAAATATCATCAGTACAGGTGCAAAACATTCAGAACGGAGGTTAAAAGCTGAGAGAACTATATTAAGTTATTGTTTCAATAACAGGTTTTTATGTCACAAACCAATGTCTTACATCCAGGAGGGTAAATATGCTCTTAAGATTGAGTGAAATGCAAATGAACTAAACTGCTAAATCATATCTTGAAGCGGATCATAAGATGGTTTGATTTTTATAAAACACCTGGAAGAGTGAAAACAATGACAAGAAATTCAGTGATGCTTTAGTACCTCATAACCCCTCACAGGATGCAGTGGGGCCACAGATCCACTCACCTAAAACCTCGTAATCCTATAATTTAATTAAGAGACCAGATGGCAATGAAATCAGATGTTACAATTGTTTTTTTGTTTTGAAACAAAACAAAAAACAATTTCAAAACAAAAAAAAAAACAATTGTAACATCTGATTTCATTGCCATCTGGTCTCTTGAGAAAGTATAAAGATTGTATATTTATATAGTGTTGAGAAAATTAAATAAATGAATACTTGTTCCTAAGCATGATTGTTTTTTATCAGTTGAACAAAAATTATTAATAAAGCAATTTTTTAAATAAAATTAAACAACTAGTTAGAGAGACGCTTGTTCTGAGACGCGATTACCCACATGTGTAGAAGTTTTGTCAACTTTGCATATTGCTTTTCTGAGATATTCATTTTTAAAGTTTACGGTACAACGATATATGTGATTGTTGAATTCTTTAATTATATGTTCTTGAGTTTGCGTGTATTGATGCAATCTTGTTGTTGAGTGTAGTCTGCGTTGTTCATAGTATCGAACAATTAATTTGAAAGAGTTTAATTCAATCGATAGTGAGGGCCAATTCGTGCAACATTGTCATTATCATAGTCCTAATCACAGTCACTGTCTCAATCATAAAATCATATTAAAACTGTACATTTCAGTAGGGGCAGTTTCTTTAGTTTTAGTCCCATTCATAATCATAAGAATTTAACCTTCAAAGTTGGATATTTCCAATTTTTATGCTTATGATTGCACAACGCGCATGCGCGTCGATACCTGTTTCACAAATGACCTAAATAATTATTCGTTTTGACTCAATATCCTTGTTATTTGTTATTGTTCATTGTGTTTCGGAAAAAAACGAGGCAGGAAGAGGGTGCTCTTATTGAAATGATTGGAAAATGTCTGTTCCTTTGAGATAAAAAGATACTTATGACAGTGTTGTTATCGGCCAAATTTTTATTTTCGAACTAATGACTGTGATGCAAGAATTTAAAACGACTAAGACTAGGACTGCGATAGTAATTTTGGCTATGATAATGATATGTTGCATAAATTGACCCTAAAATACCCTTTTGTCATAATATGGTAAACTTTGAAAATGCATATCTTATAATCGCAACATGCAAAGTTAACAAAACTTTCAGGTATAATAGTCAACATTCTCAAATTAGTGTGAGTGACATTATGACCAAATTATCGGAACAATTTTTATAAAAGAATTGTAAATGTAATAAAAATTAAAATGTAACGCAACCTTTATCTAGATGAAAGGTAATATTGAACCACAGAATTCATATATCTTATCTTCATATCTTATCGTTTATTTAATCAACACCAGTAATAAATTATTTATTTGTAGTGAAAAACGACCAGTCAATTATTTTCGGCATAGGGGTATAATCCAAAATTTTAAAAATTCATATTCCAAACAAAGTCATCAAGAAACAAAACATGTTTTTATCAGCTGAGATAGACTAAAACTATAATGTTTTGCCAAAATATAACTTGTTGGTTCTGGAATAGTGCTAGAATGAAAATCCCGAAAAACGACTTTATTGACGTTTCCTGGTATTCACCCTAATGTACTTTCATCAATAAGATTATAATTGTATATGTTAACGACTTCCTTATTTCGACTAACAGAACAGTTTTTTTCTTTGTCAATCCCAGCCAATTACGACGTTTTTAAGAAACGAAACGACACATACAAAATCATAAATTCACCCATTTTTCTAACGACCCATCCCACTATTACATAATAAATTTCAGCAAATTTAGCATAGAGCCAATTTCCCACATGTTTTCGTACGGGGTAATTTCTTACAGCACAAGTGAATTGAAACCTACCTAACATGTCACAAACTAATTTTGGCTAGGTTTAAATTACTTCATTTGTTCAAAATTCGTTTTCTCCGACAAATGGCTGTACTCTTAGAGCAATCCTCAGAGGTCTTCGAAAGACTTGTGCCGGCTATGGAAGACGAGTGATACCAGGCACGAGATCGGTGACCGTGCTGGGAATTGAGCATTATATACCTAACATACTAAACAAGATGCTGATTACGGTTAGGGTGTTAATGAAAAAAAAAACACAAGTACTAGTCCCAATGTTCAGTTAAGAAATAATAAAACTACCTAAAAATCAAATCTACGCCAATTTCACTAGACGCGCATTTATATTTTATATTGTTTTTTGAATTTACTTTAGTTCGCTAGACGTCGTCAATAACTAAACAATTGAAAATTAATTTTTCTTGTTACCAACGTCCAAAAATCCAAAAGTGCTACACTGCTGAATAGACAATTGAAAACCCTTTTAAACGCGCAATCATATGCTACCACTTTTCATTTTAAATATACATAGGGGTAGCTATTACCCCAAGGGATTGAAGGGGCAGGAGAATAATTTCATAGAGGAAGTATAGTTTCATATATAAAAATTGAACTGTATCAGGATTTTTCATTTGGATTCATAATTACGTAGAAAAGTTCACACCTCGCTTTTTTAGCCAATCAAAAAATTGGTTTTTATTTAGTTGCCATGGCAACCCAAAAAATTTCCGTGAATTTTTATCCTCCAGGTAACCTGGGCGAAGTTATTAAGTGGAAATTTTTCTATCAAATATTTGACATTTTGATAGTTGACATTTTGTTTTTATTTATGAATGAAATGAAATTTTTTATATGAAAGGAGATAATATTTCATAATTATATGTATTTACTACATATTTCGAATGTGTCTGAAAATATTTTGAGGACTCCTTGCATTTCAACAATGAATAGGTTCATAGATAAAAAAAATTAAATGTTTTCCTATACTTGACTTCACGAATTCAATATTTGAAACAATTTTATTCAACTTAGGTATCTTTTTGTGAAAACTTGGTTGAAATTTCCAGAAGCTTTCTTTGTACTACGCTGATTGATTTCTCATTGTTGTATCCTTCCATATTGCATTTTTTATTCAAATGGGTAAGATAAGTATTTCAATTATGGGTGACTTCTTTTATCTTCACAAAGTTCGTTGCAATATGCATATGTATATTTTTGTTGTTTTTCCATTATTTCTCATCTAATTATAAATTATTCTCCGTAATATCATTCTTCTAAAACCTTGAACTTTACAAGCCGCAGCTATAGTAGCTTTTACGCTTCACGTGATAGACGGCTGACATGTCTTCCAGCCGCAACATATGAATGAAGCGCTTTATTTTCTGCTGGATTTATTTGAAGCGGTTCAGTAGTCTGTAATTTGGACCATCTAGCAGACCTGTAAAGAGCTTTCCGCTCTGATAAACACCAACGAAAACCATTCATGTTCCACTGATGTTGTAAGTTGTTTTGTCTTAAATAATCTCCAATTCAGATGATATTCGCATTAATTTAATATATTTTGCTGTGAAATTTTCTTACCGAATCCCCGCGAGATTGAATTATTTGCAGGAAATTTATCTCGTACACGAATTTTTTAAGAAAATTTACTTTTAAAAAATTCATGTACTTGAAAAATTTCAGGCAATAATTCAAGCACTCGGGAGATTATAAGTGAAAATTTATTCATCCATTTCTTCAGGACCGTCAGGACCTCGCTGTATATCGTCCGATGCTCGTTTTATAAATTAGTTTACCTCTTCGGATATCTTCGCAAAATATGTAAACGATCTCCCAAAGAATTCTGTTTTCTTCACATAAATCTCTAAACCCGGAGATTCGGAGTGTTATTCCTCAGCTCGCTAGGTGGAGCGGCCTAGAAACCGCTTTATCGCGTGAACCAGAGTTGACCAAGTAACGAAGTGTGTAATGATTTGGACAGGGAACAGATGGCTTCAGTGCTGTCTGTGTTGACCTACCCTCTGCACTGATGAGAGGCAACAACCTCGAAACTAGTCTGCAGGTGGCCACCCTGTCAAAATCAAAACATAATTCTGCTGTTTGGTCACAGAGGGCACTTGCAATTGCGTCCTCTGATATTTTGAGGGACGTTGCACAAGTATATGTTAGATTTAATTCAATACCCGTCGTGTTCTTAGTCAGGGGAGTAGTTGTTTTCTGTCAGGTACTTGCCTTAATAAGCCTACTTAGTAGGTGTATATGGGAGTAAAGGGTTCATCATCGGTCGACAACGACTGTTCGTTATTAAACGATCTCCCAAATAATTCTGCTTTCTTCACATAAATCTCTCAACTCGGAGATTCGAAGTGTTATTCCTCTGCTCGCTAGATGGAGCGGCCTAAAAACCGCTTTATCGCGTGAACCAGAGTTGACCAAGCAATGAAGTGTGTAATGGTTTGGACGGGGAACATATGGCTTCAGTGCTGTCTGTGTTGACCTACCCTTTGCACTGATGAGAGGCAACAACTTCGAAACTCGTCTGCAGGTGGTCACCCTGTCCAAATCAAAACATAATTCTGCTGTTTGGTCACAGAGGGCACTTGCAATTGCGTCCTCTGATATTTTGAGGAACGTTGCACAAGTTTTTGTTAGATTTAATTCAATACCCGTCGTGTTCTTAGCCAGGGGAGTAGTTGTTTTTTGTCAGGTACTTGCCTTAATAAGCCTACTTAGTAGGTGTATATGGGAGCAAAGGGTTCATCATCGGTCGGCAACGACTGTTCGTTATTAAACAATCTCCCAAAGAATTCTGTTTTCTTCACATAAATCTCTCAACCAGGAGATTCGAAGTGTTCTTCCTCTGCTCGCTAGGTGGAGTGGCCTAGAAACCGCTTTATCGCGTAAACCAGAGTTGACCAAGCAACGAAGTGTGTAATGGTTTGGACGGGGAACAGATGGCTTCAGTGCTGGCTGTGTTGACCTACCCTTTGCACTGATGAGAGGCAACAACCTCGAAACTAGTCTGCAGTTGGTCACTCTGTCCAAATCAAATCATAATTCTGCTGTTTGGTCATAGATGGCACTCGCAATTGCGTCCTCTGATATTTTGAGGAACGTTGCACAAGTATATGTTAGATTTAATTCAATACCCGTCGTGTTCTTAGTCAGGGGAGTAGTTGTTTTCTGTCAGGTACTTGCCTTAATAAGCCTACTTAGTAGGTGTATATGGGAGTAAAGGGTTCATCATCGGTCGACAACGACTGTTCGTTATTAAACGATCTCCCAAATAATTCTGCTTTCTTCACATAAATCTCTCAACCCGGAGATTCGGAGTGTTATTCCTCTGCTCGCTAGGTGGAGCGGCCTAAAAACCGCTTTATCGCGTGAACCAGAGTTGACCAGGCAATGAAGTGTGTAATGGTTTGGACGGGGAACATATGGTTTCAATGCTGTCTGTGTTGACCTACCCTTTGCACTGATGAGAGGCAACAACTTCGAAACTAGTCTGCAGGTGGTCACCCTGTCCAAATCAAAACATAATTCTGCTGTTTGGTCACAGAGGGCACTTGCAATTGCGTCCTCTGATATTTTGAGGAACGTTGCACAAGTATCTGTTAGATTTAATTCAATACCCGTCGTGGTCTTAGCCAGGGAAGTAGTTGTTTTCTGTCATGTACTTGCCTTAATAAGCCTACTTAGTAGGTGTATATGGCAGTAAAGGGTTCATCATCGGTTGGCAACGACTGTTCGTTATTAACACTTTAATTGTTAATTTTTTTTTTCCAATCTACAAACTGTTTATTTGAGGTTTCTCATCTTTCTCTCCGAGTTGAAGGTAGTAAATTCAATGACAATGTTAACTTATTTTCAATTACAGAACTATGGCTATCCATTCTAATTCAATCTTATTTTTCAAACAGGAATATTTTGCAAATAATTAATGCTTGCCCTTTTTTAACGTATTCAGATGGTTCGATGGACAATGTTGGTCGGTTGCCTAGCAACGTGTAGTGTGTTAGGGTATTCGAGACAACAGTAGTGTCTATGATTTTTGTTCAGAATATTATGAAACTCTACAGAAAGTAATTTTTTCTACGACAGTGCGTAAACTAAGCTTTTACGCACTGCTGACAGTGCGTAAAGTAATACTTTTTCGCAAGTGCATAAAAAAATCACCTGTGCGTAAAATCATCAACTGCGCGTAAAGTAATTTTTTACACACTGTTCATACATTTATGCATTTTTGAAAAATACAGTACTTTGCATCCAATATAACTCGGAAGTCTTTATTTGATAATACGACGACAATTCATATCATTGAACATTCAAATTAATGATATAATTGCTACAATTTGGCAAAATGATAACTGTCGAAGAAAACACTTTCGTGAAGGGCTTTTTTGTACTCGCGTGTTTGTTGAACTCGGCTGCGCCTCATTCAACAAACTTCACGCTCATACAAAAAACTCCTGCTTTACGAACTTGTATCATAAATAGCTATTTCCGACGAGCGTGCGTAAAGTAGTATTTTTTCGCACGCATTTGCGTGCGTAAAGTTACACTTTTCCGCACCCCGTGTGGATAAGTAAGTAAATAAGAGTGCGGAAAAGTAAAACTACTCAAAAATCTCACTGGAAAATTTATATTTATTTTAGTTGCAGTAGACTGTTTTATGCAATAGAGAAGCCACATGATCGGCTGCCCTTCTCAGTTAAGTCAACCTTCATCGACCTATTTGAACAACTGTCCTGAGGTTAATCAACCTTCATCAAGCCATATTATTAACTGCCCTTCTGAGCTAAGTCAGTGTTCATCAAGCCGTACCACAAGTCACCCATTAAATGAAATGACCGAATCCGCAATAAATTTGCAAAATGTCAATAATTGTTCTTTCATTATAAATATTACGAACAAATAATTTGAAAAGTGAATACGCTACCAAAAATCAGTGAGTCACCTGGTGCGCCATGGCAAATAGTAATAATAGCCGTCCTCTACCCTCTTCGAGTATTTATGAGGAAGTATTGATATTATTATAGTTCGCAAAGTATAGTACCTTTTTGTATGAGAGTGAGGTTTGTTGAATGAAGCGAAGTCGAGTTCAAGTTCCGTATCATGAGATAGCAATTTTTTTTTACGTACGATGAGCTAATTTTTAGTTATACACGGTATACAAAACTGCTCTACTTTTAAACCCAATTTATTTAATGATGTAGTGGATAAACTAGTTAAAATCTTGACGAAATCAGTTTTGGGGAAAACGCTGGAACACATCAATTTTTATTCCCATTTTTGAGTTTTTTCCAAAAAATTCATATATAAAGAGTGATTTGCGTAGGTAATATAACGTCATTTCCATTTTTTTAAATGATAACCCCTAATTTCTATTGGGAGATCTGGAGGAACACTTTTTTTCACGTACACTTGAGTAATTGATAATTGTAGAGGGTGTCCCAAATGCCAAATTAAATTAAAGCAGTTTGGAAACCTGGCAAAATTTGGGACACCATTTATCACCTAATCGTTTGTAAAAAACTGCGCTCTTTCAGATTTCCCAATAAAAATTTTAGGATGCTATATTTAAAAAATGCGATGACGTCATACTACCTACGCAAATGAATGAAAATTTTATTGAAAAAAACGTAAAAATGAGAATGAAAATTTACCTGTTGGAGCTTTTTTCCACAAATATTTTCGTCACGATTTTAAGGAATTTATCCACTACTTCTTTGAAAAAAAATGGTTAAAAACCTAGAGCCCACCAAAATCAGTTTTGGACACCCTGTATATCCAAAAGTTAGCCTATCGTACGTAAAAAAATTAGCATTTTTACAATCCACAATAAAAATTGGGGAATTCCAATTGATTTTTTTTTCGATGACATCAGAAGTCCTACAAGTACCAACCTGTATACAGTGCGGCTTTTTTTAGCCCCCCCCCCCCCGTTAACCTTTGAACGGTTCGACGTAGAAACATGAATAGAAAACTGTATAGAGGGTTTCACCGATACTACTTTTTGAGACAAAAAATATGGTGATTGCTAGAAAGGGGGCGCGGGGGGGCACATCAACTCAATTTTTTTTAATAGAATGGGGGGTCAAGTGTCACATCGTTGAAAAGAGAATTCAATTCTCTTCACAACCATCTGAATATTTTTGAATTTTGTTGAGAAATTTTTTCTCAATATCGATTTATATGCCTTTCGAAATTTTCAAGTTGATCTGTCCCTAGCGCCATCTGTCGAATAATTTCAATGTTTCTTCTCTCAAAAAGTAGTATCGGTAATACCCTTCAAAATATTTTTGGTTTTATTATTCCACAACAAATCGTTCAAAGGACCTCGCACCATTTCAATGAGAAATTGGCTTTCGGTAAATTAGCTTGAATTTTTTATATATTGGAGAACTCATGATGCCGATCAAATGTCTCCATTGCGCCAAAGCTCTAAATTAAACGGTTTAGATTATACAGGGTGCTGAAGTTGACTTTTCCAAAATTTCAAATGGCCATTGTGAAGACATTTTTACGAATTTATAAACCAAATCAACTATGGATCGATTATTTATATGGCCGAAACAAATCCACTATAAAGTATAATGATCGCTGTACAGACTCACGATATACGGGGTGAGTCCAAAGCTAGCAAGTTTATTAGTGATTTCTAAAAAATTGACCGGTGGAAGGTCATTCATTTCCAGAGTTTTCGAATGACACAAATATCGAATCCAATTGATGATGTTAGCATCTCCTGAATCAGACTGACTTATTATATACAAAACGTTCTATTGCTCATGATGCTGAATCCGCCTTGATTGTTGATATATCCAAATACATAGAATTCCGGATACTTCGGTAATAAACCGTATCGTTTATGATGAAAGTTTACTCTGCAGTTACACAAAATATACAGGGTATATCGAAAATCGTGGCCTATGCTGATGATTTATTATAGAAGTTAGGCTTGAGATTCATTTTATTGATGCATTTCCATAAACACATATTTCGTTGAAACAAATCTTCTGAAATGTTTTGAACAATTTATTATTGAATATTTCAAATATGTAGGTATCATTCTATATTTACACGAAAAAAAAATGATCCAAGTAAAACGCTGTCCTGGCTTTTTTTTCGAGTGTGGTAAGAAAATGAATACCAATATTAAAAAAATAACGTTTTGTCTCTAAAAAAATGAGTATTCTGAACGCATGAACTTGTAGCTATAATATTGTTTACATACAGCGTGCTTCGAAAATTACATAATTCACTTTGTATAATGTCAGGTCAACATTTTACTAGCGCTTGAAAAGTGTATATTCATATTTATCTACTTTGTGTTTCTGAAAAGTATATCACAACAACAGAGACTCGTGTTACAGGCATAATACAACAGTTTATTTGCAGTAGAGCTAGGTGTTCCTACGATAATGAAACTGTTCACCTACTTGTTGATATGCGACCAGTTCGGGATCAATCGGTAGTAACCGCTGCACTGGTCATCAACGTTTTTGCAAAACTGGGCCTTATTCCAATTCCAGCATTTGAGTTATTAGTTCTATGTGGACGTGTTACATCGTGTGCCGGAATCATTACTGTTGTGAGTTGTGTGAATAGTGTTAGTTTGATTTATGTATTTTACTTGTTGGTATGTAGAATGTGGATTTTAACCTAACATTTCTAGAGCATTGACACTTTATGTATAATTGAATCAGGAGAATTTTCTAAAAGACTAAACATAGTTTATCAATTAAATTTCTTAACTTCATTAAAAAGTTATACACTTTTCCAGCGCTAGTAAAATGTTGACCTGACATTATACAAAGTGAATAATCTAAATTTCCAAGCACGCTGTATGTAAACAATATTACAGCTACAAGTTCATGCGTTCAGAATACTCATTTTTTTATAGACAAAATGTAATTTTTTTAATATAGGTACTAATTTTCTTACCACACTCGAAAAAAAGCCAGGAACACGTTTTACTTGGACCATTTGTTTCTGTGCAAATATAGATTCATACCTACATATTTGAAATATTCAACAATAAATAGTTCAAAACATTTCAGAAGATTTGTTTCAACGAAATATGTGTTTATGGAAATGCATCAATAAAATGAATCTCAAGCCTAACTTCTATAAATTAATCATCAGCATAGGCCACGATTTTTGATATACCCTCTATATTTTGTGTAACTGCAGAGTAAACTTTTATCATAAACGATCCAGTTTATTACCGAAGTATCCGGAATTCCATGTATTTGGATATATCAACAATCAAGACGGATTCAGATTCATGAGCAATAGAACGTTTTGTAAATAATATGTCAGTATGATTCAGGAGATGCTAAGATCATCAATTGGAATCGATATTTGTGTCCTTCGAAATATCTGGGAATGAATGACATTCCACCGGTCAATTTTTTAGAAATCACTAATAAACTTGCTAGCTTTGGACTCACCCGTATATCGTGAGTCTGTACAGCAATCATTATACTTTATAGTGGATTTGTTTCGGCCATATAAATAATCGATCCATAGTTGATTTGGTTTATAAATTCGTAAAAATGTCTTCACAATGGCCATTTGAAATTTTGGAAAAGTCAACTTCAGCACCCTGTATAATCTAAACCGTTTAATTTAGAGCTTTGGCGCAATGGAGACATTATATAAAAAATTCGAGCTAATTTACCGAAAGCCAATTTCTCATTGAAATGGTGCGAGGTCCTTTATCGAGGGATGAGTAGTTTTCAGATCCGCATTTATTTTTGATATTTCGAATTTGGATTGTGAAAAAAATTTCAACTAAATAAAAAAAAAAATTAGATAGATGTAAAAAGAATTGAATTCTCTTTTCAACGATGTGACACTTGACTCCCCATGCCACTTAAAATGTTTGAGTTGATGTGCCCCCCCGCGCCCCCTTTCGAGCAATCACCATATTTTTTATTTCAAAAAGTAGTATCGGTGAAACCCTCCAAACAGTTTTTTATTCATGTTTCTACGTCGAACCGTTCAAAAGTTAACATGTGGGGGGGTAAAAAAAGCCGCACTGTATATAAATTTCTTTGAAAAAAACGCAAATATGAGAACAAAAGTCGACCTTTTCGAGGTTTCCGCTAATTATATAAAAATAGAAAAGTTAATAATATGGGGGGGGGGGGGTAATACTTATTCCTGCGTACTCTATAATGCAGATGACTGACACCTGGTAAGTTTTGGGAACGAAATGATGAAAAGGTGTTAATTTCCAGAAGTAATGTGAGTCACGGATAGTGAAATTAGTTCTTCCTTTTATGATCACTGATCATTGAGACTGATTCAGAATGATCAAGTAAAATGTTATGTCATGGAGTCACAGTTTTCACGAAACCTTCCGCTTTGAGTTTCAAATTTTCGAATTTTGTCTTGAAATACAAATCATTTTCACTCATAATTTGAAGGCTGAGGAATTTTAAAAATCTTCAATTTCTGCAGGATGTTTGAAGAGTAAATTTTCTGTCAAATTCTGGTTTCAAATTAATGTGCCCCCAGCGCCCTCTATCGGGCAATCGTAATGTCTTTCATTCCAAAAAGTAGTTTCAGTGATACCATTCAAAATGATTTTTGATTCAAGTTTGTATGTCAAACCATTCAAAAGTTCACAGGGTGGGGGAGGGGTCTGAAAAAATCCGCACTGTATAATAACCCTATATTATAATTATGAAAACTGCGGAATGCCAAAGAAATATTATCAGGCAGACATTAACAGACTTGATTTGAACCTCAGGTCAAAGAAGCAATGTAAGATTTGAACTCATTGATCTCATATTATTGATCATCATATTTCGTCAATATAATGACAGTCTAGTAGCACATGAAAGTAGTGGAAAATCCAATTTTTTATACAGCTAGTCCGTAGAAAATGTAAATATGTATTAGGAACGACGTTGTATGTTTGTTAAACGAAGACCTGCTCAAAATGAAGATATTTCTCTTAAGTTGAAGAAAATTCTCTTTTCTGTCAGATATTGCCATCACTGGGTCACTTTTGCAACGAAAACTTAGAGTGTATCAATCTAATGTTTTCGATGAATTGAAATGATAAAAATTTAAGTTAATACCTTAAGTTTGCTTAGAATTCCGTGATAAAACGATGACACACACGATCTTAATCAGGTGAAATCATGACAACCTAAATAATAGAAATATCAAACCTTTCACCTCCTTGACGCAGATATCGTTCACTTCGTTTCACTAAAGCCACCACACATGTAACAGTCAAAAACAAAAAATAAGACGAACACAAAACACTCACAACCTATTTTCGTCAACGAATGGAATAAAATTCTGACATGACTCAAGTTTCCTTCATCTGTCATCCAATCCAAGTATGCAACAAAAAGAGTTAGAAATAAAAAACCTGTAATTCAGTCAACATATCTGGTATAGTCTGTGCCAAAATGAGAAGAGTTAATGAATTCAGTGAATGTAGATTCCAATTTTGTCTTGCCATGATATTTTTTCAGGAAAACACGAACAGGAAAATGTAAAGAAACACATACACCGTGAGAACCAAATACAAAATTTGGTTATTTATCTCCAACTATAAGTTCCGAATCTTTTCGTTCGTTGGCAGTTCTCCAGATACATGGATAGAAACATTTGATTCGTCGGATCGATCGAATAAAAATCGGTAGGAGTAAAAATTTCGACATCATTGAAATATCCAAAAATATTTAGGAACAGACACATATACACATTTTTGTGGTGTTTTAGTAAGAAAATTTGTGAGCGAGATACAATGAGACGAACCTAATTTTTTACTGAATGTGCTCGGAATCGTCAATGTATGTTTAGATCTTAGATTAGAGAAACAGGAGATAGAACATGATCAACTGCGCAGCCTGCCGATTTCCCCTGATATCCCTACTCCTAGGGAAAGCCAATCAAATCGTTCATCCCCTCTAACGTACCTGCTTCGAATTATGACTTTTTGAGGTTATATTTAGTTTGAAGTGAAATTAAATAAATGAGACCCAACTGGATCTACCGCAGTGATATATTCGTTTCGATCTTTAAGGGAAATTGTATTCCATTAGAGACTATATCAATTGTGGCACCTAGTGAAATAATATATAATCATGTGCAGTGAAAGGATAACGGAGGAAGATGGTGACATAAAAATAACAGATATTTTTCATGACAATGTATTCGGTACCAATTTGACAGAGTATGAAAAAGAAGGAGCCATATACTGGGTGTCTACAGAAAGTGGCTCGTCCCTATAACTTTTTTTTTTGAAGATAATGGAATAAAATTTGGAGGATCTGTATAAGACAATGAACTGCATCTTTTGACAAGCAACTTAACTCCATTCAATTTCTGGTTTCACCAGAAGTGGCATTAACTTTAGATTTCCAAATGAGAAAACCGGTATATTTTCTCTCTCTTATTTCTTCTCTTGTCCCCATTTGACATACTGAATACAACCAAGTACTACTTGTCACTTTTTGTAACTGAATTTTATTTTCATTTCGCAATAGATATCTTCAAATCACTAATTTTAGTCCTAAAATATTGATAATAATACAACTTTACACTTTTTGATCAAAATGTAACAGTAAAATGTGATAAATGATACATGGTTGTATTCAGAATACCATGTGGAGACAAAAGAAGTGAAAATATACTGAGTGTCCCATTTAACAATCGAAAGTTTGAGTCACTTCTGGTGAAACCGGAAGTTGTATGAACTTGAATGTCGAATGTAGATCTCTCAAATTTCATTCCATTATCTTCAAAAATAAAAAAAAGTTATAGGGGCGAGCCACCTCCCGCGGACACCCGGTATAAGTATGAATATGTTATTCATAAAATAAAAAAAATTGGAGACTGTATTGGGGGTCTCATAGCAGACCTTCGTTCATCAACCAAAAAGATGAATTTGCCTCGTTGGTATATCCATTATCCGTCAGAAGATGTGATAACCATATGCACAACTGCAGAAAACGTTTTGAAGAATAATTTCAATGAAAATAATCCAGCATGAATTGTGAACTTCCTTGTCATAAAAGTATTGAATATGTTATCGAGTCATAATCGATTTAAATCTCTTGAGGAACACTTCAGGAAACCAACTATTTTCTCTTTCCATTCCAGCAACTTGATAAAATTCATATACTCAATATACACAAACACTAGGGTTCACCACTGCGACAAGGTTTTTTTTGTTTTGGCATCGACTGCAATGGTCATTAGCCGTGTGTCCTGGATAGGCTTTATTACTAACTCCATACGCCACCTTAGGAGCGGCACTGTTAATTATTAACGCCACAGTGAATCATGGTGGAATATTCCCAGCCAATACGAGCTTCAATCATTCAGACTTTCACATCTGAAAATGGAAAAAGTCCGCACCGGATGGGAACCTCTCGGTCACCAGGCGGGCGCTTAGACACTGCGCTAATTCCCGCCAAAAAATTATTTCATGAATATAAAAGTGTTAGATCAACTTTTATCAAAATTATGCAATTCAAATGCCAATAGCACTTAAGTTTCATTTTATTATCATGCTCGAATAAATGAATATTTGGAATCATTGGTGAGAATACAATTAAAAAGAAGTTTTTGGTAGAGGTGGTTATATGAACTCATATTAGTCATATTCCTTGTGAAAATGCACGCACAAATGAAGAAAGAACTTTGTGTGTGAAATAACAACTGACATGTCCCCTGAATGCGAGTCTGTGCCGCTTCCCACTCCTCAGGAGTAACTCGAAATATTTGGCAGGCTTCGCGCACGCTAATTTGTAAAGCCGTGTTCTATCTCCTATTTCTTCAATCTAAGGTTCCGATGTTGAACTCGATATACCGGAAGTAAACTAAATTCGTTACTTCGGTTTATTTGGTGATTTTTTCAAGGCCATTGAACATATTATTATCTAGTGCGGTTGAACGGTTTGATGTGGAGCAATGGAACAAGAATATTTTTATTCGTATTACCGATACTACTTCTTGAGAGATGATGCATTGCAATTACTCGACAGATGGCGCTGGGGGCACATCAACTTGAAATTTTCGAAAAGCAAAAAGATCAAAATTGTATAAATTCGTGAATAGTGAAATTGAAAAAATGTATATAGTTGAAAAGAGAATTGAAAGAGACATACGATAGAGAAAGATAAATAGATAGGGAGATAAATGCAGAGAAAGAGAGAGAGAAACACTAATAGAAAGGGGGAGTGAAAGAAAGACAGAAATTCGCAGTGTGGTTGTGAAGTAGTTTTGGTGTTTGAGTAGTTTCCTTTTTCTTGAATTTTATTCAGACCAAAGGTAACAAAATATTCATTTATTTGAAAGAGAAGTGAATAGAAAAAGTGGAATATAGCAACAGGCAGAGAGGTATATTGATATCGCCTGAATTTCCACGTAATTGTTTAACTAAAGTGGTTTAGAATTGAATTAAGACATTCATTTGAAATAAAACAACCCAAATTTAATTTTTTTTGAAAATAAAAATTGTTTTCAACTGAGGGAAACCTTCTTTATTACTCATTTCATGAAAATTGACTGATTTTATGAAAAATTGTAACTCCCAAGTGTCTAAAAAATCTGCTTTTCTCAAATTTGAGAGAGTCTTGAGATAAAAGTTCAATTCGCTGATATTATACGGAGTGGAGTATTGGTAGATTCATGCAGCATTCATAAGTTTTAAGTCATAAGGAAGAATATTCGTCATTGATTGGTTGTAATAAACGGTTCAACCAATCATTGACGAATATTTCTCCTTATGACTTACGACTGCTGCATAAATAGAGTTAATTAAATTTAAAATATATTATAATATATCATAACCAAACAATGTTGTTCAGAATTGAATTTCATAAGAGTCAAAGTTATAAAACTTCCCACAAAGAATTATTTCATCAAAACCAGAATTATAAAAATTTTGAGGAATGTGTGGTGTCAAAGTCTATTCTTGAAAAAAATTGAGAACGCTTAACAATGTAGTTTCTGGTGACCTCGTAATTATAAATCAGAAACTGTTTTTTGAATACCCTGTATACCTTCCGAAATAAGTGTTTTACAATTTGGGAAGTTATAAATATGTTTAACTCAATCGTGAACTGTGAATATTTTTCAAATGCTCTCCAGGTTGTTATTTAGAGCAATCCTAATTTCTCAACAAATACCAGAGAATTTTTAATACTAGAATTGCATACTGCAGAAAATCTATAAAACGTCTAACCACTAGGTAGGTACATCAAAACAAATCAATCATTAAGTGTACTAAATACCAAATAACTCAGTAGGTATATAAATGTCAGTAATTTCTTTTGGTCAGTTGACAATGCATCTCACCAATTTATTACATTTGGCAATTTATTTTACTAAATACGATATAACTCAGTGCGCGAACTTCAATATTTCCCTTCAGTCCACCCCAAAACCGTACCTAATGTCACCTTGTTTGTTCTACAATGAAATTATTATAGTTCTCAAAAAATATCTATTGCAATTTAAATTAACCTCATAATAGCCCTGACTACGGCTATGCATTGAACAGGAAGCGAATTTATTCTTCTCACTTTTTGCTTGTTACCCAATATCTGAGAAAAGGGGGCTATGAATACAAGAAAAGAAAATTGTTGCCATTTAGAAAGAGGTTATAATCATTGTTCGTGATAAGTGAAAGTTGAATAACTATTGTTGTTGTTTTTGAAAAAGTTTTGTATTGAAATTCACTATTTATTGTGCTTTGTGGTGTTATTTTGTGTTGTGAAGTGTCAACTTTGATTGACTAGCCTTTGAAGTTCGGATTTCAACGACGCGACGTGGCAACAATAGGTAAAGCAGTAAACAGGTAAGAAAATTCAAGTTCACTTCGATTCACCATTCTTCAGAATATTATTCGGATGTTTGGGATTGAATTATGATAAGTTTAGATACGGTGTTATTATTTTCAATATCATCAACTTTTTATGTAGCTACCAATGACTCATATACAGAGCTTGGAAGTTATTCAATGATAAAGGACTTTTTATAGGTAAAATGGTTCTTTGTGAAATTGTTTAAATTTTTAGTATATTGTAGTATTCGATGTACTAATTGAACGAGCAGAATTGCAAAGTTCGTTGATGGATAGAAGTTAAAAATCAGTAATTTTTATTTAATTATTTTCTCAGGATTTGAAAGTGCCAACTGCATTTTTTTTTGTTCTTATCATCAACGTACCTTCAGGTTACTAAATATCAATCAGATGGTGTAGATTATATCATTATGTACACAGTGAAAAATTTAAGCATTTTAGTAATGTCTGAAAATTCGATGTAATAATAAAATATTGATAAAATTAATTTGGCATACAATATACTATTCTTATTCCATTACTTATGACAATTCATACATTTCCTACAGGGTGATTTGAAAAATTGCTGAAATATATGGCCGGTTCTTTCGTACATATTCTGTATATTCAAGTGAATTACCATCCTCCGAAGATAGCTGATACCGTATAAACATGATTTCGTTGGGATATATAGGGTGATCATGAACATTTTCGATGATGAAAATGACAAAATATCAACGTTTCAGAAATCACCCTCTAATTCACGATTTACTCTGTGAAATTCCTTTATTATTATTTAATATATTCATCATTCTCTCCTCAACACTGTCCCAAAAATTCAGTTTCCTACTATGACTAGTTTCATAGTTGTTGATTAAGAAACTCATTACCATTTGCAAGACGAGTTGAAGGAACTTGTTCACGCGTATAGTCTACTTGTGGCCAAGATTTTTCACAAATAATGAAAAGTGAGAAACAAACTATCTGAGAAAAGTTGAAATGATTGATAGAACGCTTTCATTTCAAATAGGAGAATTTGAATCAGGGAAGCGACGGTTTTTTTCCAATGCGTGTTCAACTCGGAAAGAAGTTTCCGTGATTTTTATATTTGCTGGCTATCAATAGAAGCAAATACATCTATTATATTTCATCAATATAGGTAGTTCAATACGTTAAAGTAATAATAACTGTCACTGATGGAACTAATTGATTTTTCTTTTTCATCCACTCTCCGTCTAAGACAGAATCAAAATGTACCCTATACCCGACAGGGTTTTCTTGCTGTATGAGGATCGTAGCGCTGCTACGGGGGAGGTGGATTCGGTTAAGACTGTTCCTTGTCACCTTCAGTGATAAGTGATTTTCCGTACCGGGGCCTCATACACGATTGGGCGAGTCGAACTATTCCAGCATTAAGATTTTAATCTGGCTCATGCCTGAGTTGTAACTGATGTGTCGTATATTCATTCAATTCCTAAATGGTAGATGGAATTGGATGGACCGTCATTGGTCATCACCCTGCATATAATGCTACATTTATTTTGATCCCCACTTTCTCACGTTTAACTATTTGTGAAAAATCTTGGCCACTAGTAGAATGTACGCGTGAACAAGTTCCTTCAGCTCGTCATGCAAATGGTAGTAAGTTTCTCAATTAATAACTATGTAACCAGTCATGGTAGGCAACTGAATTTTTGGGACAGTATTGAGGAGAGAATGCTGAATATATTAAATAATAATAAAGGAATTTCACCAAGTTAATCGTGAATTACAGGGTGATTTCTGAAACGTTGATATTTTGTCATTTTTATCATCGAAAATTTTCATGATCACCCTATATATCCCAACGAAATCATGTTTATATAGTATCCGCTATCTTCGGATGATGGTAATTCACTTGAATATACAGGATATGTACGAAAGAACCGGCCATATATTTCACCAATTTTTCAAATAACCCTGTAGAAAATGAAAGAATTGTGATCAATAATGGAATAAGAATAGTATATTGCATGCCAAAATAATTTTATCGATATTTCATTATTACATCGAATTCTCAGACATTACTAAAATGTTTTTATTTTTCACTCTGTACATAATGATTTAATCTGCATCATCTGAATGACATTTAGTAATATGAAAGTACTTTGTTGATGAGAACGAAAAAAAAAATGCAGTTGGCACTTTCAAATCCCGAGAAAATAATTAAATACAAATTACTGATTTTTAATTTGAACGCCCTGTATTTCAAAATCTATCCGTCAACGAACTTTGCGATTCTGCACTTTCAATCAGTACATAGAATACTACAACAAACTAAAAATTCAGACAATTTCACCTAGAACCATTTTACCTATAAAAAGTGCGGAGTCCTTTGTTGTATTCCTGAGACAAAAAATTTGTTTGTCGTTTCACTGACCCATGTTAGAAGTTGCTCCACGAAGTTCATGAAATGACGATATTCAAACATTTTCATATATGTTTTGAATATTAAAAATCCCTTGTTTAAACATTCACCAGCTTTAGACTATATATTGTGCGATCTAAGTACCGGCCATTCAATATAGATTGGTGCTTATCGTTTTTGTGAAAAAAAAAGTAACAGGCATGGACCAGGTGGGAAATGTTAATGAGGTTCCAACTTTGAGGAAAAAAATAATTAAACACCACACAAAATGGTGAAATGGGGATAAAGTTTAGGGGTTGAAAACGGTTTTTTGCGTTTTGCAGCGAAACGTTGCCTCTAAGCGGAAAATGTTCAATAACAAAGTTGTAGATAATTAAGAATTCAAAAACTTTTGTATCAACACTTTTCGACATAATCTCAAATTAACCGTCAAAATGACGAAAAACCAATTTTTCAGTATTCAATTTTTTTCTCGCGTATTAATGATTTAATTCACGTGAGAATTTTTAAGCGAATATCTTTTTTGGTGTCACATGAGCACGATTTTTTCGCAATCCACAAGACAGCTAGTTTTCGAGCTATATACATTTTTCGAAAAAAATATCCTTATCTTCTGCTGTTTTTTTTGTATTTCGAAGGTTTGTAAGTGATCATTCAATTGTTGAAATGTCTACTTTCAAATGGTCTATGTGACTTGGGGGTATATTGATCGTTAAACCGCTTAAAATTGAGAAAAATTATGATTTTCTTCTCAACATTTTCAATGATTTCGAATAGTTGTAGAAAAAAGTACCAGGCAAGGACCAGGTGGGGAATGCTGTTGAGGATCCAACTTATAAGAAAAAAAATATTTATACATGAAAACACTCAAATGGTGAAATGGGGATGCAGTTTTGGGGTTAAAAACCTGACCTCTTAGCGAAATCAGTTCGATAGATAAGTTGTAGATAATAAAAAAATCGAAAACTTCTTTCTTCACTTTTTGACATAACCTCAAATTAACCGTCAAAACGCTAAAAAACCTAATTTTCAGTATTTATTCTTTTCCTCGCGTATAAATGATTTAGTTCGGATGAAAATTTTTAGATAAGTATATGTCTTTTGTTGTGTCAAATGAGCATTAGTTTTTTGCCAATCAGAAGACTACGAGTTTTCGAGTTATCACATTTATCGAAAAAAATACCCTCATCTTCCACCAACAATTTTCTTGATAGTTTTTGGTACTTCGAAGGTCTATAAGTGAACATTTCAAGTGTTGAAATATCTACTTTCAAATGGTCTATGTGACTTGGGAGTTTATTGGTCGTTAAAACGCTTGAAATTGAGAAAAATGTCTCTCTGGATAATGATTTTCTCAATATTATCAATGGTTTTCGACTTTCTTCATTATTTTTATAACAAAAATTAGTTTATATTGA
This sequence comes from Chrysolina oricalcia, assembly GCA_944452925.2. Taxonomy (NCBI): domain Eukaryota; kingdom Metazoa; phylum Arthropoda; class Insecta; order Coleoptera; family Chrysomelidae; genus Chrysolina; species Chrysolina oricalcia. The sequence continues at coordinate 23,031,907 of OX101818.2, forward strand.
ATTCGTTGCATCATACTATTTGAATACATAATTACACTACGAAATTAATTCATCAATATCATTTTTAATCTTTTTTACCGATATTGAAAATCATTGAAAAGATTGAGAGACTTGTCGATTTTTATCAATTTTAAGCTGTTTAATGATCAATAAACCACAAAGTTACATATACCATTTCAGAGTAGAAATTTCAACAATTAAAATGATCACTTATAGACCTTCGAAATAAAAAAAAAACACTGGAACAATTGTTCGTGGAAGATAAGAGTAAATTTTTCGAAAAATGTACATAACTGGAAAACTAATTCTTCTCTGAATTGCGAAAAAATCGTGATAATTTGGCACCAAGAAAGACAATATGCTTACAAATTTACAAATTTCTATTTGAATTAAATCATAAACAGGCGAGAAAAAAATTAAATACTGATAATTCGGTTTTTTGAGGTTATGTCTTTTGAATCTTGAAAAACGATAAGTCTTTCAGTCCAAAATCGCACAAAATGTATCCTTTGTTTTGTCAACACTTTTTTCAGAAGCTATTCAACTCATATTTTACCATTACAAGCACCAAAACCAAAAGTTGTATACAAAAATTTGTTATTTTTTCAGGTAGGTCCCGAACGAGCTAGGACAGCACTGAAAAAGGTTAGTACTATTCATTCTAGAATTTGCGCCATAGAGGCTGGAGTAAAATATGGAGCAACTTTTATCTTATTCATATTTCCGAATAAATTATACGTATATAATCAAAAAACGTTTTAACTTAAGAATGGACAAGGCGCGACGAACTGATAAAATTTGGGGTCGCGGAGAAGAAATGGAATGACCGGAAGGCGGTAACAAAATTGCAATAAATCAACAGATGGGTACCGAAACGTAAAATGTAAACAAGTTGTAGTAATGCGTCACTGCAAAACGCGTACTTGGGTCTTGGGTTTTCTACCTGCTTTCTATCGCGCGGACGGGGCAAACAACCATTTCTAAGAAGTTATTTATGATTTTGTTTGTCTCAAAATTATTTCAAATATAAAAGAAATACAGGATTTTTGATTATTGGTAAATGAACTTTTAACTGTTATCTATTCTGTACGTGAAAAGAATAATTCTACTTGGTAAAGTCTATTCTTTTCCATTTCTTGATGGAAATGTTAATGAAACTGGTTGTAATTTGTTTTTTTTTTTATAATACAAAACACAATAACGATGATGATTGCAAAATATACTGGGTCTAAAGGCATTTTTAGTGAAACAGGATAAGTGGGTTCAGATATTGTAGGAGATAAATTATCAATGCAAATGTAAATATGACTATTTATTATTAACAAAAATATATACATGTTTCAATATACAGTGGGTTTCACTTCTGATGGAAACATCCTCGTATATTCCGTAATTTTTGACGTAGTTCCATGAAATTTTCAGGATCGATAGATACACTAGAAATGGAATCACTGCAAGAAAGGGGTTGTCCTACGTGATATACACTGCATGCCAGCAGCGATGGAACCACCAATTTTTCCGGAAACTTATATCAGAAGGCAAAATTGGCCCAAAATTCCTTCGGGTTTGTGTTAAGGATCCCAAATTACCATTAATACCTTCCTCCTGAAAAATTTCAGGTCCTTAAAAATTCTAATTTGTTTCACTTCTCATGGAAACACCTCTGTAACTTCCGTAATTTTCGACGTAGAACTATTAAATTTTCAGGATCTTCCTACCCACTTTCTCTCGGCCCTTGGAATGTTCTCTGAAAATAACAGGATTTTCCTCTTGTCTGAACCAAAACAAAACAAAAAAAGTTTTCTAGTAATTCAAACCCTAAATCATGAATTTTTGTATGGCAACGTGAGATTTGTGTGCAGGGGCGTTGTCCTGCAAAAACAAAACACCTTTGGATAGCTTTCCGCGTCTTTTCTCTTTAATTTTCTCCCGTAGAGTGGTCAGTAATGTCGAATAGTAATCTTCAGTTATTGTTCTACCCTTATCCAAAAAATCAATCATGATTACTCCATGGCAATCCCAAAAAACTGAAGCAAGAACTTCTCCAGCAGATTTTTGGACAGAAAACTTCTCAGGTCTTGGAGAACCGGAGTGTCGCCATTCCATCGATTGTTGCTTCGTTTCTGGATCGTAGAAATGTACCCAAGTCTCATCCATAGTAACAATTCGGTTTAAGAAGTCTACATCGTTTTCAAATCGAGCACAGATCGAACGCGATGCTACTACCCTTGCACGCTTTTGGTCAACATTCAAACATTTGGGGCATTTTGCAGCAATTTTTCTCATGTCCAAATTGACGTGAACTATATGATGAACGCGTTCGTATGAAATATTCAGTACTTCAGATATCCGTTTTAGCCCAATTCGACGGTCTGTTAAAATCATGTCATGAACTGCATTGATATTTTCGGGGACTGACACAGAAACTGTCATCTTCAATGGAAAGTTTACCTCTTTTGAAGCTTGCAGTCTAATTTTTCACGGTCGCATACGAAGGACATTGATCACCAAGGGTATTAAGCATATCTTCGTAAATCTGCTTACTTCTCAACCCTTTTAAATACAGGTACTTGATGATGGCTCGATACTCCAATTTTTCGATTTTCACAAGTTCGGTGGACATATTATTTCTTTTAATTTATTGCGTAACTCTGGTTTACTTGTTTGACGTCAAACTTTACACCGACACTTCTAATAACTTATTGTTCGTTGCTATGGTAACGCAATAATTTGTCTATGCAGGGAACTGGTCTAGGCTAACTAGAAATCAATACATCCTCGTATCTATCGGATATGCAAATTACAAAATTCTAAGACAAAAATTACGGAAGTTACAGGAGCGTTTCCATGAGAAGTGCGATACAATCAAAAAAATGTTTTCAAATGTCTACTTAATGGAAATATGTTTAATGGTTTCAATGTATTTCTTCCACTCGCTTTTTATCCTCATTGCTTCAAAACATCAGGAGGGTCTTTAATTTCCATTCCGTGGTTTGTTCTACTATCCACTAGTTCTGGAATCATGAGACTCATGAAGAATTGTATGAGTTTGTCCTTCATTTTGTTTTTCCAGAACTCATCACATCTGTCTATGATCTGATACTTTACGCCTCTACTCGTCCAAACACATATTATGCAGTATTTTTACCTATCCATTTTTCTATATATCTAATGAAAGTATTCAGCAGGTTTAGAATGATTATTTGTGAATACCATAAGTGAAAAAAAAATATCGTTTGGAAAACCGTTGCTGCTTTCATACACGTAGAATTCGAACAAAATTCGAGAGTTTTTACCGGAAAGTATCAATTAAGTGATAAAATTTCTCTTCAAATATTTCCACCAAGTGGAAATAATGAACGTCTGCACGAATCAGCCAAATCAGCTGTCGTTATATTGAAACGAAACTTCAAAAACATTTACTTTTTCTTACCTTCCTATTATTATTTCGTTTACGACGTCGTGTCGATATTCGCATCTAGACAACTAACATCGCACTTGCTTCCCAACAAGGAATGCGGTCGCCAATCGATACCAATACACTTGAGAAAAATGCTCTCATTCTCCGGAATCGAACCGGGTGAGATGCTTGCAGAAACTTCAACTGCCGACACATCAAAAATACGTTCATGCATCGAACTGCTCAGCCACCGTCCACCACTTCTGTGTTCCTATTGTATTTTTCTTCTAGGATCCATGGTACATTTTTACAATTGATTACTATCAAGAAAATTTTCTGTGGCAGCTTCATTTTGATGAGATGCCCAACCTGTTCTCTTACAAAACTTCTCGATTGTGGTAGCTAACACGAGTAGCAGGGCTATAATATGTCAATTCGACAAATCTCAAAAATGTATTACTACTAACTAAGGGTTTTTTGTTAAATCTCAAGATAATTATCTAAATTATTCGAAAAAATATTTTTCCTACAAAATGTGTGGTTCGATAACGAGGTCATCAAAAATGATTACTAACCAGCTGATTGTTTTACTGTTGCTTCATTAATATAATTAAACAAACAGCTTAATTAATAATTATATAATCAAAAAAACAGCCTCATTGTCGTACAAATTGTTTTGGTACGTTATTCCGATTCAACGCTCAGAAATTGTTAATACCACAAGACCATTTTTCTTATTACTATCTGTAGGACAAAAATATTACAAAATAGGTTAGTGTGTTCTCTGTACAAATGAAACAATGTCCTACAATAAAACAGTTATGAATCACTAGTCCGATAAGAATTTAGGGGTGGAGGGGGATTTTTTTTAGTGTCATCAAAAACATTCCCAGTAACTTTTTGTAGACCTGTACCATGATACTACTAGTATACCCTTTTTCGATTTTGGTAAAGTTTTCCAGTTTTTCGAAGTTTATAGCAAAAAAAACGTCCACATCTCATTTTTTTTACAAGTAATGAAAAAAATTCATAGCAACTTTTTGTAGACCTATTTGAGAGCAATGAAATTGTTCATTATTTTATATCTCATTTCATTTTCAAGTTTTTGAAGTTTTCAAGAAAAAGCGGAAAATATCGCAATTAGTTTTTTCAAAATATGAGAAATTTTTATTGGAACTTTTTGTAGATCTGTTTAGGGACCATAAAACTGCATTCGTACATTTTTCCGATATCTCAATTCATCTTCGAGTTTTTTGTGTTTTAAAAGAAAAAATGGTAAATTTGTTCATGTCCATATCTCAATTAATATCCAATATATGAAAATTTCCATGAAATTTTTTTGTAGAATCGTAGAAGGACAATGAAATTGTTCAATACAACTTTTCGATATCTTGTTTGGTTTTCGAGTTTTGGCGATTTTAGAAAAAAGTACAAATTTTACACTTTTATTATTTTTTTTTATTTTTCTACTTTTCAATCGAGTTGGAGAAAAACGGTATAGAAATATTGGGTGGCTTGTGAAGTCGTATCCGAAGCAATTTTAAGATTTTCATTTGTTTCATTAGTACGGTCATTATCTCTATTTTCCATTTTCTCTAATATTTACGGAAAAAATTAATGGAACTCTTTTGTAGATTTCCTGAAGGCGGTCAAAAAAGATTTATTGGTGAATTGTGAAAATATCAACAGTTTCAGAGATATTTCCTATTTTCCAAACCCCAAATTTCGATTTTCAGCTTTTTCAATTTTTCCCGGTTTTCTGATAATTTTCGTGAGAATTTGTTTATTCGAGCTCTACCCTTCAAATTTCTAAACTCAGTTCAAATAAACGGATCGGCGTTTATGATTAATTATTATATACTCCTATAATGTGATCAGGACAGTTGGATGTTTTATGTCTAAAATAAAAAATAAAAAATAAATCAGAAACTGAAATATATCACATTTTGTAAGATTTGTTCCAGTGAGATGTACTCGAATTCTCAATATCTTTAATTACTTGGAATTTTTATTAATTTCCTATATTTGGCTCTGCGCAGCGACTAATCACTGTGGTGTCATTCAATTATTACTTACCGCTTTGATCTTTTTGGCGTTGCTTCGCTTTGCAATTGTTAATTAGCTGAGATACCATTTACGGTGGAACTTTTTCATGTATTCGTTGGTGGCATTGTTGTTTTATTGGCTCTCGATAGTACTAGATTGATTGGAAATCCTCCAGGGCATTTCTTGAATTACCAGAAACAGAATGACTTCTGTGATACACGGTGGCAAACATGCACCTCTTGATTTAGCGATTGAACCAATGAGAAGACTCATTAAAAAGCCCAGAAAATAAATATACAGGGTGTATCAACTATGCATGGGTGGACGATAGTTGCGTCATTAATTGAGATAAAAAAAAAATCTCAAATAAAAGGTATAGAGAGCAATGAAAGCTGTGTTCCAAAAATAACCTCGATCATACATGGTGTCTGATAAATGTAGGACTCACCGAAGTTATGTTATTTAGATGAAACACCCTATATAGTTTGACTAGATTGAATTCATATAGGAGGGTGTTTCCAAAAAATGTATTGTTGTATTGGTTTATACTAGGTGGTTTGTAAGTTATGGTGTTATTTATGTCACAAAATGGGTTAATTCAACACCAAATAGGGCAGAGTATTGACTTAAGGTCACTCTAAGAACTTTTCCGTTGGGTTTATATTGAATAAAGTTTTTCAACCAGAAACAAATTATTTTAATCATTCGCATCGAATACTTATTCTTTCCAGTGACGGAGTGCTCATTTGATTAAGATCTTCTTTGAAAAAGTTTTGAATTTGAATATCTCGATTTACAAAATTCACCACTTTTCGCAATGCACCTTCCTCACTGTTGGCCACCAATAAGTTGAAGGGAGAAGCGTCTGTATGGAACAACGATTTATTTGAAATGAAGAAAACACATTTTATCCCAAAAAGTTCAATAGGAATGTGAACCACTCACAATATTTTCTCGAAAATATCCACCTTTCCAGGAAAAACCATTTTCATTTTTCTTCCAACGTTTTCCATGATGGGGTCTGGGAGTTTTCCTAATCCATCACTTCAAATTATAGTGCAAATGTCATTCTCAATCTTGTAGAGAGCTGTTTTCTCTGTATACAGGGAGGGGCACTGAAAACGAAACAGATCGAATATCTTCAAAACACATGTGTTGTGAAAATAATGCAAAAACACGTCTATTTTCAATCCAAGGTAGACATCTTCCTATCATAACCTCAACTGTCACTTTCACTCAAACAATTTGAGTAGTGAATGTGACACACCGTCAAAAAGGTAATTTTATAGCCATGTCAATTTTTGCTACCTGACTTTTTATTTTGGCGCCTTCTTGCGGGAAAAACAACTGTCCCGTCTTCCAACCTATAATACTTCATTTGCAAACTAATTTGACATAAATTCGGTGACAATGAATTATGGAATTTTTCTAAGGGAAAAAAACAAAATGGCGGCTCCAAATGGCGGACAAGATTTGCAATTATGGTCCGATTCGATTCATAATTAACATGTGGTATGGTTTTCAGGGCCGGAAATTATGATTTGTTCTCAACATTTCGATTTTTTCGGAAGAATCTGTGAGTTCAACATCATCTCCACTACTTCGATTTCTTCCGAAGATTTACTTTTTCAATTTTTCCGTTTTACTCTTTTCCTTCTGCTTCTCAGCCTTCTCCTGTCCCTTTTTCAGTTTACTGAGATCCCGAGCTTGTTTTTTTCTAGATTTTTTTGTCCAGTCTCCTTTTTTATTCTCTCATTTTCTTCATGATAATATCGGATGGTAGGACGGCTAGGAATATATTCTTTTTTCCTTTTTTCTTCGAGTCAATGCCTACGGTGTAAGGATAAGGAACGGCATCATGAAATATTGAGGGGCATATTGATTTCGGAGTTATTAGAATATTCCGTTTCACTTAGTCCACATTTTTGGGACGGAAAGTACTCAATACGGTACTGTAGTCATCACTAAGTGAAGTGTCAACAGGGATATCAGAGAAAGACAGCAGAAGTACTAACACATCACTCATAATGCTTTCGTCTGGAGTAGATGAAGATGTGAGTTTTGGTACGGGTACACAATCCTCATCCTTTTCAGATTGACAGGGAGTTCATAATACTGATAAATTATTCGCCACTTCATTTGGATCAGGTTTTTTCTTGTAACTCTTGTACTCTTTTGACATTTCTAACTACACATTGTACAAATAAGCCGATTCAACTTTTCTTACCCATTCGTGGTCTCTTTTATTGGTTTGTTTTGATTCTTCTTGAATTCTTGAACTAAATTGGATAAATTTTTATTTCCAGATACACCGAATGGTCAGCGACCTCTGGATCAATCACTCATTTTTGATACTCGTTGCATTTCCTCAAAACAATTCTGGAATAATCAATATTATCCGCTGAAAAGGGATGCAGACCTGTGGCTTTGAACCCCGAATTGATGACATTTTTCGGTCTTGCATTAATTAGGATAAAGCATTTGGAGTGGACGACTTAGTACTCTTCTGACCATTATTTTCGATCTTATATTTGCGAACAAAATTATTCCACTTCGTTTTTAGTGGACCAAACACAGCAACGACCAGAGGTTGTAGAATATGAGTTGCGTTTGGATTGATTTTCTTTACAATGTCTATACTCAGATGGAGAGTCAGATATGATTTGTGACCATCTACAAACACTATGACTGAAAACTGAAAGTTAGATTTCTTGAGGAAAGGTACGAAGACGCCAGGAAAATACTCAAAAACATTCGGCGGTCATCCATCCCTTCTCGCTCTTGCCAAGACCCCATCCTTCAAGAGCTGATTTTGCAACAGCAGATGGAATCCTGTCATATTTAATAATTGTTGAGGGTGGACCAACATTTTTTATTGCATTCACTGTTGAAAGCGTTGTTACATTTTCTTCATCTGATAAACTTCGTTCATCGTAAATATGTTTTCTTTTAGGACCACTTACGAGGCCAAACTTTGGAGCTAAACAGAAGCAAGTTTCATCCATCCTGAAAATTCTTTGTGGTTCGTTCAATACACATACTATGTGTTAATTTTGCTCAAAATCCAATAAGTTTCATCAAACCATTTACGAATCTTGTCCTCAGTTCTACCACCATGAATGTACCTACTCGTTTTTTTTGAAAAAGTTTTTTATGACGACTCATGAAACTATAGTACCACTTCTTACCAGGACGGTCGTTGAAAAATAGGATTTGAATATTTGCCTCCCTCATGAGTTTTTGTACTGAACACAAAAGTCCATCTTTATCAATTGGAAAACCCATCTTTGCACAGGTCAAAATCCACTCCACTAATTGTTTTTCAATTTCGTTACCCAAATGCGACACAAATCCACAATGTCTGGATTCCTTTCTGAATATCCCAGATTTCATTTCGCAATGTTGTTCTTAGCCGTAAGTGGAAAATTGCAAGTTTGTAGTTGAAATTACAACAGACTGAAGAATATTAATATAAAATTACATATTTACCTTATTTGTCACTAATATTGAGATCAAAAAACGTTTTTATTCATTTCAACTGGATGATTCCGGATTACTTCCTCAACAAATGCTCTAAAAAATCACAACATGTGGAACACACTATCATTTGCACATGAACTTGCAGAAATTGTATGGTTTGCATACTTGATTTCGGTTAGAAATGTATCTAATTTAAGGAATGCATGAGAACGTCATAAAATCAGTAATTTTTTTAATTTCTGGACAAAAGAGGTAATGGAATGAACTCAAATAAATCAGAAATTCGTAAATTCACAGCAGGTGTTCAAACAATTCCCCATTTTGAGCTACACACAAGTTAAGTCTATCCACAATTGCTCTCTGAACTTCAATTAAAATTGATCGGAATAAAGTGAAATAGATCGAAATAGAGGGTTTTACTTCCAGTGTCGTTGGTTACTTGCAGTGGTCTTTCTCCTCAACATATCCCTACGATAATCAAAATCTAGCGGCATAAGATCTGGGAACCATTTCTGGGGAAGGGGTCGGGGCGCAGCAGAAATGTATCATTTAACTTCTGTGAAGATTCACAGCATTTCTAGGCATTAGGTACAGCTAATTGCATATTGCAGAACTTGGCCATGGTAATACAATAATAGAAATCGTCCATATCTTGTCATGTTCATGTGCCTTGCTGAAATCAGTATAGACGGCATCAACTTGGTAGCTCTTGTCCATATTCTTCAAGAGACATTCAGTATAGTTGAAAAGGTTAGTTTCTATGGAGCGATGTATTACAAATATGCGATGTCCATTATTGATTGAGTACCGAACATCAGTGTAGAGATAATCACAAACGATTGACTCAACAATGGAAATTAAACCGACTATTGAGATAACTAGGTCTTCAGTATTCAAAAAGATATTTATTACCATTTTTGAAGATGGGAACAACAGGTGCTTTTTCGGGAAACAACATTCTTTGATTAACTTATTGAATAATAGGAATAAAATAAAAGACATTTCTTGAGCACAATGCTTTAAAAAAACAGGTGGTGATGTTATTCGCAGCAGGTGATTTTTGAGAAAGATCCAGAATATTGTTTAGCTCTTTGCAGCAGGTGCTTTTTGAGAAAGATCTACAATATTGTTCAGCTTTTTGAAGAGCAGTGGGTGATATAATATACCACCGAGTGTACCACTAAGAATTTTGGCTATGTGCGTGGTGGTACCAATAGTAAACCACCATTTTATGATTTATTTCCACCATTATTGCCATCTAGCAAATGTCTGAGCAACATTTCTATTTGAAGATTGAGTTCATCTGCTATCAAGAAGATGTCGAAACATATAACATTCTTCGTTTGTTCACGCCTTTTTCACAAAAAAACGATTTTACTGTCAAGTTTTGCAGTTGGTTTGTGCCCACGTATGGTGATATTATTTGGAAAGGTCCGCCCCTCAAAGAATACGTAAGCTTACACCTCCTAAATATGCGAACTTTGTTGGAGAAACGCGCGTCGAGTTCAATTTTTACGTAATTTTAGTGTTTGGGTTCCATTTATTTGATTGAAAAAATTGTAATTCAGTGTTCAACACACAGTGTCTTGAGTTCAAGCATTCCTTAGTCAACAGTTGAATTACATTTCACTCTCCGAACTTGTATAACTTTTGTTCTAATTGGTAAAATCGATTTATCAGTTCAAGTTCTGTTTCTGGAATTCAGGACTTGGAAAAGTCACCTGAAGGATTCTTCATTTTCATTTATTAGTCAGTCCATGCCACAACTTTCTTTCAACTGATAAATACTAATAACCACTTCCAATAAATCAGAAGAGACATATTCCATGCATATGTTTCAGAAATATAGTACCCTTCGTGTTGTGATTACCAAATAATTAAATCGATAAATCACTATCACTATTGACGACGAAATAATTAATTTATGAACGGTCCAATAGACATAACATCAAATAATTCAAATTTCCGGTAGTTAACAGTACTAAAACTCACTTACTTTATATGCATGAACAAGCTATTAAGGCTTCTTAACTGACTTATTGCCAGTGAACGTAATACATCAAAGTAATAAAGGACAATTAAAAGTGACTTGTGATTATATTTCGCGATAAAGTATTAAATGGAAGAACTCATCAGATCGATTAGTGCCAGGAAACAGTAGTTAATATTTTAGTTTCTAATCAAGTGATACAATAATAGCTTGGAAAAAATCGAGGGGTAAACAACTCTTTCATCATATTCGGAATTAACTCTTCATTATTCTCAAAAACTCTTTCATTATTTTTCATTACGTTCTCATTATTCTCCATTAAATCTGTGAAATAGAATTCATTGAAAAGTCGCATGTATGTCACGTGTTGGAAAAAGTGCACAGCACGGGATTGGCTTATTTCTGAAATATGTAACATAAAAAAAATTCAGTCTTTTGCCTGTTGATAATTTTTCAAGTAATTCAACGGTTGCAAGTTAAGGTAAATGTGTTTGGTATTGCTAGTATTTATGAAATGATCAATGAAAGAATAACGTCAACAAATTATTTCGTTTGAAATATTAATAATAATAATTACTTATTTCAGTTGATAAAATTGCACAGGATACAATGTCCTGTGTTGTACAGCTTGCTACAATAATAGATCTGAAAGGTGTCAATGGATACATGACTTAGTACATACACTGAGTATTACAAACATTTTTAAATAGTTGATGATAAAATAAGAAAAAATTCGTCAATAGTATATAAGAATTTTTATCGCAAATAAATCTTTTCGTCACTTTTTTTAATGTAAATGAATTTTTACAAACTTTTATAGTTTCTGGAAATCTATCATAAAATTCCGTTAACCACATGACTTTACATTTGTGTTATTAAACATACAAAAACAACCCAATATCATGTTACAATTCAAAAAGTTCAAAGGCTGCCCAAAAACTACTGTTGTTTTTGACGATGAAGAATTTATCGACCCTCGAGATTTTCAGAAACCCCTGAATCTCAGAAACGAAAGAAGAAGTATTTATCTGTTGATTTCATTTAGTCAGCATAGTCCGGGATCATCTCACCGTAATATCAAAGCGAACAATGGACCCTTATGTCGGAGCAGTATGCTTCCAGTTCAGAAGTGAGTAGAAAGTTATTGTAGAGCCCACAGGCCTACAAAATTTCGTTTGGTGTATTGGAGCTGTATTGAATGTTGTGGTTATACAATGAAATTATTAGTGCTTATTTTTCACAAGATGTGGGGTGAAAATGTGTCAGGGTATTGAATTAATGTGGATAAGAACAGTTTTATCAGGTGCTTATTCAACAACTTTCCCTCTCCCAAGGAATTTGAATTTATTTTTTATGTGGATGATTTTTCTGTAGGGATTATTTGAGTGGGTGACTACGGAAAATCTAATATATAAGCAGGTAATCATCCTGTTTGAGTTAACAACACAGGTGTATCAGTTCAAACAAAGTATTTTTGTATACAGGGTGTTTCTTAAGTACCTGTAGAAAATTTAGGAGCGTATTGCTGATATCAAAATGAAAAGAAGAAAAGTTCCTATAAACATATGTCCACAAGTTATTCGTTTCTGAGATACAGAGTGTCAAAGTTGAATTCTTATTTTTATTTTTTGTGAATAATTTCAAAATAATTTTGATATTTGGGTAAAGTTTGGTATATGGGAATATTTATAATTTAGTTTGTGTAAAGAATATATTCTTGATAGAGGTCAATGCGAGCAACTGTTTCCGAGTTATTGAGATTTGAAATAATCGATGCAAGTGATTTTGAATGACAAGATTTTTTAATTCAAAATAAATTCAATTAGAAATTAGTTTTTCACAATTAACACAAAATTTGATTTTGTCATTGAAAAATCATCCTGGATACCAAACTTTACTAGAATATCACAAATATTTTGGCATTTATTCACAAAAAAACAAATATAATAATTAAACTTTGACACTCTGTATCTTGGAAACGAATAACTTGCGGACATGTGTTTATGGAAACTTTTTTCTTATTTCGACGTCAGCAACATGCTCTTGAAGTTTTTTCCACGTACTTAAGAAACACCCTGTATATGGGTCGTGGTGGTTCGTTTCTTAGCCATAAAGAAATGGGTTCAAATCCCAGCACGGTCCCAGTGCATGGCATCACATCTAAAAAGATGAGGGCTTTTTGAATGAAAGCTCATCCTTATAAGTGATAAGAATATTTCTTCTTCAGGGGTATTTGAAGTGAAAACAATTGTGGAATCTTGTACATTATCATGCACTGATCTTCTCTGTTGGAAACGCAAGTGTATTTTGTTAAATAATATAGATTTATATATCAACTGTCTTTATTTCTGTCGGGTATCCGAGTATACGATGTCGAGCCTATACATAAAAAGTATTCTATGAAAACCATAAAAAGAAATGAGACAGGGGCTTATCTAGAATACTCATGACATTCTTCTTGTTCAAGAAAACTACTTAACATGAATAGTTATGATTATCAATAATAAACTCAACAAATTTTGACTGTATAATAGGTACCTTGTATTTTGGTAAATGTATTCAATAAAATCATTCATAGCGTAGTCTACTAGATAATTTTACAATTCTACCAGATTTGGTAGTAGTCGAAACATGAATGACATCATCGTCATGCTCTTTTTCTGATGATTTCCAAATTCAACAAAAGTTTCTGTATAAGAATCTTCTTCAAACGCAGTAATATCATTTTGAGACACATGATTTTTGTTTATGAATTTATTATTTCTAGCCAAAACACTGCCAGTTTTCAGTTTCACAAGTATGATCTAGGCCTATTGCAACTTTCTGATTCTATGATTCCTTCTTGCCAAATTTTATTTGATAACTTACGTTTTATTAACACTCTTTCATTTTCAGCAAAACTCTGTATCTCATTTTTAGTGTTTCTCTCATAAAAGTATTTTTGTTTATTTTGGCGCATGTGCAATCTGCCTTTTGTAGCAGTGAAGTTATCAGTTCCTGGTTTGAGTAGTGAGTTTTTGATGGGTTAAATATCTCGCAGTCGCATAGACATGAGAAGTTTCGCTGGAGATTTAATATTATTTTTAATAGGCATATTTCTGTAATATAAAAGTGTTAGATACAAATCTTTATTTTCATGTTTGGACTTACGAAGCATATTTTTTAGAATTTGTACATGTCTTTCAACAAGACCATTCGACTGTGCATATAGAGGGCTAGTCGTTATATGTGGAAACTGCCAGGATTACGCGAATTATTTGAAATAATAACTATTGAATTGAGGACCTCCGTCAATAATAACAGTGAAGTGGATACCATGTCTGGCGAATATTGTTTTCAAATGTACAATAACTTGATTGGAAGTAGTCCAATCTTCCAACTTCGCCAGTTCAACGTATTTAGAGAAATAATCGACTACCAATAAATAAACATCAGTTGCAAATTGAAATAGGTCGCAAGCAACCATTTCACAGGGTTTTTCCGTCACTGGATGAGGCAACATTGGCACTTTCTGTTTATTTTTTTGTAACATTTTGCACGTTGGACAGTTAGAAATGTAATCTTCTATATTTCGAGCCATGAACGTCCAAAAAAAAAAACACTTTCTAGCCCTATTTTTGCATTTACTGACACCCATATGACTATAATGAACTTTACTCAATATGTCTTTTCTAAGTTTTTCCGGAATAATTAACTTTTTTTCTTTATATAGTAAACCATCGGTTATGTCATCTTTGAATTTATAATATATTTTTACTGACGCGTAGGTTTCTTTGATATCTTTAGGCCATCCATTTCTTATGTAAGTTGCTAAAATTTGAATTTTCTTATCTTGGGAAGTTGCAAGTTTTAATTCTTCAATTTTAACATCGGATGCATTGAGATTTAATCGCAATAAACAAACCTGAATTTCTGTCTCAACTTCTATGTCATTTTCATCGATATTATCATGAATATATGCCCTAGATAAAGTGTCTGCAGTAACTAAGCCTTTTCCTGGTTTGTAAATTAAATTCAAGTCATATCGTTGCAATCTTAATAACTTTCTTTGTAGTCGGGGTGGACATGCATGAAGAGGTTTTTTGAATAGCTGAACAAGAGCTTTGTGATTAGTCTCCAAAGTAATTTTTTTTTCAAATATAAACTGATGAAATTTTTCACATGAAAATACTGAAGCATACATCTCTTTTTCGATTTGTGCCCAGTTTTTTTGAGCATCAGATAATGATTTCGAGACATACATACACGGCAAACCATTTTGCAGCAACACCGCTACAATTCCACTTTTTGAGGAATCAGCTGATATTGTAATAGGCTTTTCAGGGTCGTAATACTGCAAAATGGGCCGACTTATCAAATACGATTTTAACAGTTTAATTGCATCTTCATGTCGAATATCTCAGGAATAGGCATTGTACGTTTTAAGAAACTCCCGCAAGGGAGCCGTTATAGTTGATAAGTTTTTGATGAATTTGCCAACATAAGTATAATTCTGTTCGTAGCGCCATGTTAAATAATACGCATTTAAATATCAACTGATATATAAGATATATATATATATATATATATATATATATATATATATATATATATATAACTATCGACTGTAGATGTCATAATTAACTTTCTATATATATATATATATATATATATATATATATATATATATATATATATATATATATATATAAATATATATATATATGTATATGTATCCACACATCGTTGTTCCCTCCATGTCAAAGCTAAGGCGGACTAACCTCCAGGGTACCGCTCCAATTTTTATTCAAAATAATTGCATATATGGGCAGAGGGGAACATACTGTATAGGTTTATCAAAAGAGGGGTAACAATTTTTGACAAAAAATTTATATATGTAAATATATATACTATTCGTTGTTCCCTCCGAGTAGCATATATAAACAATTCGTTGTTCCCTCCGAGTAGTATATGTTTACGAGAAGTTCTGACAACTTCCAATACTATTACCGTTCTTTGGATCATATGTCCATCCAGTTGAATGGATGTATTGAAATAATAGCGAAATAGCCATGCTAACTGGCAATGGAAAAAACGAAAAAAAATTAAATTGCAGCTTCTTTAATAAAATTTTCTGATCCCAGCAAAATTTAGATAAAATACTATTTACTAGAGAGATTGGATAACCACTATGGTTAATAATGCTTGTTTTAGTTTCTTCAGATTTTTTTAATGAAATTTCTCATAACTGAGATTTTGAGTTTCATTTCTGGATTGTTTTATGATGTTGGTGTTTCGATGGAGGGGATGAGCTGAAGTTCAGATATCTGTCAGAGCTACAAGATTTCTTGTATAAATCGGTGATTATATAATTACCTTTTCTAATTCATAAAATAGTCCACTTGCTCGTGATCACCAAACAATAACTTACTTCATTTTATATGGGATAGACTTTGGAGTAAGATAAGGATCCTTTCCGGATTCACTGCAGCCGTGAAGGATTATTGTTTTTGTTAGGGATAGCACTGGTAATTTGAACTCCACAGTAATTCGCACGGGATCCACCCCTATCTACTCACAAAATTTCAATACTCAAATATATCAAATCGAATTGAAAATCATTCCAGATCTGAGTGAGGCAGGAACCTGGGACCTTCAGCCCTAAAAATAAACGCTCTCACACCGCGCCGCACCCCGACTAACGAGGCAACCTATTTACCCATTAGATATTGAGAAATATGTTTTTTTTTTGTTATGCATGTCCATATATTCAATATGGATAGACTATCCCTTTTTTATTTATGTTTTGTTATTCGCGAAGAAGAAAATCCTGAATCTTTTTTTCATTTTGTTTCTTTTAAAATGATACAAAACGTACATTGTTTTTATTATAATTTGTCCCAATTTCAAATGGCAAAAAACTTACTTTCGTATTCTGTTTTCACGTCCAAAGTTTCATTGTTGTTTAGTGATCACGAGCCAGTGGACAAATAAAACGCATTCCTCAGATGTTTACAATTTCAATGCTAACGTTTCGGTAAAATATTCTTTTTCTTCAGGGCTACAGTAAGAAGTGTGCGTGAATACAAACAACAAGGTATGGACATATACAACATATAAATAATCAAATTGTAAAAATGAATTGAAAACATTGTGTAGGTTTAAATGAAATATTGTAGAAACTACAGTGGGAGTGAAATACTTAAGAATCCAAAACATATATTAGGAAACAATCTCAAATGTGACAATTATTTTACTCATCCAGAGTGTAAATTATGAGGAATATTGTTTTCAAATCATAAATGTCAAAAAAGGAGTAAAGTTGTGAATAACAATTTCAACGGTGGAATAGTTCACAGTGGAATATTTGTTCGAGATCTTACTAAAAGGATTGGTTCATAAAACGAATTCAAGTTTTGTTTTTTCTGTTTCTCGTGATAAAAGACCGAGTGGATATGAAGTTTTTTCTTTTTTTTTTTTCGAATGATAAACCTGGATTTGGTTCATCTACTAAATTTGATTTTATATGTATTCAAAATATTTTCATAAATACGTTTCAAATTGTTGCAGTAGATCTTCAAGTTGACACTATTACCGTTACTTGCAACATGGGCCATTCCAAGAAATAACCTTTTGCTGAGAGAATGCTCTTACTCCAAAATTTTTGTGGAATTGAAATCGAAACGATGGTCGACCTCAAAATGATGGGAGCTCAGTGCTATTTTGCTATTTTTGTTTTTATTTTTCGGAGCACAATCGTAATGATGTTGTTTAACCATCTGTTTCAAGTATTGTTTCGTTTGTCAAATGGCCATCAAGTCACAATTTTCACATGGTATCTGATGAGTTATGTTGGTATTTTTCCTCAATGGTGTCTCTGTTTTGATTTGGAATGAATGTAATTTTTTTGAGTCTTCGTATTGTATTGTGCTATTTTTGAATTGTTTGTACTTAAACGTTTTCTTCGCCTCTCGGAAAGACCTGTTATATTGGGAATCTTGAAAAATTAGCGGGAATTAGTTCTACGGGATAAGGTACTCAATGTTTTATTACTCTCAGTAGGTTTTATACTCAAAATACTATTAACTAAAAAGATGGAATAACCATTGGTAAATAATTTTTTTTTCGTTTCTTCAGTTTGAATTCCTCATGACTTAGTTTGTAAATTTCATCTCTGTATCGTTTTATGATGTTGGTCTTTTGATGAAGGGGGATGAGCTGAAATGACATATTGAAATCTGTTAGAGCTACGAGATTTTTTTTATAAATCAGTGATTAAATAATTACAGATCGACAAGCGTAAGGATGCCTCTGAGGTGAGCAAACGATAGAAGGCGTGAGTAGATGTGCGACAAAGATCGACTACTGTTTAATAAAACAGAGCGATTGAGCTCCTGCCCCACTCCAGGGTTTTGTCTACTGCGCAACCAATTCTCGGAGGCATCCTTACGTTTGTCGATCAGTACCTTCTCTAATTTATAGAATATCCAAAAAAGAAATAGTGTTATTACTCTCCACTTCCATTTTAAATGTCAACTCGGAAATTACGTTATTGAATGTGTTAGGAGAGGTATCTTTTTCTGATCTTGGGATAGCTAACAAAGTATCATCTACCTATACATTTAAGAATGGAATATCAAATGGAGTTATTGCAAGTGCTTCTTTAATGATATGGTCCATCACCTAGTCAGCCAAAATGGGGCTAATTAGATCTCCCATTGGTGTACCTATGATGTGACTATAAATATTTTCATTGTGAGTGAAGCAACTGATTTTCAAGCACTGTGATATTAGATTTTCAAAAGTAAATTATTTTGTCTATCGACGTAAGACTAATTTTTTTTCATCTTTCAATCACCATGTCAAATATCAGTTTATGTGAACTATCGGTGAATAATGATGTAATATCATAAAATGAAATTAATTTGATTTTCTTAACAACTTCAGAGAGTTTTTCACGTTATGGCCAAAGGTAGGGAAGATATTTTTTCAAATATCATTCAAACATTTTTGAAGTTTGGAGCCTGGGAAATTTATACTTGGAACAATGGGTCTTAGGGGCCTTCCATTTTTATGAACCTTTAGAAGACCATATACAGGGTAATTCAAAAGTACTTTGACGAACTTCAGGAGGTGATTCATCACAATATTCTAATATGAATTGTCCAAATAATTATATGTCCGGAAACGATTCGTTTCCAAGATATATTATTTTTATTTTCGATTTTTTTTTTGAATAACTTTCGAAATACTTACCTTGATTAAACGAAAATTGGTATTGAGAGATTTTTTGAGGTGTCGAATTCGAACCTGATGTTATTATTGCTTCTACTCGTAGGAAGCGCCACATACACTCCTTTTTATTTTCGAATATTTATAACTTTTTTGAGCGTCCTTTAAGCACATTTTTCAGTAACAAAATCGATTTCTCTATCTTATCTTCGTAAGAAAGCTACCTCTGTTGGAAGTCGCTAAAAGCAACCGTTTTCTAGATATTTGGAAAAAGTCAAGTCGATAATTTGATAATCGATGCATGTTGAAGTTATTACCATTATTTTGAATTCTTCACAAGATCGCTAAGGAAATGAATTTGACGTTCACGTGAGTAGTTTTGGATTTTGTAGGGGGCGCCACCTATTCTATTACTTTTCACTAGTTTGAAGAGATCATTACTTTTGGGACGTCTCTGTATGACATCCTTAAGCGAACTGGTTATTTTTGTTTCAAGGGTGCAAAATCAGTATTTGTTTTACTCAAATTTGCAAGAAATACCAACATTCTGTTTCAAGAAATTTTAAATATGCAGAATAAAATAAAATGAAGAATACAAAATTGTATCCACCTTCTAGTCATTGAATCTCGGACCCGCTCAAGAATTATTGATGTGTTTCTTATTGTTTCACAGGTGTCTACTATTCGGTTTCTCAGATCTTCCTCGTTCGCTACTGGAGTTTTGTGAACTAGTTACTTCAAATGTCCCCAAAAATAAAAATCTAACGGGTTTAGATCTAGAGAAATTGGTACCTACGCTTGGTTATGTTTTTCTATACCCCTACTGATCCATCAATTTGGATAGACAGTGTTGAGGAATTCCCTGGCTACAACTCTGATATGGATCGGAGCCCCATCATGCATAAACCACATGCAGAAACGAATTTCTTATGGTACATTCTGAAGTAGTCCTGGCAGTTCATTTTCTAAAAAGTCTCTGTAAGTTGCGTCATTCAGTAGGAGCGGAAGAAAGAATTAAATAAGACGTATCAAATAATTAGCAATCATTACCGCCCCTACAGTTATAGAAAATTGATACTGATAATGTATTCCACTAACTGCGAGCGGATTTTCCATAGCCCAAACATGGTTGCTATGGAAGTTTGTGATAGCATTTCGGGAGAAGTTTGCCTCGTCCGTAAGAGTAAACATTGAGGATTTCCAGCCAATTTTCTCAAAAGCCACTGACACACAGTAATGCAGAAAAGCTTGTACCCTTTGAATATGGGATGGAAAAAATTGTCGATCGTGGATAATTCTTCAAACTGTGGACTGAATAGAATTGTTTATATAATCCATTTTTTCAAAATGAGTGTTTTAAAACGTACAGAAACTTCAACAAAACGTTCAACTATTACATAATATGTGATAACCAAAACTACTTACTCAAACATCAATTTCATTTCCTAAGCAATCTTGTGAAAATTGCAAAATACAACAACAACATTCATCGATTATTAAATAATCGACTTGAAATTTTCAATTTCAAATATCTAGAAAACGGTTCCTAACAAAGAGGGTAGCTTTTTTACGTAGACATAATAGAGGAATCAATTTCTTTACTGAAAAATGTGCTAGAAGTATGCTCAAAAAAGTTATTCGACACCTCAAAAAACCCAATACCAATATTCGTATAATTGAGGTAAGTATCCTGAAAGTTATTTGAAAAAAAAAACGAAAATAAAAAATGAAACTTGTAATACATAACATAATTCCTAAAATACCACGTATAGACTGTGACTTGGTGTACATTGGACAAACTAAACAGTACTTCAATCAAAGGTGAAAACACCGTCATTATGATAGTGCTCCGAAAAATGAAAACAAATATAACAAAACAGTACTGAGCTTCCATATTTTTGAGATCAACCATCGTTCCGATTTCAATTCCACAAAAATTGTGGATTCAGAGCATTCAGAGCAGTGCTGGTAGAACGTTCGCCTTTGAAGCGAAGGGTCGAGGGTTCACAGGCTCGCATGGTTATCGGTCTCGTGCATGGCATCACACGTTAAAAGGTAAGGGCTGCGTCTTCCTTAGCTCACACAAGTCTCTGAAAGACTTCCGAGGGTTGCGCGTAGGGGTGCAATCGGTTGACGGAAATAATTTTAACAACAACAATCTGTAAAACAGAGACAGATCGCCAAACTTTGCGGTGTTCCAGAAAAGTGAGCTAGCTTGTAAGCGCAATCTCATCCTTATTCGCATCTCCAAAAACTACCCGATATAAATTTTCAACAGAATGAAATTGAAATTATTGGAATTCGTCCGCCATATTGGAGATGCCATCTTGAATTCGTATGAAATGAAACTGTTCGATTGGAGGAAATATATGCATCATTTTGGAGAAACTTACCACATGTATCTGTCAGATATAGTTCAATTTTCGGTATAGTCCCAGTATTAGCCAGGAAAATAGTTGTTATTTTCACGGATATTTGCCTCATTTCACTTTTTGGAAATTGTTAGAGACAATGGTATTTTTTTCGACTTATGGATATAATTCATTGGCATTAATATTCATTTGTCAGATTTTGCATTATAAATTGATCAGCTATGTTGAATTGGATTATAATTGAGTTACAAGATTTTATTAATAGACAGGAGTGGAACTCAAAAAAAAGCTTACCTATCAAAAATAATTGAAACCGTATCTCTCATATCATTTTTCAGAACTGCGTGCCGCAGTAATTCGGTATATCTCGACGGAGGGAAGTACGTGTCGCAATTACTCCATATATATAGCTGGAGACGGAGGGAAGTACGTGTAACAATTACTCCATATATATAGCTAGAGGGAACTACATGCAGCAAGTAACATAGCATGAAAGTGATATATGGTTGGAGGGAACTACGTGCAGCAAGCAACTCGGAAAAAGCGATACTAGCGCTGGTGGCAAATCGCTGAACTTAGTGACCGAATTCGAGGTTACATATCACTCAAAGTTACCTCCATGCATTTTTTCGTATTTGGACCGATCTGACATAGTAGTACCCCGTAGTGAAATATTACGTTGGTTCGTAGTTACCTCCGAAATCGGAGGAAAGTCCGCTATATATGAGGGAAGTACGTTCAATATATATGTATTTTGGAGGTAACAGCGAGTATACGATGTCAAGCCAACATAAAAAGTATTCTGTGAAATACATAAAAAGAAATGAGACAGGGGCGTATCTAGAATACTCATGACATATTTATTATATGCGTGCCAACCAATATGTGTTTGAGATATTGACATTTGAGATTTTCCTGTCACTCGGCATTTATATAAGGAAATATCATGTTTCTGATATAATTTAATTTATAGAAATATATAATTTTCTAGAGTAGCTTAGACAGAAGGTTATATAGAAAGGAATGTTTTTTTTTTAAATATCATATTAAACCCAATCTCAACTAACCTCTGAAAAAAATGTATTGGCACAGTTTGAACAACATTATAATACATATCATAGTATTGGTATTTACCATCCTAATTATCTTCATAATAATCGTGTATATAAGGAGTGAGGCTTAACGATAACTTCAAAAACTATTCTCACCTCTCCTTTAACATGATAGATGTTTCTCCTCGTATTTTTGTTACGATTTTCTCCGTTTTTAGACATCAAAATCATGGATTTAGTCGAAATATGAAGCATTATCATCATTCAACCTAACCTGACCTAGCCTATTCAAAGTATCCTACGACATTTTGTAGATATTTTTATGGCCTCTTATTTCATTCCATCAAAGCCGTTTTCCTACAGCCCTCTTACTTTCTGATAAATTCCAAAAAAATATGATATTTTTTCAACTGCCATCAGTGCCATCCCGTAGTTCTTGTTATTTTTTCTCAGTGTGCCTTTTTAAGGAAGTCAGGTACCGAGTTTCATGCTTCTACTTTACTTTTGGCTCAAATTTTTCTGCGGTTACTGGCCTAAGTAAATATTTATTCTTTCGTTGAGTACTGTCCTCTCCGTTGTGTTCATTTTTCGTTCTGTACTAAACATTATTCTTTTTGTTATCTATTTGCAAACCAGAATCATGTTTCAGCTTATGAACGTTTTTCTCACAAGTTCAATCAGTAATTTCTTGTGCAACATACATGAACATACACATAAACTCGTCAAAACAATAAACAAACATAGCTATATGTGTTCTAGTTTACGAGTGTTAACTGCTTCATTTATATTTTATGTATGCCATGTCGCTTTCAAATGGATAAAATACGGTGGTCATAAATTTAAATTGTACCCACTATTTATAGATTTTTCGACAGCTGCTATTTATATCTTGTGGGAAAAATCTTCGCATAACGATAATTTATTTTGAAAAGGGGAAATTTTGTAACGATCATTGAAGGCACACAGACAGAAAATCCTGTTTGATATTATCCAAGGATAATATGAATAGCATGCATAGCATGCCAGAAAAATGAGTATTTTATACCAAATTTTTTTTTGTCGCCAGGTTCAAGCATTTGGTACTCATGATGATCTCTATTTTTAATGAGTAGTTTTCAAACCTAATTTCTTTGAATAATTAACAAATCTTCAACTATTAACTACTGAATCTCACGATCAGATTCCTTATACCGGGTGTCAACGAATCTATTAGACAAGTCATAACTTCTAGACCATTAGGTGTAGCAAAATAAGATTTGGTATAGGTAAATGGTATGTGAAGAGGAGAGTTTTCACATATTTTTCACTATCCGATCACTTCCGGTTTCACCGGAAATGGCTCCGGTTCTAAATTTTTAAATGGAACACCCGGTATATTGTAACATTTTTGGATTTCCGAGACAATTCTAGATCAGAATGTGACATTTTCGAAAGTTTTTATGCCTACTTAATTTTTTCGGAGTCACTCTTGAAATTACATCTAGGTGGCCATGATCGGAAGTAAACTAATCTAAGGACCTCAGGTGATATCAGAATATTACAATCGCGAAGTTTTAGTGACTAGTATGATGGATATGAATAAGACAAGTTGGCAAAATTACATTTTCGTGTCTAGCTATTATTTTTCAAATGGAGACCATTTTTTGACAAGCACTTTCCGAAAAAGGATATTTTGACGAATCCAACGATACTACTTTATTTGCGATTGGATCAACAAATTTAACAAAATTAACAATAATTTCAGCGATGCACTTACATTTTTTTCAATATCCTATTTTCTTAAAATTTTCACTACAGTAAATTTTCAAAGTGCATTCCTCCTTGTTCAAGACACATTTCAGCTCGTTCAATTGTTTCTCTCAACACGTTTCGTAACATTTGTGGCGTTATACTTCTAAATGCCTGTAGAATCCTTTCTTCTAAGATTTCGAGAGTGGCTGGGGCTATTGCACAGTAGACCCTTTCTTTAACATATCCCAAAATGACAAAATCTAGCACAGTCAGATCCGGTGAGCGGGCAGGCCACCGTACTGGACCATTGGTTGCAATAACTTGATTATTGAAATGTTCTATTAAGTAATCAGAACGTATCCGGTATTATGAGGGGGTGCTCCATCTTGTTGGAAGTAAATTTGCCGTAAAACTGCTACAGGTAGATTATTAAGATGATCCTCGATTTTATTTTGAAGGAAACCTAAGTACCTAGCCCCTGTTAACTGACCTTGAAATAATATTGGTCCAATTATTCTGTTTCCAACGATACCAGCCCAGACATTGACGCCAAACTTTTCTTGAAAATTGCCCTCTCTCATTGCATGTTGATTTTGTTGGGACCAGTACCGAGAATTTTGCTTATTAAACAAGCCAGTATTTGTGAATCGTGATTCGTCGGAAAATAGAATAAAGTTGATGAAATTTTGGTTAACTCTATGATTTTGAAGCAACTAATCACAAAACACTACTCGTCTATCGCTATCGTCAGCATACAAATGTTGATGTAACTGATATTTAAATGCTCGATATCCGTGCTTTTTCAATATTTTTCTTGCTGATTCGTGATTTATCTGCATTTCTCGACTAATTTCTCTTAAAGAAACCGTTTTGTCAACCTCAACCATAGCAAGAACGTTAATCTCAGCCTCCTCAATTATGATAAACTCTGTTCTGCCTCTCGATTTTCCTCTTGCCTAAAACGATTCTCAACATACGGAAAATACTGATGGGATGGATGTTGCCAATCTCTGATTATACAACTCAGCAGCATTCCTTAAATTTCTGTGACATTCTCCAAGCAATAACAACATATCCACTTTTTCACATTGAGTATACATTATTTTGACGGACAATTGAACTGAAATTTAACAAAAATCAAGAAAATTTTAGCCTCTGCTCTTAAAGCTTATGTCACTGTCATAACCTAAGTGAGTGTTTTGTTTTCCAAAGAAGACTTCATCGAAATAACTGCAAAATATTATGCATCATGCCTATCCTCAGCACACTTGACAAAAGTAAATAAATTATTATGAAGTATTTTCCTCAGTAATATTCAATTTATGTTCTTGTAATCCAATCGCAAATAAATTAGTATCGTTAGATCCTATCCTATCCTTTTTTTGGAAAGTGCTTACAAAAGTAAATGAATTATCCATGGCACACTTGACAAAAGTAAATAAATTATTATGAAGTATTTTTTTTTAATGGTCGCCATTTGAAAAATAATAGTTAGACACGAAAATGTAATTTTGCCAACTTGTCTTATTCATATCTATCATACTAGTCACTGAAACTTCGCGATTTAAATATTCTGATATCACCTGAGGTCCTTAGATTAGTTTACTTCCGATCATGGCCACCTAGATGTAATTTCAAAAGTGGCTCCGAAAAAATTAAGTTGGCATAAAAACTTTCAAAAATGTCACATTCTGATCTAGAATTGTCTCAGAAATCCAAAAATGTTACAATATACGGGGTATTCCATTTAAAAATTTAGAACCGTAGCTATTTCCGATGAAACCGGAAGTGACCGGAAAGGGAAAAATATGTGAAAACTCTCCTCTTCACATACCATTTACCTATACCAAATCTCATTTTGCTACACCTAATGGTCTAGAAGTTATGACTTGTCTAATAGATTCGTTGACACCCGGTATAGTGCAATCTAAGTTATAGAACATCCAAGAAATTCTAGACAACGATAAGACTATTTAGCACTAGAACACAATTGAGTGTTTCAAGATGTTTCTGTGGGATTCTTAGAAAATTGCTTGATGTTCAAAGACGTTTCCATATTAATTGACGATGTTATTTCAACTGAATACCAGGTACGTAACAATATTTACTATTATTTCGCATAAAAAAATGGAAAAATTGCTTGGTATCACTCAGACTTCTATTACGATGGAGTTGACGGATAACTTCGACAATATTTCCATAACACAAACAATTAGCAATACAAAAAATTCAATTAATAAGTTGCGGACAATATATTACCATATCATCTGCACTGCTTGTCAAGAAAACGATTATTTCGATTCAAGTGCTTTCAAATATGTTTAAGGGTGTTGCTGCTCAAACTGAAACACACTGTATAGAGAGTGTCTATTCAGTATGTACATTACCGCGTTGAGAGTTTATAACTCGACGTTTCGACGTTTCGGTAAATGTATGAGAGGGTGGACGATAGCTGCTTCCTCTATTAGAGATAGAAAAAATATCTCAAAGTTAAGTTATGGAGCAATGAAGGCTATGTTTAAAATATAACTAGCAACTTACAGGATGTCCGATAAATGTGTGAAAGTTATATTTGTCTTAAACGAAACACCTTATATATCTTCACTCAAGAATATATTGAGTTGTATGGATTCAACCGTATTGTTCAGAAAATATCTCAAAATCAATAATTTCAGAGAATGGCGCGTTTCCAATACTGGGGCAGCCTAAACTCGGGATCACTTTTTCCTCAGTTTTTGAAATGGAACACCCTGTAAATAAGGGCATACCAGAATAGACCATAGACCCCACTATGAGCTTGTAGAAAATATAAGTTTGCTTGCTACTGACTGGACACGTTTCTCCCTGTCCATTTATTTATGCGCCAGCCCTTTTGCAATTTCTCTCGTAGGTACCAACATTAGGATTCTCAACTGTTGAAATCATCACCAGTAATTCGATTTTGCATTTCTATTTCCTACTTGCCGCTTTATGTGCTCGACTCAAGCTTTCTTCAACCCTCTGAAAAATCTGTGGTCGAATACAGTGTGTCCCACTTTTCATGAATACAGCCTTATATCTCAGTTATTGATAATGCGATTTTCTTGCAATTTTGGTGGTGATTATGATTCATTTACCTTCCATTGTCTTCCCACAGTGTGAGAAGGGGATTGACAACAGCTTTTTCTTGGAAAAAGAAATACCATGGGGCTCATTATCAGTGGCGGCGATAGGGTTTCGCCCCCCCCCCCCCGCCAAATTTTGATAGGATATTCATACATGTGGCAATAAAATCTGGAAATAGCAGAGGTCGAAGGGGCCCCTTATGGAGCTGGGCCACCCCGCACGGCGAGCTCTGCGACCCTTATCGCCGCCACACAATGAATAATTTTTCCGAAATCCCAGCCGATTTTGGCAGAAAAGTCTTCTTTTAATAAGTTCTTTATTTGTAACTAAGATGTCTAAAAACCATGGTGTGTCGACTCATACCTGCAAAATTGTGGGATAAAACGGGAGACAATTCGCCAGCTTGATTAAGAGAAAACAAATGAAATCGTGACCTGTTTCCCAAATATTCCGCATTTGCGTGTACCGCCACGGTCGGTTTTCCTGTTAGGGTAAATTTACAAGCACAGAAGTTTTCAAGTATTGTCGACGGATGAACTTAATAAAGAAACCTAATTATTGAAATTTACACAATCACCAATCAGTTTTATTTGTTACATTTTCGAATTATTTTTATAATTTTTTACTGAAATGCAATTAACTACAATAATAACCACGCATTTCATTTGGAAGTATTGAAATTAAGCTTCATGAAAATTCACCATTAGAACCTGTCAATCTTGTGCTAATATAATCAGGAATAGCGGGATTCCGTGAGATATATTCTTGCCATTATTTTCATTAAAATGTTTTTTAATAATACAAGATACTATGTGATAATCTTCATAATATGGTGGTACGTACTTTCGGATATAGATGAATTATTTTGTTCGTCTCTCTGGATTGCCCACATATGATACAAAAACGGAACATGATCAAATTATTATTGTACAGACTACACAGAAAACGATTAGATATTCACTAATTTTATTCAATGTTTCGCCAACACAGCAGCTTCTTCACTGTCTGATTGAATAAAGTTTGTGGAGATCGAATCGTTTTCTGTGTATTTTATACAATTACTATGGATCTTCATCACGTAACAGTCGAGTCAATCAGACAAATTGAATTATCATTGAATGAATGATGAATTTCTAAGAAAATATGCAACAAAATGGACAAACACATTAATAATAGTCATCATTACAGGGAAATTGCACTATGAAATTTAGATTCCGTCACAACTATTCATTTTTGAACAGTATTTGACGTTTGTTGAAATTCCATAAAATTGACAACAGTCGTCAATCACCATATCCCTGGAATATTGACATGACTAAAATTCTATAAAGGCGCCATCTCTGGGACCAAGTGAAGAAGCAGACCACTATTTCATTTGTTTATTTGTCTTCTGAAAAATCAAAACAAAAGCGAATCACTCGACACACCAGGGTTTTTATACATCTTATTTGTAACTGTGGTAACAAAATAACGAATTACAATATTTTAGATTCTGCTGTTTTCATCATAACTACCTACCTTCTGAAACAATACACTTTCTTCTCAAACGTATTCACTTTTCTTAAAATTTGGGGAGAAATTTTCTGACAGGCTTGCCTAATTGTGATGCCTCTTGTAATTCCTCTCCATGAGAATGCTTCGCTTCTCTTCGCATTCATGCTTATTTTCCACCTGTTGAACCATACTTCAGTGGAAGATGAGCTTCCTATCTAGGGTTAACCCTAGATATACGGCTTCGTCTACCCAAGAGATTTGTTGGCAGTTCACGATGGCATGCCTGTATGGTTTTCTGCGTCGCCTGGTAAGCGAGATTGCTTCGCTCATCTTCGCGTTCATACTTATTTTCCACCTGTTGAACCATACTTCAGTATGGCTTAGACCCCATTTTCCTGCGATGACTCTGCTATAATGCCTATGTCGTCTGTAGAGTGCTATCTTTGATGACGGGTGATCTCTTGGAATGTCGGCAGTATAGATTGAGAATAGGTGTGGGAATAGTACCGCTCCTTGTAGTACTCCTGCTTCTAATCTTCTGCGGGATGAGAGTTCTACTCTGCCTCTACATCTGTACTTCCGGTTCCTCAGGAAGGAGCTGATCAGCTTATTCATAACGGTTTGGTAACCTGAGTCCATCAGCTCTGCTATGAGTCTGTCATGTCAGACTTTTTCGAAAGTTTTTGAAACGTCCAGGAAAACTTACGCGGTTAGGTGTCACTTTGCATTGCGGTTCCAGCTTTTTGATGCCGTTTCCACAATGTGAGTGATCTGGAGCTCTGTTAAGTGCCCTTGTCTAAAGCCGAACTGTTCATCTGGGAGGATGTTTAGTTCTTCAGTTATGACCTCCAGTCTTGTCTGGATAACTTTTTCAGCTACTTTGCTCATCGCCCGTGTTAGGTTGAAGGGGCGGTGGTTCTGCGGGAAGGTGTGGTTTTTGTTTGGCTTCGGGGTCATGATGACTGTTGCCTCTTTTCAGCTGACTGGAAAGTGCCTGAGTCTTAGTAAAGCGTTTAAGACGTTGGTCAGAACGGCGATGCCTTTTTTCGGAAGCGCCTTGACTGCTCGGATGGGCATGTCATCCGATTCTGGTACTTTCATGGCATTGGAGTGCCTAAGAATGGTTTCTACTTCCTCTGTTGAATTTGGGTCTACGATGATGTGTTAGTCGTCTGTCCTTCATAAATGTCTGATTGTCCTGTCTACGTGGGTTTTTGTGTCCTCCATTTCGTCGGTGTAGTCGACTTCGTTATGCCGGCAGCATGTAAGCACAACGTACATGGTTATGGCAATCTGCTTGTATCTACGCTTTCTGATTGATTGATGCCAGATAGCAGAACGTTGTGCCATTGCGGAGCCACAGTCATGTACGTTTTGCAAGTAAATTAAAAATGCATGTCGATGCCAGATAACAGTACATATTGTAAGAGTCGCGTCAGCGCCGTGTACGGTATGCCAATAAATCAAAATTGCTTGAGAATGTATTTTGAATAAAAGTAGGATCTAAAAACATGTATTTTATTTCGCGCTGGTGTCCACTGCCATCTGATTTTGCGTTTGCTACGTTACATTCCACATTCCTAGTATATTTCGATTTCTTTTTACTACTCTTGGTTATCTTTCAGTGAAGGCTGGTCTTCCACAGGGCATCCTCTCACTGCTTCTTGTAACACCAGGTCTTCTTCTGGAAATGGTTGCTGGTTGCACAACAATTGCCGTACGACAAAGGAATTCTGGATCTTGCCCTGCATTTCTTTTGGTCACTTTTTGGAGTAGGGCTAAAATCTTTTCGACGGAAGCTTCAAATCTTGTATGGCGATCCTGCATAACTTTTAACAATGCTTCAAATGATGATGCCTCACTTTTTTTGGATAGAGTTTAATTTTTGAATACAAGATAATTTTCATTGTCATTACTTGCATCATTTAGTTCTGCATGAGAATCACTTGTTTATACCGAACGAAATCCACGTTGTTTTCCTTCTTTCCGGAAGTTAGGATACCAACATTTAGATATTTCAATATTTGCATGTTCCATGCATAACTGACCAATCTGGCCAGCTTAAAAATAATGATGTGTTTGGTTGTCTCTGGTCAGACACCCGAAAAGCTAATTTGGCTAAACTGACAGCTCGAAAAATGAAACAGTTGCCAGCAAACAATTGAAATACCATCGGACAGCTGACAAATGAAAAAATAAAAATAAACGTAAATAACCAAAACATTTGGTTTATTGTCACAGTAAACGCAAAAAAATAATACAGAAATAATTCGAAAACACTTCTTATGAACCTTCTCAATAACCAGAACTCAGACATACACATGAAGCACCCACGAAAATTCGGTTGAAGACAACATTGGAAGCCAAAGTGAGTAGGATATATATTTTTTAAGTAATTTTCATATACTTTCAAACATTTTAAGATCGACACTTGCAAAGCGTAAAACAGATCACACTTTTTTAGTAAGCAGAAATACATGCTGTAACTCTGAAAAACAAATAGGACTATAACGTATGCAGTTTCAGTGAGATCGAAGAAAAAAGTTATGAATTATTCTGATGGTGCATCCAGAACTTAATTATTCTCCTTGTAGTGACAACTTGTAAAATGTGAATCGATCATTAAATATAGTGTTTGAATCGAAAGTAGCTTGAAAATGTTGATAAGATTTCTATGAACAAATATGTATGCTGCGTTAAGGATCATTCAAAGTAGGTCACCAACATTTACATGCTGCACATATTCTAAATTTTATACTCCACAGTAATACTCACCAACACACCACATTATTACATTATCAAAGACCAGGGAAGCGCCAGGTTTTGAGAAGGGATTTTAATGGTGAACCTAACTTATAGTAACAAATATTTGCTTCTCTAAATTATGTTCTTATAATCTGAGCATCTCACATACTCAAATATTGAAAAAATGAGCTACTAAATTGAATTAGAACAGTTTGAAAGTGTTTGAACCAAACAAATGTTCTTGCAACGCACTGTGTAGATATCACCAATGCAGAATGATACTGAAAAATGTGGGGCTCGGCCAGGAATCTTAAACTTCCACATCCAAGATATAATAACTGAGTGTTAATGTAGATATATCCTTCTGCTAATTTAACATAATAGACCACTTACTGACATAATGAATAGCACAGCAAACTTGTTCGTTTCTTCACTTAGCTTAGTTATAGATATCCATTTGTTTGAATATTGAAAATTGACGTTTATGTTGTTTGCTATTTCAATAGAGCTGCATGCTTGACGTCCGAGAGCATATCATTAAATGATTATGTTTATAATCAGAAGTTGAATGTACAAATTCGAATAACGGTTTGATGGAGAAGTGTGAACGTTTTGAATGTATACACGGTAAGGAAGTAGATGGAAGTCATGAAGGAATTGAAGTTGATAGAGATCCTGGTAATGCAGGTGGCTTTAATGTGGAAACCCCGTGATTTCGAATTTCACCGATGCGCCGATAATTGAAAGTTTTCTGTACTTCAGCGATTTTTTGTGTTCGAGCCAGTCTATAGGAAAACCGGAAAAGATACGAAATCAAAGTATTGTCATTATAACCATTTCCATCACTACTTTCATTTTCGAAAAGCGATAGAGATTTGATCTAGTAACATATGAGCTTATCGATTTTACCCTTCATAAAATCTTGTACGCTTATATTGTAAACCAGTTTGGATATGCAATTTCGATTAGGAATATTGATATTGTGCCCTCAATCTCAACTAATAAAATTAACACTCTCTGAAATCTCTCATTCGAGCAATACAATTTGACGTATGGCGAAGAAATACGTTACGGTCAATTATTGGCTGTCATATTCGTATGTTATGCAACAAGTGTATCGAAACGTACAAGCGCAAAACGAGAGTGTGGTTTCTAGAGTCACCATAATTTTTTTTGATAAAACGGAATGAATTTTTGATCATCGTAATAATGATATGAATGAAATAATCACCAAAATGGCTATTTTCATTTACATTGACGCTTAATTTTGGTCAACATTTTTTGTTGTTTTCCTTCATTCGTGCTACAACCCACTACTCAATTCAACCTGGATCTGGCGCGTTAGTTCAAAACTATGCAATTCACAAAACAATACCTGTATGGACGGTTGCAAGTTTCTACCTAAGAAACCTGCCGTCGCTATTACGTCATCAAAAATATTAATGTTTTAAGTTAGGTTATATCCTAGGAATGGTTTTGGTTTTTGTTATTGTATTAATAATTAATATAAACTAATGATGAGTGCTTATTATGGTTTTGGCCAAATTTCGGTGTTGTGTCATTACAGCATCTTGCTGGTGGTAAGTCATTGTATTATCAAACAACCAATGAAAAAGCGAAATACAAAATCGAAAACATGTTTTCGATTATCAACACAATAATTTCAACCATTAAAAAATCGAATATTTTATCATAAGTGGAATAATCAATTTTTCGAGTAGGTACAGTTGCGGCCAATAAAAAATAGGATAACTCTTATAGCAGATTTTTGTTTATTTCTAGCTACTTGAATTTGTGTTATGAATATGTCACATGGCAACATTGAATATTTGACATCTATCAAACAATTCCAAATTAGGAAGTAATCATGCCGCATATACATGCAGTGACGAAAGGTGTAATAATCGCAAAAATAGACAACTGTCCCTTTTTTTTTGGCCGCAACCGTACCTACATGAATTTTTTGAAAAATTATCTGTAATCGCGCTGCGACGAGTGTAATTTTCACTTATAATCTCCCAAGTGCATGAATTATTGCCGGAAGTTATTCGAGAACATCAATTTTCTTAAAAAAAGTACGAGAAAAATTTCCTGCAATTAATTCAAGTACACGGGGGATTCGGTAAGAAAATTTCACACCAGAATAAATCATATTATTGCTAATTCCATCTAACTTGGAGATTATCCAAGGCAAAACAAGTTATAACATTGGTGGGCCATGGAAGGCTTTTGTTGACACAATCACAGATACGCATTCGTATTGTGGCGGTGTGTTGAAAACATGTGTCTATCAGAAAAAAGCGGAAAGCGCTTTGCTGGATAAAGCATAAAAGCGCCTTACAAGCCTACTAGACGGTTCAAATTACAGACAACTGAACCACTTTGAATAAATCCAGCGGAAAATAAAGCAATTTATTTATCTGTAGCGGCTGGAAGACCTGTCAGTCGTTTATCACGTGAAGCGTGAAAGCAGCTGCAGCCTCTGCATGCTTTTAGACGCACCCATTGACAGCTCAACCACTAACCAGGAAGGCCCAATTTCCTAGTTCGTATTGTTGCAAAGTTGTTTTCAAGATTTCAGAAGAATAATATTGCGGAGAATACTTAATAATTAGATGAGTAATAATGTAAAAACAACAAATATATATATTATGCATATTTCGAAGAACTTTGCGAAGATAAAAGAAAAAAAAAATTCAAAAAAAAAGTCACCCATGATTGAAATACTTGATCAAAAATTAGAAATCAATCAGCGTAAAACAAAGAAAGCGTCTGGAAATTTCAACTAAGTTTTCACGAAAAGGTAAGTGGAATAAAATTGTTTCAAATATTGAATTCATGTATTCAAGTATAGGTAGTATAGGTTCGATTGATTAAATTTTTTTTATCGATGAACCTTCGTTGTTGAAAAGCAAGGAGTCTTCAAAATATTTTCAAACACATTCGAAATATCTAATAAATACATAATTATGAAAGATTATCTCCTTTCATATGAAAAATGAAATTCCATTCGTACATAAAAGCAAAATATCAACTATCACATGTCAAATATTTGATACAAAAATTTCCACTTATTAATTTCGTCCAGGGCACCCTGGAGGATAAAAATTTCCGGAAATATTTTGGGTTGTCATGGCAACCAAACAAAAGCCAATTTTTTTATTATCTAAAAAGTGAGTTGTGAAATTTTTACTTTTAATATCACAAGAGCTTAAACAATTTGCAATTAGAATTTTCCTGCCCAATAAATTGTAATCAATTGGTTACCTAATAATTCCTCACAAATGAAACAGTGAAGCAGGAAAGTAGTTGTTTTCTGTCTGTTTGCCTCATATTTTCTACTAGGTGGAAATATTTGGAGAGAAAGGGAACTCGATTTTATTCGTATCATTTTACTGATACTACGAGGCTTGTTTGGTAAGTCCGTGACTTTTTAAATTTCCCGCGCAGTAACTTTAAATGCAACACTGCTGCTGTCAACCACCATCTTTCAATAGACTACTGTCAAATTTTGAGCAAGCTGCGACATTTGGTTTGTGTTTGACAGCAATTAGAAGCAGACAACCTCGTGAATTTTAACAAAAATGGAAAAAAGTGAATTTCGTGTGTTGATTAAGCATTATTTTTTGCGTAAAAAAACCATAACTGAAACCAAGGAAAGACTTGATAAATACTATGGGAACTCTGCACCATCAATTTCAATGGTTAAGAAGTGGTTTACTGAGTTCCGTTGTGGTCGTACCAGCACAAGTGACGCCGTACGTTCAGGTCGCCCAAAAGAGGTCATCACGCCCGAAATCGTCGATAAAATCCATGGAATGATATTGGACGATCGGAGAATAAAAGTACGTGAGGTAGCTGAGGCTGTAGGCATCTCAACTGAGCGAGTACATCACATTTTACATGAATATTTGGACATGAAGAAGCTATCCGCGAGATGGGTGCCGCGATTGCTCACACTCGACCACAAGCGCAACCGTGTGACCACTTCAAAGGAGTGTTTGGCAAAGTTCAATCGCAATCCGGGCGAGTTTTTACGCCGTTATATAACCGTAGACGAAACATGGATCCATCACAATACCCCAGAGACCAAGGAACAATCAAAACAGTGGGTGTCAACTGGTGAACGTGCACCAAAGAAGGCTAAGGTGCGTCTGTCAGCCAACAAGGTTATGGCCACAGTTTTTTGGGATGCACGCGGTGTCATTCATATAGATTACTTAGAGAAGGGTAGAACGATCAACGGCGAATATTATTCAGAGCTTTTAGACAGATTCGATATTGATTTGAGGCAAAAACGACCACATTTAGCGAAAAAAAAAGTGCTGCTTCATCAAGACAATGCACTCGTACATGTGTGTAGTCACTATGGCAAAAATTCATAAATTGGGCTACGAACTACTACCCCATCCAGCATATTCTCCAGATTTAGCCCCTTGCGACTATTTTCTTTTCCCAAACCTGAAGAAATGGCTGGGTGGTAAGAGATTTGGGTCGAATGAAGAGGTTATAACCGAAACAAACGCCTATTTTGAGGGCCTTGAGAAAACCTATTATTTGGAAGGAATAAAAAAACTGGAAAAACGCTGGACTAAATGTATTGATCTAAAAGGAGATTATGTTGAAAAATAAAACGCTTATTTGCCAATTTTTTTTTCTTTATTCAAATAGTCACGGAGTTACCAAACAGCCCTCGTATCTGGTATCATTTTTACGATTTTTATCGTGTGCCTTAGATAGTGCATCTGCTAAAACCATATTTTTGAACCTGGCTGTTACACTAAACCAATGTCGTCTTTGTGTATTTGAATAAGCATTCGCTGTAAACGAGATGGACATGAGTTGAGCGGTTTTTTAATTATACTGGGATTGTGGTCACTTCCCACTATCACTCGTTTTCGTCCATAAACAAATTGATGAAACGTTTCCAAACCAAATAAAACAGCTAATGTGTGTTTTCAAATCGGTGCTAAATTTTGTTTTGATTCAGTAAGTGATTTCAAAGTAACTGATACTTCTACTGAAATTAATATCTGTTTCAACTTTTTTCATGTGTTGCTTCCTAGTGCCACTGTTTATAATTTTGTAATGAATAATTTTGTAATAATTTTCTTGGTGATTTTTTCTGATAAATTTTAAATGAATTCAGTAACAAATGTGAAAACAAGAAACCTCTCTATGTATTTTTTGCATGATGGGTTTTTGGTTATTTTGTATTGCTTTATCTTTATCCCGGCCTGGTTCTTTCCCCTGATCTGAAATTTTATGACCGAGAAAAATCAAAATAATTATACCAAATTAACATTTTTTAAATTCAATTTCAAATTCAGTGTACGACATCATTTTGAAAGATTAATCAATCTTTGATCGAGCTCATCTCGATTTTTTTTTATTAAAAAATCATCTATGTATGACACAACTCCTTCGATATTTTCAAAATGTATTTTATTCTTCTTTGGAAGATCTCAGATGCCGGTGTAATTCCATATAGAACACGTAGGAATATTCCAAAAAGAGTATTAAATGTACATAAAAGCGAGCCATTTATGAGTTAATTTTATTTGATGAAAAGCATCTTAAACATCCACTGCCGAGAAAAAATTTGCTCTATCAACTTTATCGTTATATCATCGACAGTTGGCAAAAGAAAATGTTTCCTTTTCATTGCCTCATTGAGGTCTTTGGGGTTAAAGCATATTTACCTAGTCTGTAGGTTGGTCCACCTTTTGAATTATTTGATCCCTCTCTTGTTCATCTAACTAATTTTTTTATTTTTCTTTCATCGCAATCGGTACTTGACGCCGTGGCGCACGAATTACATGCCCCACAATGTCTTTTATCCGATTCTCGTAACCTCCATCCAAACATCCAATTGTTGTTTGTTGTTTGTTTTTTTCCGTTAACCAGCTGTCGTCCCCTTACGAACGGAATTCCTCAGAAGTCGAAACTTTTGCTAGCTAAGAATTAACGAGGTCTTACCTTTTTACGTGCGAATCCTAGCACTTTCTCGGGCCATCAGAAAAAGTTCTGCAGTCGCCAAAGTTTGAACCTTTGACTGGCAGCCAAAAGTGATTGAAACAATGTCGCTTTAACCACTCGGCTACCTGGCCCTGTATTTATTTTATTTTTTCATATCCTTAATTTTTTTATTTTTGAGTTTGTAATATCTCTGCAAGTTTGATTAAGTTGTAGTTTTCACATTCTTCTCTTACCCAAAATTGACTGAACATTTGATTCGTCCTCAATGTAAAATGTTATGAACTTTTCAATAATATTATACGGCGTGAGTCATAAATTTGCAAGCAATAAATAATTGTTTTCAATACTCACGTCAAAAATGTGTAATTTTTGATGACTTTTGGATACTTGATTCACAAATATCTCGGTGCTATTAAGTGTTCGACTTGAATTGAGGAGAGTGATTAGAAAACTTAGGAATCACCCATCAGTATGAACAATTTCATAGATTTTGTTTCAAGGATTCTGACGATGGGGTAATTTGGTTACACTTTGTTCGAAGGTCTGCCATCTCAAGTAGTTGCATCGTGAAAAGACCTTCAACCAATCAAGATAATGGATGTTCGAGAGAAGACCAATTGAATGCCAGTTTTACTGATGAGAACCTGGAAATTCACGTAAAAAAAGTCAAGCCTGCCAACAACTCATAGTTCACTTCAAAAATTACGAAATAGTTTCTTCATTCTCATTATGGTTTCGGTATCTTCATTTCAAACATATCAAACCACTATTCCATATGATTCGTGATATCCCCAAATGAATCCGTCAAAAGTTTGTACCAACATAATAATTAAAATTCTATGAGGAGAAAATTAAAAGTAATTGATTGACTTTTCAAGCTATATATTGTTCAACACTCTTAAAAGCAATGAGTAATAGACGGCCCATTAGAACGCACTTTTTAACTCACTAGCGTAACATTCATACAAATCATGAAGGATATATAATATATTCACTTCTGAAGTTGGAATCCTGAAATTTTCCATGAATCGAACGAACGCGCATGATAATGATAATAAATAATGATTAAATTGATAGAAGGACTACATGAAAAAAGTTTGTTATCGCTACGTGACCGATTACTATTTTAAAAGTACCCTTTTGTGCAGTTCAAATGTCTATACAGAAGGTCCCTCCGGGAACTGCATCGATCAATATATAGAAAACCATAGGTGGGCAGAATTTGAAAATTTGGGAGTTTACTATTGTTGATAAGTGCTATCCGGCTAAAATATTTTGAAGATTGTGGCACTTCCGGTTGAAAATTGCATTTGCAGACCGAAAAATATATGTTTTTTTTTTCTGGACATGATCATTTATTTTCGATTGTGTATCAATTTATTCGTAGGAGAGGACCCAGTTCAGTAGAATTTTGATATCAATTCGATTAGAGTTATCGTTCACCAGAAAATTATATAGATCCGGTTGAAAATATTATTGTAAATCCATTTTTTCAAATGTAAACCCTCCAATTTTATATTCTCATTCGATTTGGCATCGAAAATGAAGCTAACTTTGAATAAGCTTATCTATGCCTACACTCAACAGTTTTCGAAATATTGGCGAATTAACATGTCTCAGTTCTAGAAAATCTCGTATTCTTGAGTTTACTTATTCTTAGTTGGCCATGGCGCCCGCAGTTGCATTGGAAACAATCAACTGCTACGAAAATGTCATTGTCATCAATCATGCCGGCTCGTTCGAATTATTCGAATGAAGATTACTTAAATCTGTTTATTATTTATGGCGACTGTACTAGGGTTATCTCAAGAACATGTGATATACGAGTATTTGCTATTCGGTATCCACAGAAGCAGAACCACTCACAAAATACTGTTGAACGAATTATAGAAAACTTCAAAAACTTTGGATCCGTCAAAGCAACAGTGCAGAGAAAAAAGCCAATTGTTGATGATGAAGATATTGAAATTGCCATTTTGGGATATTTTGCTGCATATCCAACAATATCTTTGAGACAAGTTGCAAGAGAATCAGGATTGTCAAAAAACTCATTACACAGAATACTGCGCAAACATAAATTTCACTCATATAAGTTCTACATAGTTCAGCACCGGAAAGAAACAGATTTTCCACGAAGTGTTTTTGTGAATTCGTTTTAACTTGGTCGCAAGGGAACGAATTATTTTTTGATGATATTATATGGACAGACGAAGCTAAATTTACAAAGAGTGGTGTCTTCAACCCACATTATTGCCATTATTGGAGTGTCTCAAATCAGCATGTATTCAGGGAACTGAATTTTCTTGGCAGTTCAATGTTTATTGTGCGATAGGAAGTAATAGCATCGTGACACTGCATTTTTATCAAGAAAACTTAAATGGTAAGTAAAAAACAGGGAAAAGGTAAGCTTATCGGGCTTCTGCGATTTCAAACAAGAATTTTTCAGTCAAATATCACTCAAAGTATTTCCT
This sequence comes from Chrysolina oricalcia, assembly GCA_944452925.2. Taxonomy (NCBI): domain Eukaryota; kingdom Metazoa; phylum Arthropoda; class Insecta; order Coleoptera; family Chrysomelidae; genus Chrysolina; species Chrysolina oricalcia. Next base: position 23,071,983 of record OX101818.2, read on the forward strand.
TCTTTTGATGGCCACTTCTTTACACACTTATCAACCCATATTTCACAATTACAAGCACTAAAAACATTATTTTTTCACAAAAAAATCCACCCTTCTTCAGGACAACACAACCAACAAATCTGGATATTTTTATCATTTTATATGTAGTGGGTTGGTAACTGCGCGCGCCTACTATTCAAATTCGATTCTGGACAAATAACTTCCCCTCCATTACTATGTTCAATTGTTTAAATTTCGCCATTTTGGTGTTTTACTTAAGTAAATATCATAATCTGAAAATGTTAAAATTCTACGAATTTATAATTAAGGTAAACAATAGATACGCACTTATTAATTTTTTAATTAAATGGGGAGTGTTTTTGGGTTCAGTGCAAAGGAAATACATCTGGACAAAGACAAATTATTGTATCGACGTCAATGAATATAGTTAGCGCGCGCAGAAAAAACTTTGAGTGATTTTTGACTGAAAAATTCGTGTTTGAAAATGGTCAATTTTCAATGTTTGCAGAGCCATATCTCGGAAAGTAGTAGAGAGCGCCGTAAAATGATTTCAGATTCGTGTTCAGGGGACCAGTAACATCACTTTTTTTTGCGCTGAAGCCCGATAAGCTTACCTTTACCAAAAATAGATGTCAATTTCGAAACAAGAATAGGATGAGATGTATATTTTTTTGCAGGTGAAGGATATTTGAATATTTTGCATAATTTCGAAAATGAGTACTTGGACACTTTACCAATTGCTAATCATAGAAACCTATTTTATCAACATGACGGGGCACCTCCGCATAATGGTCTCTTAGTCAATACTCGTTTACAAGAATTGTTTCATGACCAGTGGATAGCCAACAATGGACCATTTCTTTGGCCGCCCCGCTCTCCAGATTTATCAGTGCTCGATTTTTTCATTTGGGGTACAATTAAAAATCAAGTCTATGAAACACAATTGACTACCATGGAAGATTGTATGCAAAGAGTGAGGAATTCATTTGAGAATCTCAGACCCGATTCAATACGAAAAGCGACACATCAAGAATTATTAATAATATGTGAAAAATGTTTGGAAGTTGAAGGGCGCCAATTCGAACATTTACTGTCCGAATAATTTTTGTATATCGTTAATTGTTCTCTTTCATTCGAATTATTTTATAATTTCTTTATCTACATTTTTGTATTGGCGGAGATGGAATGTTTTTGAAATTTTCTATAATTCGTTTAACAGTGTTTTTTGAGGGCTTCTGCTTCTGCGGATAACGAATATCAAATATATCACGTGGTCTTGAGATAACCCTATTACATTCGCCATAAATAATAAATAGATTTAAGTAATCTACATTCGAATAATTCAAACGAGCCGGCATGATTGATTACAATGACATTTTCGTGGCAGTTGATTGTTTCCAACGCAACTGAGGGCGCCATGGCCAACTAAGAATAAGTAAACTCAAGAATACGAGATTTTCTGGAACTGAGACACATAAATTCGCCAAAATTTCGAAAACTGTTTAGTGTAGGCATAGATAACCTCATTCAAAGACAGCTTCATTTCCGATGCGGAATCGAATGAGAATATAAAATTGGGGTGTTTCCATTTGACAAAATGGAATAATTTTTTCAACCGGATTTATATCATTTTCTGGTGAACGCCCTGTATAACTCTAATCGAATTGATATCGAAATTCTACTGAACTGGGTCCTCTCCTACGAATAAATCGATACACAATCAAAATTAAATGATCATGTCCAGAAATAAAAAAAAAATATTTTTCAATTTAAAATTTGAAATATTTTGAAAACGGTCAGACTTGGGTATAGGACATTATACATGAAACATGTGCAGAATCATGCGTTGAATCTAAAACTCGATAATATACAGGGTGTCCCATTTAAAATAACAAAGTTGTGGTCAACTTCCGGTACAACCGGAAGTGTCACAATCTTCAAAATATTTTAGCCGGAAAAATGGGGTTATCATTAACGAACTATCTTATAAAAATCAGTACGGGCCATTTGCCTCTATTAATTTGTGGGGGAATAAACTCTATAGCTTGGTCTAACAAGCAATGAATTGAAATCAATATTAGAAAAACAAAACAAAATAGCATTCATTTCAGAGCCCCAAGGGGTGGAAGATAATGAAAGGGGTGGATTTGAATGCCTTCACTATATTATTTGCATGCTCAAATCGATTAATCAGTTCAAGAAGCCGTAAGAAACAGTTTCAGAAAGGTCCTAATTCTAAAGCAGAAACTGATGAGTCTGTCGTATTCCAAATTGAAAAAAAATCATTGACGGTAATGAGCTCAACTCGCCCAAAGAATGTGAAAGAATTAGCGGGAATAAAAGGGAAATGAGAGGGGAATAATAAATCAGTACCAATTCCTGAAATGTCTAGGAACAACCATTTTAATTTTGTTCCTATGACCATTCATTATGGCAGGATTACCACCAATGAGTATTCCAGTTTTTGATGACCGCAAGCAAATAAATGGGTAGAAATCAGATACGCTTTCAAATCAATGATAGATGAAAATACTGCAGTTGATAATTTGCACAAATTGTTTTATCTCAAATCATTTTTGGTAGGGGAGGCCTTTGAAATATTCGAATCTATTTCGATCACTCCTTCTATTGTTCTGTTGCAAAAAAATCGTCAATAGTCACGTTCGTGCAATTATTGATTATCCAAAACTTCACAGAGAGTGTTAGAAAGATTTGAGAAAAATGTTGAATACTTTGGTATATTTTAGATTTTTGAATACTTTAGGAGAAGAAACCGAAAAGTGAGAAACTTTGGTTACCCCCATAATACACCGAGAGAAATCCAGTTATACAAGTTTTTTTTCAAAAAAATCTTATAGCTGCTAAATAAATTATTTTAGCAACTAAATGTTATCTGATCAATGTAAAAAAAGAAGGTTTTAAACGTTAAACGGGTCTTATTTTCAAAACACTCATTTTATTTTGAAAAGGTTACCTCTTAGATTCAATAAAGGGCACGATTGTGGTTAAAAGATGATGTTTCATTCCACTCACCACTAACAGGCCGTTTCATCATCGGGTCGGTCATCTACGTCATTTCAATTCTTATTGTCAATCAGTTCACGTGTGGATTTGGTTGTGTTGTGTAAATGCAGAAATAAAGGTTAAATACGCTTTGTTTATAGTTTGTTTCTACAAGAAATACATTTCGGGCAAGTGTCTATCTGAGTGTGTGTTTTCAACAACAGATTTTATCCGTTGTTATTATTTGTGGGAGGTTAAAATCAAACAAGTAAGTATTGGGTGAGCTTCTGGGATGGTACATTTTTATATTAGATTATATTCATTTGTTCGAATAAAATTCACGGTGATGGCTGGAATTGAATGAAAATGTGACTTTTTCAGGAACCGAACGGGTTCTGTAGTACTTAATTCCGGTTCGAACAGAAACGACACAAATTAAATATTTTTCAAGAGAAACATCCTATATATGTATTTTATAGTTTCTGCAGTAGAGAGCAAATTCTGCGAACATGAAGAGGTTGTGGAGATATTTATAAAGAGATACTTTTATCTTATGACATGATATTGTTAGATGATTTTTTCATATGGGAACCTAAGATTCTGGTTCCTAAAATTTGCAAATTGAATGAAATCAACCTTTTTAATATCTGTCGATTTCTTGTAGGGTAGGGTTGCCACAGATTTTGCCACATTCAAAAATTTTTATGTACATTAAATCATTTATTCGAAATAAAATCTTAAATACTGAAAAATCGGTTTTTCGCCATTCTGACGGATAATTTGGAGTTATGTCGAACATTGTTAAATATAAACGTTTTTGATTACTTAATCATCTACAACTTTTTCATTGAACATTTTCCGCTAAGAGGTCATGTGGGTACTCATTTTGTTTTGTAAGAAAAATAGTGAACCTACTACTAACACGGACTTCTATGAAGCATCTGTTTTCAAACCTCTGGAATTTCACATGAAAGTATTGTAATGAAACACTCCTTTCAATACATTTGATTTTTATTAATTATTCTTGAGCTGAAATAAAATAGTATTTGAATATTGAGTAATTATTTTTTTTGTTTCAGATGACTAATTTATTGTATAATTTGAAGATTCTTCCCTCTTGTCAACTCTATCCGTGGTTACTAGAAATAGTGTATATTTTGATGTATTTCTAATGTTGCCAGATTTAAGAAATACTTTATTTTATTGTTGATATGTAAGTTTTACGACTTTTGTTAGAAAAATATATTTTTTTGAAGCCGTTTCGTTAATTAATTTTGTCATCTTCAGGCTACTGTAAGATACTGAAAGAGAATTTTTTTTAATCAATAAAATGTTAGAAAAAAAACAAATAAGAATATACAAATCAATTTGCTACTAATACTTTTCCAGAAACAATCACTGAACTATATTCTGGTAACAGATAAAACTTCAGAGTAGATCAGAGTTAATTAATAATAATTCAATATATAGTTTTATACGTTACCAAAACATTGTTCAGTGATTGTTTCTGGAAAAGTATTAGTAGCAAATTGATAAGTATATAGTATTATTTGTTTTTTCTAATGTTTTATTAATTAAAAAAAATCTCCTATCTGTATCTTCCAGTGCCCCGAAGATATCAAAAAATGAATTGACGAAAAGTTGACTTTAAACAAATAGAGTTTTCTTTAATTCAAGGCCTCAAATCCCCCCCAAAAAAATTAAAAATCAGTCACTATATTTTAATTTCCTTAATAAATTTTGATCAATTTCTCAACGAGTTTCAATGCTGAACTGTCCACGGATAAGTATAAACAACTAATGTGTTACTATTTCAGGAAATTAAATCAAATATGACGAATCTCTATAACTAAAGTAGCTTTTTCATGATATCTATAGGATTGAAATTTTTAAAAGCGTGCTTGTTGAATTCTCATTCCGAGAATATGACACTGGCACTCACCGTGTTGCAACTTCCGTTTAACATATTTTTCGTAGATATTCATTAAATGGCAAACATTTTTGCTTCCAAACACTTTGTTTCTGACCAAAACGTTTTTGAATAGCATACGCATGAAAATAACCTCCCTCTAGAGCTCTGATAACATCATCAACGCCAAAACACCACATCAACTCCTTTAAGTTGAAAAATGTCGAATAGCATATGTGGTGATATTGAAATGTGTTTGAGGATTAACAGTTGGGCAAAATTTTGAAATTTCAATAATTCAATTTTTGATAGCCTATACCTTCATGTGTATTGATGATCCGAATTTCATGATGTACTTCATGCACTATTAAAACTGTTTAAGTTTGTAAAATGAGGTTCAACAACTGTAAATCCTTAGAAACTGTTCAAAATCAGCTAAATCGCCACATGTGCTATTTATGATTTTGTGGCAGTGTTTTGACGTCAATGCTATTTTCAGAACTGTTCAGTAAGAAATTATTTTCTTGCAGGTTATTCAAAAACCGTTTAGCTGGTAAAGGAAAGTTTTTGGATGCAAAAATGTTTACTATTTGATTGTTACACAATTTTTTATAACCACTATAAGATATAGTATAATAATGAAATACCAATCCTTTAAGTATTACATCAAAAACAAGTCATCTTGACATGAATATCTTTTCAATTTTATACAGTCGTCATTTTATATAGAAATGTCAATCATTTAAACATTATATTGAGAACAAGTAAGCTTTATATAATCATCTTTTGATTTTTATAATAACTTCATATAATATTGAAACGCCAGTCATTTAACCATTATATTGGAAGCAAGTAATTTCGATATGACAATATTTTCATTTTTATACGAGTGTTCTTTAACAGTTATACAACTTTTTTGAAAAAAATACCCTGATCATTCTGAAAAGGTTACTATGTTGGCGCCTATTCAATTCAGAAATCTTTTAAATGTTATACAATTTTGTATAACAGGTAATAGATATTTCTCTCAAAGAATGGGAAATATAGTGTAGCAGACATGAAGGTAATAAGATAAAGTATGATATACATTTTTTCTGAGAAAGCGATGTGAATTTATTGATAAACTTGACACCCATAAGATTCAAATGGCTAACAATAATGAATTTGATCCTAAGAGTGAGTTTTGTCATTAATTCCAATAAAGCGTTCATGCTACCCATCAAATTCAGAAAGCGCAGTAAAGTTCCAATGTTTTTATTGCAAGGGTACTAATACAATTCATAGGTGTCAAGATTTCATGAAATTGACTACGTCCATGAGAATAGAAGAAGCTAAGAAATATCATCCATGCTCAAATTGTTTGAGGCTTCATCATAATACCAAAAATTATTAAGCGCCAAAATGTAGGAAATTAGGAAAGCCACAAAATTCGCTTCTTCATATATTATATACCAGACAGGTTCGAAAAAATTCCCCTCCAAAAGAGGAACATCGAGAAAACACTGATTTCGCCGTCCTTCCTGAAAACTAGCATAGAAACAATTTTGAAATATCTAGAATTGGAACAGGTGAAACCATTGCAAACGTAGCGACAACTTCGCAAATTCTTCTAGTAACTGCTGCGGAACAAACTGAAGATTCAAAAGCACTTTGAGATAATGGTTAGATGAGCTACTTTGTTACCAAAAGCTTATGCAAAAAACTATGTCTGAAGATGACTCTCATTGAATATGCAGTAACTGGGGAAGGTCAACTCAAAACGAGCATCTATTATATGACTGATATACAAATGCACGTTTGTGCGAATACATAATTATGAAATGTCAGTCAAGTTCCTGGTTATCCCGATATTAGATAATTTACCTATCACTTACATAAACGTAAAACCACTTGAAATTTCATTAATTTTTTTTAATTTTTCGAGCCAAGTCAAATCGATTTTATATTGAGATCTTACGCATTTTGGAATATTCTTCGTATATAGGGAAGGTACGAGTAGGAAACAGTAATATATTCTTGCGAGAAAACAAGTTAGGTAGTTGGGCAGTGTAAATTCAACCGAGGAAGTCAAATCCATTAATTGTTGCAATGTCAACACTAATTTTGAAGACAAGTGATGAAATTTTGGCAGCTTGGAGGAATAGAAATAAGGTATTTTGGTCGGAATCAGATGAAATTTGTGAATCTGAGTTTGCTAGCATTCATCGCCGCGATGAAGAAGGACGAGTCATTGTGAGCATGCCGTTCAAAAACAATTTGAATAAACTAGGTAACTATCGCAAATATGAATTCTACCGATTTTGTTCTCAAGAATGCATACATATATTATTGAATAATTTTTCATTAAAAATTGATTATAAAAAATTCATGAATGAATATTTACCTTTGAATTACATGATGGGAATCGATGAAAATTTAGACAAACTTCAATTTTTCTCTATCATTCAGTGACACGCGAAGAATCTACTACTACCAAAGTCCATATAGTGTTTCATGCCAGTTTAAAAACGTGTATGGGGTGTCCTTCAATGATGTTCAATAAATAGGTCCAATCTTACAAAATGATTCATTCGCGATTCTTTTGCGCTCTCGAATATTTTTACCTTAGTTACAACATGAGATAGTTCAACGATTTGTTTGGCTAGCAGATCTCAATCACGAATTGAAATGTTTTGAATTAAAAACTGTAACTTACAGACTCGAGTTTGGTTATGTAGCGCTTTAGTACTCTTGAGACTGATAGTAAAAATTCGTGACTCCATCGATATCACGTTCGAAAAGTGTTTTTCCACAATAACACAGTTGAAGTATTTTGCGTGTTGCTATTTAACTTTTGTACTTTCAAAAAAAATTCAAAAACGTGTATTCTATTCAATCCACAACAAATACCATAACAATATAACATACATTAATGGATCCTTTGAGCGTTCTTATCTTGTAATCATTTGGAATAGTCGTTTATATATGTGCATGTATCTATGTATTATAACTGTTTATATATGACGTTGCTGATGTTTATAGGAAACCCATGGCAATGAAAATTATTATTATCATTATTATTATTGATTGTTGTTCATCTCGACAGTTTTCGTCATCTGCAGCGTTTTGGAACTGTTGATATTTCTCAAAAAAGGACTTTCTCTTTATTACAAATCACATCTTTCTTCGCAGCAGAATTCCTGACTCTGGTTACTGAAAAGAGAAGTTGTTCAGTTGTTAGAAGTCATCTAGTTATGAAAATTGGTTCTGAAGTAAAGTAGTGAAGAAAATAATACGATCGACTTTGCATTTTGAAACCATGAGGTGCTTAGGCTGAAAACAAATCTTTGCTAAATTTCCTTTCGGTGAGTACTTACTTTTTATACCATTCCGTAGACTTTAGAGACAAAGAGAGAGTTAGGATTGTTTTACGCCCCAACACAATCACACGAAAAATATTCCGTAAAAATTACCTTCCCATAAGCCCGGTTCTTTCTTGAGCTTCAATAGAATTCATTTATAATGTTCACAGAACTACTGTCACTGTCTTCAACTTTTTCTTCCACACCTCGAATAGATAAGTAGCTAACAAAGGAGGTTCCTCGTGCCCACCAAAAATTCCTCATCCCACACTACTGGCCCACTGTATAATTACTGTATGTTTATTTTCTAATGGTCCAGTGTGCCGGCGAGCATTTATCATCCATACAATTTCATCACAGACGCTCTGAGGAAATAAAGCGTTGAACTCCAATTATAAAGAGTCAAGCAAGGCAAGATTTACAATTTGATCGCTTTTATTTCTGACTACCGACTAGGAAACCATATCAGCGACAAGGATCGATTTCAGCGATTGTTTTCTCGGCTGGTAACATTCCAGAATATTTCATGAAGTTCCATTGAAGTCTAGGAATTGTCGGAGAAGTATGTTAGTACGGAGGATTTGAGAAACAGTACAATGAAAACATCACTGTTCGTTGGTCAACGGTTTACATAACGTCTGAATTATGAATTTTTTGGTACTATAATAAATAACATTATTAATGATAACTGTGGTAATAATAATAGTGAAATAATATGCACCAATTACTTATAAATGGTGAATTGACGAATGAAGTGAAATAATTGCCCACAAAAATGTACTGAATCTTGATTTTCTATTGGGCCAAAATAGAAATATTGAAAATGTAAAAATAATTTTGATCCAGTATGGGTGAATACTGGAAAAACAATGTTATTTCAATAATATTGTCGGAATATTTGCTCAACATATTCTGAAGATAAACTATCGCATAAAGAATAATAGTAATAATAATAATAATAATAATAATCTTTATTGACCGCAAGAAACATAAATGGGTCAGTACTGTTGAGTAATTATCACCAATATCGATCATATACACTACATATTATTCTGAAAAAATTCTCATACGGTAAATCAAATCGGAATATCAAAATGCTATTAATGGAGTTCTTACCACCATAGAGTAACCTGTGTCATGTACAGCAGCAAAACAATTTTTTATTTGCATTGTTGGTGATCAACATGATTATTTATTCGAATCTGACTGAAAACTAAATTATTTGTTATACTCTGTCAAGATAAAAGTCAATAAGTTAACCAACAGGTTAGCCAACAGATCGAAGATTTTCAGAAGAACCAATCAAATTTTTTTCAATACTGTCTGCATTTCATAATGTTTCAGAATTTTTTATTTTCATAAGTCGGGTTTTTTCCAGTTTTTCAAATGTTTTTCAATATCAGAGTTTCTTAATTGAAAATATATTTTATTTCTACATTTATCGCATTGGGCTGGCTGTACTAAGTTATTTGAGTCCAGTTCTCGGATAGATCAGTGTTTGTATCTTTCCAGTGCTTCATTTCTCAGCATAAACCTGATAGTTTCATTCATCAATGCGGTGACTAATTTTTCTTCATTGAAAAACAATAAGATATTCTGAGTCCTTATAATCTCATGAATTTGTTATAATTGCTGCAAGAAGTTTTATTTCTAAATGAATATCTGCAGTTGTGAAAAAAATATACCAAGGCGTTGCAATAAGATCTTGTTGCAACTGAAGTTCTCCCCCCTCCCCCATTGTTAAGTTTGAGGTACCTACATGGAAGAAAAACCGTTTTGAATTGGTATCACCGATACTATACGTATTGAAATAAAAGATAGTGTGATTGCCCAATAGAGAGCGCGGGAGGGCACATTTTTTTAAAAATTCCAAATTGCATGTGGGGTCAAGTGACACATAAGTGAGAATAGACAATTCTCCATTCAACTGTCTAAATTTATCCGATTTTCCTTAAAATGTGTTTTCATAATTTCAGTCTCTTTGGCTTTCAAAATTTTCAAGTTGATGTGCCTCCATCGAGTAATTGCCATATATCTTCTCTTCAAAACTAGTATCGGTAATACCATTCTAATTATATTTTTGTATTATTATAACACATAAAACCTTTCAAATTCATCGAGGTAAGGGCACCATTCAGATCCGCACTTATACTTGATATTTCACGAGCATATTGTAAAAAATATTAACGAAATCCATTCTCATTTCAACCATGTGTCACATGACCCCAATGATGCCATTTGAAATTTTTAATTGATGTGCCCCCACGCCCTCTATCTGGCAAAACAATATCTTTCATTTCAGAAAGTATAATATCGGTAATCATTTAAAACGGTGTTTGTCCCATGTTTATACCTCGAACCGTTCAAATATTAACAGGGGTGGCGAACTATAAGAGGTCCCACTGTATAATTTTTTTCTTTGAGTTTGTTGTTTTCAGTTTGAAAGTACATTCAACGAGACAACGATCAGGGCTGAGATCATAAACAGTTGATTCGCATCGAGTTTGACATTTCTATATCCGAAGAAATGTCAAACTCGATCGTATCAACTGTTTATGATCTCACCCCGTAATATCACTTCTGCTGTCAAGCCATTGTTAACTTCTTTTTATCTGAAATCAGTGATAATGAAATTTAATAGAATGTTATGGCGACTATAGTGTTAATGCGATATTCCTGAATCGTTCGATATGGAGAAGGGGCCGCGATTGAGTTACGAACCAGATATCAATTGACAATGTTCTAAATAATTTTTGTTAATTTGACCTATTCACTAATAATAATTACTCCAGGTTAGGTATGTAAGAAATATGCTCTTTCAAATAAAGCATGTAATAAAATGATAGTTGCTATTAGATTAATATGTAAACGTCTATCACGCAGAGAAAAGAATGGTAAAAATTACTAGAACCGTCAATAATCTAACCACGAAAAACGTTAAAAATATGGACAAACTTTGATCGTAGTGAGATGTACCCTCTAAAAACGTTGAGACAACCCTGAGAAAGTATTGCTAGATAATGCAGTGATATTGATCGCGAAAAACAAAAATCGATCAACGGAGCATCGTGGTTATATTTACCACGACTACATAATATCGAATAACCACCCGCTGAATATTTTATACTATAATTCATTAGTGAATCTGGAATAGAAACCCCCACCTATTCAAATGTTAGATTTGATTAGAGAATTTTTACTAAAGTTCGCGGTATATGTTTCTTCCATCTGTAATATCAACTGTACAGTATTTTTTACCACGACTAGCTAGTAGACTGATTATCGAACAGTTCACCACACTCTCGCCCATGATATTATAACCCAGCTCAGTATACAATACCATATCAAAATGTACCATTTGCTATTTTCCATAATAGTTTTAGTTTTGTTGCAATCCACGAGAATGGCAAAATTTATGTTTTTTCTCTCAAAATTCGTGATTATTATTGCGTGGTTTGAGACAATACTAAGACTAATATGGGAAATAGCAAATGGTACATTTTTATTCTATACTGAACTGGGTTATAATATCATGGGGTTAAACAACATAAAAAAATTTCAATAGCTAATATTTATCATTTATTCAACAACAATCAGAATATACAGAACAAAAGTTTTTGCTAAAAATGTACTTGTCTTATATAGGCGAATAATTATAATATAAATGAAATCACAATTTAAAAAAACAGTTTATCCACAACGTAATAATTAATAATAATTTGTCAGCCGGTTCCAACATCGTATTCCTCATCAACAAAATATTAATTATGCCCAATCTATATTGGTATCGGTTGTATAGCTAATTTCAAAGTTTCATATTTGTTTCATTTAAAGAGCAAATTGGGCTGTATATCTGGAACAGTCTGAAATTAAAAATCCAACATATAGGAATTGAATCAAATATATCTGGAGGGGAATATGGTCCAAAGATTAGGAAAAAACTTAGACGAGTTTTCTTGAAAAAACCGTTCATTTCAAAAAAATTTCACATGCATAGTAATTATGGAAATTTTCAATCATTCTAAGTTTATCCTAAATTATAAAAACTTCACTCATATTTACCTTAACAAAGAGAGTGAGTCCCTAGCTCTGATAGCATGTAGATATAAGTGAAAGTGCGGCAGTACTTCATTACTGGCTGATTTTCTGAAAACTGAGAGACGCTATATAGACTTGATTGGTTTTATATTGGTATAGACATCAAGATATCTAGCAGCTCATATTTCTTCAAAGGTCTGTTCAGGTAGAGATTCTTACACGTTGTTATATCTTGCTCCTAACACATCTTCTGGAGGTGTTACTCAAACTGAAAAAAAGGTTCAGACTTTGTCTAAAAATGAATTGGCATAGCTACTTACCAAACTTTATCTATTCAGCTGATGTTCAAACGCAGGAAAGCATTCAATTATATCTTGACTGGACTTTTCTCTGGAGGCTGAAGTCAACCACGCTATATCTTCCTGCTTGCTTGAGGATATTTCAGTAGTGAACTATTCTAAAAGGTGATCAGACTAAATGAATATCCAAGTTTTTGTCCATAAAGTATGAGGATCAGAAAATAAATGAATGAACATATCTGAAAGTAATACTACACGTTCTGTTTCATATCAGGTACAGTCTGGAAGGAGAGTTTTCATTGAAATTTTCGATTACTATTAAAATTCAAATTATTTGATATTAAAATGTATACTTACCCATCTGATCTTTTTTGACGAATTTTTTCATTAGTCCATAATCATGAGTTCTTCAGATTTTTTCTCTTATTATAGTTATGAGTATAACGTTTCTCTTGTGTAATTATTCATATCGTTGCCTTTTTATGATGGAATGAAACAATTTTTTTCATTAAAGAAATGTTTTCACGACTCCATTTGTCTTCATTACGAATTCGTTTCTCGTTTTCCTGAAAAAATCATTGTCTTTTATGGTTCATATCAGCAGCTACATGCTTATATCTTTGATATCTCTTCTTATACAGGGCACAGGAGTACAGTTGAGATAGCAAATAATCAAACTCTGAATTGAATTTAAAGTTAAAAAGGTATACGTGGCATTTTCATTTAAAATAAATACAGTCACTCCGATTTCATAAATATGACGAATAAAAAAATACATCAGGTGACTTGATATTGCTTTCATTACTTTCGATGAATATAAAAAATTCTATCATCATCATTAACTGAATATCATCTTTATCAAATACATAGAGTTGAATTGATAAATCTATGATTCTGTGTTTGTCTACTTTATTAAAATTTCTGAATTATTCCTGAATGGTTTTTTTCACTATGAAAATTTTTGTTTGTACTTTGCATTTCTTCCTGTGAATGAACTACATTATTTATCATTTTCTGGTATAGTCGGACAGAAAGTATGCCTAATCTTCTACCAATTTAATACCTGATAATTATCTCTGAATTTAGTTATTTCTTCACAAAATCAGTACAAAATAAAATACCACGACAGGAACAGTACAAACAACAATCTTATCATATAGCACGACCCGTGGTTATTTGAGAAAGACGCGAAATGAATACCACTACAGGAGCAGTAATAACAACGTCATCATAATCGTATAATATTCCACGACTACTGGTGATTTGAAAAGGTCGTTCCACTGAATTATTTAGTTTTATCATTCAAGGAATATTATTCGTCTCAATAATAATGAAAGTGAACTAGTTACATACCTTCAAGTAAAGGAAGCGAATGAATCCCAACTGTCTTCGTAATTCGGTTGATTTGTTTTTCCTAATCAGGTTGTTTATTCTACAAAGATACTATTCTTCGATGATTTAGTGGTAACATATCGACCCCTCTCTTCCGCCACCCTGATGAGCGGTGTACTGAAACAGGAACACAAATTTGTAGATTCAAGACTTTTATCAAACATTTATCTCGTTTTTTTTTATTGTTCAGCTCATGGAAGTCTATTCATATTCAATGCACGTATAGTAATGATTGCAGCATCTAAATTTTCTTCAACACTCATCTATGTAGGCACACGTTGAAATCTTGTTCAGCTTATGTATGAGCCCATGATGTTCAATTATTGACTTCGGTCCATAGAACGTAATAGAGAACCTGCTAAAACAAATTGTATTTCAATGCGTTCTCTGAAATCTCAAAACCGTATAGAATTATAGAATCAATATTCAGAAATTATTTTGACTTGAAACTCACCTTCAAGAGTAGTAATAAATTTCACTGCTCACTCACGATAATAATATACTCAGACCTCTCGACTCAGACGTTAGCTCCTAGAAAAATGAAACTTTAATGAATCTTCATAGGTGTACGAACCCTCTCTCAACCGTCATAGCTCGGACACTCAACTGAACGTTGGACGATAACTTCAACTAATATAACTTCATGTTAACCATTCTGTTCTGTAAGTATTAATACAAAACGCAATGGATTCGGGTGAATAATATCCACCTTGAATGAAAAGTAATTTCAAAAACTCGATTCGTGTTCAGATTCACTGAGAATGTGGTTATTACAACTGTTATCACTTATGAACAGAAAATAGTTAGTAATTCTTTTATTCCGTTAACAACTTTAGTTGAAAATACTGGTAACTGAATAATAAATACGACTACGTTTTTGCCAGGAGAGTATGATGAACTATGCCGCATCTTAGAGCGATTTTTACCGGAAAAAGATAGTTTTATTTACCAGAATATTGGAGAGTTCTGAAAAATCTCAATAGGTTAAACTGTTATGGTACAATGTAACGTTAATTTCAGTATCATCTATCCACAGATTACACGAAATATTCAAGCACATTTGAATGTTCACGTTCACTTTTGTAAGAGTACAGCTTACTATTCTGAATTGCGATTTGTTCTACGATCGGGTTGTCAAGTACCACGATTTTCAGACTGCCAAAGTGTGGTGAATCAGTCTGCCCGTTTTTTCTGCGTGACGAATCACTCCGTATGTTATTAATTGGATTTGGAAAAAGTCGCGAATTAAAGTGATATTTCTTGAATTTTTAAGGTATGTACGTAATATGTATACTCTAGGTGCATGACTACTCAATATTTCAAATCAGTAAGATAGTTAATCGAATTCTGTTTTTCAAATTTAAATTAGTGATTACTCATCGTATTTTTCGACAGAGCCGATTAAGGAAGTTTTCATATATTACAGTCGATCGTGAGTATTCTGAATCAGTGAGTCTCATTTAAAAGTACATCCCATATCTGAACTAATTAGATATCGATGAACTAGATCTACCTACCGCATTACCACGAAAAAAATTCAAAACCTAATCGGGATTTCATAGATACATTAATGCTCAATTTTTTGTGATCCATTCATCAAAGCTTGGCTACATGGTGTAGATTCAATTTCGATAATTTTATTGCGGTATATTGGTCGACTGAGGTTACTAAAAGTGTTAAAGTTACCGATCCGTATTATGCAAGCGTTCTAAGAAAGCATTGAAAATTTCGAACAGTACAGATTATACTCTTTAATCTGAGTATTCACAAGTGAATGTCATTAAAGGGTGTTGTAATTGTAGGTAGTTGCAGACCAAAATCAAATTGAAAACAAAAATCAATTAGACTGGTCCTCTTAATCTTCATCTTAAATGAGGGACATATTTTTGCAATGAAATTCATCTGCAAAGCGTTTTATTTCTTTTGCACTACAACCCCAAACTGTTGCATATGATGCAACCATATACATTTAAATTATATCCATTCGATTTAGAAATATTCAAGATTTAGGTTGGAAAACGTTTCCCCAATATATCTAATTTGAAAGTATTCGTTCGTAGCAAGTGGTCAAGCGCGGTCGTGTATCACACCAGCTCCCATACTTACGTTATTGTTGAATACTCCGATAATTTCAGTCATTCTCATAGTGCTATTATGACCCGATAATCATAAAAATGGACAATTTCAAATAATTTTAAATGCTAAATTCGCTAGCTTCTTAGAAGAAATTGAGAAAATGAAACAAGAAATAAATGATTTGACATCATTTTCAAAATATTTTAGATGAACAAAATTTCTATATCGGAAAAATCTGTATGAAATATGATAAGGGAAAGAACTGAATAAATGTCCAATCCACACAACAGAGAAATTTTAGTCGATGATGTGCTGATATCAGGAAGCATAGAAGTTGCTTACGCTTTTGGTAATTACACCGCAAATTTGGCAAAAAATGCTCTTGATGCTAAATTTGATTATTTGAATTATCCTGATTACACCACAATGTATTTAGATGAAATATTTTATTGAAATTCAGTTTCCGAAGAGAAGTTTTGGGTGAAATTAGAACTCTTCAAAATACAAACGCTAGAGACGCAGACTGCATCTCTACCATAGAAATATAATAAACATACAGTAAAACGCCAAACACGGTGTCTGAGATTCAGTTAAATGGCCCCTTACAGGGAATGATGACACAAGAGGCTAGTGCAACCGATGCAACTTTATACAAGAAGGCAAACAGAATTGAAAATGCGTGAATTTGTCTTTTCACACAAACCTAACCTATCTTGCGAGACTCGAAAATACGTGAATTAATTTTTCGCTCGCAATTTACAAACAAACCTTACCTGAGCAATCTTACCTAACTAAACAAACAGTTGCATGCAAACAGAGTTGTAAATGCGTAAATGAATGCGTAAGTAGTAGTGAATACATATCAATAGTAACGAGGTTTGGTGTGCGGAAAGGCATAATTCGATGGAAAATTTTTGGGCTTATAATTACCTACTTTCATCTCAACTCATGGATTGGCAATATTCACCATATTGATGAAGTTTTTATGTACATAAATCACAGTTTGCCACCTCTGATTCACAAGTTACGCTTTCAGAAAATCTATTCACATAGTCTGAATTTCAATTCACAGTTCTGAATTTCCATCTACACAATCTGAAATTTAATTTACCTTTCTAAATTAAAATTCGCGCATTCTGAAATTCAATTCACTATTCTGAATTTCAATTTACTCATTCTGAAATTCAATTCACCTTTCTGAATTACAGATGAAATCATTCTGAAATTCAATTCACTATACTGAATTTCAATGTACACATTCTGAAATTCAATTCACCTTTCTGAACTACAATTAACACATTCTGAAATTCAATTCACTATTCTGATTTACATCTTAAAAGGTTAAGACATAATAACAACACAAAACTTTTACAATTTAACGACTATTTATCCAAAATTCAGAGAGATCAGCCGTGGAGCAACCATATTTGTCCATATTTGGAATCTACTGAGTATGGTCAGTGGATTCCAATAAAGTTGCATCGGTTGCACTAGCCGCTATTAATGATGACCAACCATTGCACTTGCGCATTATTGCCGTTTCTGGTCAAGTCGTTGCCAAGTTTTCCTTTTTTTTTTTCGTGTTCCAAATGAAGTTGGGATTATCATCTGTGGTTAGGGCAGGTAATTGTGAAAAGTCTAGTAAACTTGGCAACACCGCCTTGAAATCCTATCGTGACGTATCAAGCGAAGAAAGATAATAGGGTTGGCTTCTGAGTTTTGGTATTGTTATGTTTTAGACGTTGTAGTTCAGGGAAACTGTGTGAATCTGGAAGACACCAATATACTGACAACGACACAGAGGCAAAAAAAAATCTATGCGGACTTGATAAGTCCATTATAAAAAAATATGACATTGATGTCAACGACATGTTAATCGAAGATAGGGAGTTTTATCATCTAAATTTCTCCCTTCTTTGAGTACTGACGAAAATGTGGTTACACATATACCTATCAGGATTCGTCGTTAAATCTATAAAAAAAATATCGAATGTAGAGTATGTCTGTTCACTCTTGAAGACATTACGGACTGCAGATGCAAAAAACTTTATTGAATAGGAAAAATAGAGATGGTATCATAAGGCCACAACAAACTGTTATAGAGATTTGAATTTTCCATGAGAGAAAAATCCGGCAGGTTCTTGCAATAACTAATAATTTCGTGCAAAATGAAACGAATTTTTTGGAAACCTTCATACACCGAACTTCATCAATATTATTTCAGGATGAAAAATTATTCAGCTCCATGAAAAAACACATTTTCGATATATCTCCCTATGAGGTGAGTCACAAAATGAAAATGATAAAAGCAATAACAGAAATTTACACCAGAATTAGACTTTTCGTTTGATAGAAATAAGTTTGTAACATTACGAAATAAAATGTTTTGAGAATTATTATAGTCCTTATTCCTCCAATCCTACCATTTCTCCTTATTTAAAACCAAGTAAAACAAAAATCCTGTAACAATTTGAATTTTTGGCTTTTTATATTCATTTCTCCCACCATTCGATAATCTACATCTTATTACAAAAAATGCCATTTCTTGATGCGATTCAATAACATTCACAATGATAAATAAGAATCTCTTATCGAATGCCAAAATGTAGTTTTTTACCCGAGAAACTTTATTTGACAGATTTTTTCCCAATTATATGCCTCCAATCAAGGACATTTCTGTTTTTCAACAAAAATGGTGGAATAGTAATAACAAGAGTCAACAAGTACTTTGAACTCATGTGAAAAAAAAATGTAATGTCTCGTCGATAAAAGCCTTTGTTATTATTCTTATTATTAGTATTACGTACTTTTTGCATTATTAACTAATTAATTAACCAATCAATTTGTAGAAGTAGATTCTGTCATCACATAATATTATTCAAAATCACCACCTACATTAGGTTCTTAATTGAATCAACTCACATCATTTATAACAAAAGCATTCGTAATCTCTTGAACACAAAGGCCACTTCACCCAAATTACTCAAATATTCATGAAAACCAATTTCAGTACTCAGAATTTCGGAAATCAATAATATGTCTACCTTAAGAAAGTATTTCCTCACTCTGATAAGGATTTCGAGAATAATAGGCTGAACTGTTTAGGTGTGAGGCCGATGGACACACAAATTGAGTTTTTTTCTGATTTACAGACTGAGTGAAATAGAATCGATTTCCATCAAAATATCAAATCTGAATTTTTTGACGATCACGATAATTTCTCCCTACTTGGTCGCGAGAAAGCACAAAGTAGAAGACCTACACTCAATATATCTATTTTCAAGAAGTCAATTACCGACAACTTATACCAGATTCAGAAACAGGAAGTCAAAAATCTTAAGACCGTCTCTGGCGACACTTGCGCTCTATTGCGCAAACTCTTAGGTTGGTGTATCTGCTGTAGGGAGACCACGTTATTCTGAACTATTTGGCGTTCTAGTGTTTATTATATTTCAATGATCTCTACTAAGTATCAGTTGGGGAACTAACACAAATTACTTTTAAAAAATAATTAATAGTGGCATCACGTAATTCTACAACTGAAAATAGCTGAAAAGTGAAAACAATTTGATTTGATGATTAAGACATAGACTGTGATTAGGACTATGATAATGACAATGATGCATAAATTTCCCTTTTCATTTCAGTCAAATATTCTCTTCGGTTTGACGTTGGATAAATAAATGGTGAATATCCTACCTAAATCCCAAATATTTCGGAAACTAATAAATCCAATTTGTTTTCCCTGTACGAGCCAGAGCAAGACCTTCCAAATGATATCTCACTTGCCTCATGGTGACATTCGCAATTCTGGGAATTGGACTCGAAAATGAAGCTGATCTGTGCAACCTGAACCTGTTTTACTGAAAAATGTTAACTACCTAGTAAGTTGCCTGTTTTAATCTCAATGTGACACTCAGTAGGTATGGGACATATTGCTGAAATGAAATGTATAATAGTGATACTTCACGCTCTTTGTAAAAGTATGAAAAACTAAATATTACTGAGGATCAACTATCTCTGGTACGGAAGAAATGAAATCTTTAAACAGAAAACGAAATAATCCCGCAACAACTTTCTTCGGATGTTTCTTCGACAAACTGTCCTCTTAGCGCATACCAAACATAACATTCCATTCAATTAAAATGATATGTTATATCTGGGTGTTAACAAAAACCACTAGGCTCTTAAAATCATTTCGGCTCTTACAAACAATGCGCATTTTCTTAATGAGAACTGGTTGTTCCAGATTGTTCGAATCTTGACAGCGATTTCGTCCGTGCAATGAAAAAATGTATTCTCAAAGCACGGTAAATACGACGGTAGGAAATTACTAATCAAGTTTGTATGCGAATGATTTCAGGATTTCTCGTTGCCTGATTTCATTTCTTCGAACGAAATCACAGCTGAATGCTACGAAAGCGTAGGAGTGCCACAATAGTATTTTACGATTTATGGTACAAATTTTATTAGGCACCATTTTGTGGCACGCGTTATTTGGAGTACGACGAGCGAAGCGATGAGTGCTCCGAGAGAACAAGCGCGACAATGTGTCTTAGAAATATGTTTCACATACTACTTTTTCTATTTGGCATTTATTTGTAGTTTTTTATTGGAAAAAATTGGATTTAATATTGATAAATAATATCAGAAATATCGGGTTGGTAACATCGATAAAATGTTTAAAATTTGAAGAAAGCTGTCAGGTAATAATTTTTTTTACAGAAATTATTTAAATTTTAAATGCAAATATCAGTAATTTACCTTTTTTAAAATGACTGAGGAAGAAAACTAAAGATGCACCCCTGCTGAATTGAGAGTATTTGCACAAACGGCATTGAATGATTCGTTGCCAAAAAAATCTCGTTCAGTTTACGAAAAGGAATTTCACCTCACCTCACCTATCTAATGCCTCACCACACTCTTACTGCAGTCAAAATAACTTTTCAAACAACCAGACCACTGAGCATATAAACGTCCGAGAAACTAGTCATGTACCTAACAATTAAATTTTATGATAAATGCATTGTCCAAGGCAACAAATAACACTACAACACTTAAAGGTTATTCTTCATCTTTGTTTATTTAACACGTTGATGGACACCGACGCACATGCCCGTCGTTGTCTGTGCCCTAGGCTGGTATACTTGATACTTTCGGCGGCCTATGCCGACCATGTATTATTTGCATTTGTAAGGCACCAACGGAGTTGTCCGTCGATTTTACACGTAGAATGGTGTAAAGTATCCAAGTAAAACGAAAAAGGCGTATCTATTCTGGTATTTACATGTGATTGGCCCCCCTTTTATTATCTCATGCTCGCGCGGCTATTGCATTATATTGCCATTGACTTTAGTTCGCGTGCAAGTCAATACTTTTGTCAATGTCAACATAGGCTTACTCGAGTTTCGAGAATACATAATCCGAAGTCAGTTAGGGATACACTCAAACAAAGTTTTAGATGGACGAGACTTTGTAACGAGTATCAACTAAAGAAATGGCAAATATTCCACATTACATGGAAATAATTCCTATAAGAAGAAGGGAAAATATCATCTGCGGTGCAGAAACTGCACCAAGGACAATATTAGGAAAGAGACAGCTTGGCAATGCAAGAATTGCACAGATATACCACCACTTTGTCCAGCTACTTGTTTTGAGGAATGGCATAACCAATGAGATGATAACATACTCTTTTTAGTTATGATTTTTTTATGATTAAGATGTTATACATTTAGTTATTTATTACTTGGTATACTTTTGTCAACATTTCTACCAATAAAACTGTTTAGCTATATTTTCAACACGGCAGGTATAGCCGTCAGTGTCCAGCCCGGCAGAAAAATTGTTGGTGTGCGGACTGATAGGACACGACGGCCTCAGCCGTCGCTCTGTATTTTGTGTGAAAAAATGCAAAGAAATATTTTTCTTTTTTTCTCACATAATTTTTTGGCCAAATATTAGTTCAAATTCGGCAAAAAAATAAAGTGTTTTTTTCACCAGACTGTAACCAAACGAATTTCATGACCGGAAATAATAATTTAAACCAGACCCAAACCCGAATTCAAATATCTGAAATGTTTTCTCAAACCCTCGAAAACTCATGTTATTCTAGTAAATATTCTCAGAAATACATGGTTACCAAGGGTCCTCTTAAAAATAGACGATGTTATTGATTATTTTTAAGTGTTTCCGTGTGTGTATTTATCCCAAAATGGGGCATTTCAGAATAATAGAGAAACAAACAGTCAAATAGTTCGCATATGTTTATGTTCTTGTGAGAGGCCAGTTGTTATATTTTCAGGGACCACCCATAGTTCTCAAGGGGGGCGGACCATGCCAACTTTGAAATTAGGGTCGAAAAATAGGTGAGTCTTTCGTTTCATTCGTTCAGGTCAACATGTGGTTGCGCATTTTTATTAGTTTACTCAAGTTATTGTAATTGTCAAATTTCAACTCTGTTCAACACAATATTCAATCTGGGTACTATCGTTAATTTTCATTCTTTGAATATATATAAAGTCGATCTTTTCCACTTGTCTCTAAAAAGTTGATTCTTCAAATCAACTCTTAGTATTTGTTGTATTTGAATTATTTCGAGTCATTTGCAGTTTATCTTGTTAAATTATTGGTAAATTATCTGGCCTCATTCACTTTTTCCGGTTTGAATTATATTATCAGTTAAAATCAGAAGTTGCTTCATGAAATAATTTGAGAAATGTCCCAAACACCTTTTGTTGTTATTTTTTTATTGTTTTGTTTAATAGATATAAGTGTTTTGAATTATGGTTTTTATTCTCAAAAGTTCAGATTCTCGTTTACAAAAATCCTTTTGATTTGAGAGAAAATTATTTTACTTAGAGATGAACAGAGTAAGTAAATTTGAGTGATAAAGTGTGTTCGCAACGAGTTCTCAATCCAGCATCGAGTATAGAAAGTCGAGATCATCTGATGAAAAAGTAAGGTGAGTTAGAAATCTTAAATGCTGTGAGGTATGATTCCTAGTTGCTAGAAATTTAGAGCCCAACGTTCCAAATTATTATTATGTTTTTAACGACTCCGCTCGGTCGAATCAGTTGTGATAATGCTCTATTTAATTATAAAGACAGCATTTGTTACATTGGTGTCAGGTGTGGGGTATTTTCTGGAAAGTAGATATATTTGTTAAATTGGCGTGTTAAGGTTGTCTGGAAAATAAATAGATATTTTCATTATCTAACATCTTTTATACATGAGAGACATCGGAAATATAGAGTCTTCTTGATGAAATCTTGATGAATCTTGATGAAATCAGAATTCACTTTTTCATTCTTCCTTTATTGTCAAATATGCTTTCATTTAAAACGAAGAAATTGTTGATATATCTATTTCTATAAGTATGTTGTGTTTTATTAATTCAGAAAGAGACAGAGTTTTATTATTTTAATAGAAAAACGTACCTATTTTGAATCACATCAAGTGCATTTTCAAGTAATTCGATTTCTAGTCTCAATTGTCATGTAAGCTCTCAGTTAAATTAGAATAATAGCGAAAATTTGATTTGATTTCAGAGAAATTAAACATTCACAGATATTATATTAGATCAGGTAATTCAAATTTCAAAGGCTCGCACAAGAGAATACTTGAGAATTGTACCTCCACATGAAAAAAAAAATATAACCTTTCTTTCAGCATCCATTGGTATTTTTTTTTAAGAATTGAGGAATGAGTACGTCGAAAAATAATGTTTAATTGTCAATTATAATGCGCATTCAAATGACTCGAAACGAAGGCTCCGGCTACAGGCCGTTAAACATAATAATTTTACAAATTTGGTAGGGAAACTAAGTTGAAAAATAAACTCAAAATGATAAAAGAAAAAATTGAAAAAAAAAATTATAAATGATAGCGAAAGTAATGATAGCAAGAAGTAGGTTCCAAAATTAGTCAAATTATTCATATCAAAAATTGTTACGTAATAAATAGAAATAAATTGAATAAGAAAAGGGAATACAATGAAATTTAAAACAACATAATTCATTTTTTTAAAATTAAAAATGCAGATTGAAAGACGAATAGTCAGGAATGTGATTTTTATAAAACCGTAAATTTTGGATGGTCATTGTACAAAATACTGCATCTCTCAAACCTACCGCTGAGGGTAAATTTTTTTTTGTTTGGATAGCTATTGAAATCGTATTGCCTTTCACTACTTTCGACCCAGAACAAGCTTGGAAATTATTGTTTTATTCGGCACTAAAGGCAATGACATTTATTTCCGAAGGGTCAAGAGCATTCGTACGAAATTTTGATTAAATGAGGTATAATAAACAAATGAATAATTATATTTAACGTTGAGACATTTTATTAAGTTTTTGGTTTGATAATTAGAGCAAAACCTATTATACTTCCTGTGTTTTTGTTGTTTGTTTAATTCTTCAATAATAGTTAAAGTCGTCAAAATATTGTTCTATGAGAGACGTGTCAGAAGTAATTTGTTCAAGATCTAGTTTTATAGAAATATTCGAATATTCAATTGTATAAAAGTCAAGAAAGAAAAAAAAACACCCAGAGGTGCGAGGAAAATGCAATATGATTCAGAAATAAGACAAAAATGGAAATTAAAGACTTCCACGAATGATGGCTGTAGTTTTCGAAAATTTCGTGTCACAAAATAACGAAAACCGTTTATGAACGGAGAATTTAATATTTTAAAAGGTCAATTGTTTATAAATAAAAAGCAGATGACGTCAATTGTTGATATTTTTGAACAAAGAAAAGCATTAGTCAAATTATATAGATTTTCACATAATTTAAATGATGTATAGATGAATTATGATTTAGGTAATTTTGGTACTATATGCTCTGATAGGAATGACTCACATAAAAGGACGAACCGGATTTTTAAGTATTCTTCTTATGTTACGAATTTAATAACTCAAATAAAGTCCACTCATATTTACGATAATGGATATTTTTCAGGTAAAACTCACCTAAAATGAACTGTAGCACAAATATTTTAATTTTTGTATCATCTCAAGTCATTACTGATAATACCTATTGAAGTAACTTTTGAGATCGCTCATCTAAGGCAATTTAACCGTAGTTATTTTCACAACGCAGTTGTGACAGATTAACCATTTCTGTGGTAGTAACATACGAATAAAATCGTTGTTTTTTTCGTTTGTATTATTATTGTCAAATATCATTCAGGAAACTTGTGGTTTATAAGTTTTATTTCACATGTCTAGTGATTTGTTCTCTTGTTATTTTGCACCTTTCGATGTTGGTTCTATTCCTAGGACTTCAGATTCCACTGTTTTGCTTCATTTCATAGAGTATCGTCAATACTCATTTTTAAGAATTATCTAAATGGTGCATTTCCTTCTCGTTTTCTATTGATATTGCCGTGTTCAAGTCAAGTGTGTTTTCTGCATAAAAGTTTCAGTTATTATATTATTGTCATCATTTCATCCACAAGTGACCATATTTTTCCATAAAGGGAATTGATTCTAAATTAACAGTAAGGTGAAAAGTGATATATTTGTAGCTGGTGAATGAGAAAAGTAGAACACTAGTTCGAAGAAATCCAAGGGTTTAATTTTTGAAGATGAACACAGAAATAACATATTTGAATATTATGAGATATAAAATGTGAGACCATCAGAGTTGCACTACCTGAATCCCCATTCAATATAATTTTGTAAAAAAAAAAATCGCAACGATTAACAAAATTTCATAAAAAAAAAAAAATTTTGATGCCACCTGCAATGGGGTAAATAACTTATCCCAAGTAATGATAAAAAAAAAAAAGTAAGAACATTCCTGATGTCAACTGTGTCAGTATAGATATCAATATTTCTAAACGATATTAATTTTTACTTTTAGATTATTTTCAGTATTATTGAAGAAAAAAAGGAAAATTATAAATTCAAGTAAATGTCAGATACAAAATCTAAGTGGTTCACCAACACTTTATTCAGTTCGAAGCAAGTGTGACTATTTCGAATCATAAACCTTTATGGTTTGCAGATAATAAAATAATAAATATATTTGGAAAGTTTTATAGATATTCCATTTACAAGCCATGGGTTTTTTCGAGCCAATTAACAAATTCAATTAGAAAATATATTCAAGCTAAATTTATGGTGAAGAACTGAAACTGCTAAAATAGTCAATATTTATGTACCTTGTTTTTGTATTTGGTGTTAAAATTAGTTCAGGTACCAACTAGAAAAGGTTCCAGTCATTTAACTGAGAAAGGCAATAGAGTCCATATTCGCCACCGCCGACGGCATGTGAATAAGTATGTGATGGAAACCATAATTTTTATTAGATGTTTTGTTAATATTCTTTCTTCAGGAATATTATCGAATTAAATATCGACTAATTTTTGTTAAAATGATATGAGTATCCTGAAAATTGAAAAAAAAGCATTTGAGATATCTTCGTATCTTGTGGGACTTACCTACTTTTACAATGGTCTAAACGAAATTGTTATGAAAATTAATGATGAAATCGAATATTACAGTACATTTATATTCGTATAGGATTTGAAATAACACATGTGTTACATGAATAATTAAATGAGTAATACGCAGAAATGATTCATCGTATTCCCAGAAAAAAAAACATGTATATATATATATATATATATATATATATATTTAAAGTAGCCGATTTTCTAGTAATTGAAAGGTAACCTTTTCTAAAAAAAAAAAAATATTAATAAGAATGATCAAACTTTCGAGAAATTGATTAATTCCAAAGGTATTAGAATAAATCTTGGTATAGTTGACAGTATTCAGGGACGAAAAGCAATGGAATTTACGAGAAATTGAGGAAAATTTCTGCATACACACGGATGGTATATAGTCTAGAGAAGAGGATCAGGTAACATTTGGATTTACATATGGTATTTATTACAGGTGAAATTGTTTAAATTTTTGTTTCGCATACTACATTACAATGATATTGACACCATTACAGGACCGTATTTCAGAATTTTTCTGCCAGAGTAACTTTTGGTTTCATTTGCACAAAGTTTTTATTATTTAACCAAAATTTGATTGAATTTATGATATAATTAGGATACGAATTTTATCGTCATACCATTTATATATTGTTTCTGAAAAGTAGGATGAACTGGGAACGTTTCGGATTTTATCAAGAAACTTGCAAGCAAGAATGTTATTCCTAGGGATGGAAGTATAAATAAATAAAGTTCCAAACGGGGTATAAAAGTAAAGTAAATGGAGATAAAAGAAAAAAATGATTACAAAAAAAAAAAAAAACAGCCGATAATTTAGCCGGAAGATTTGATCCGGAACATTGTACATAGGAAAACCAATACAGCTTTCTCTTCGTAGTAAAGGACAGAGGGACAAATGCATGTCATTCGACCAAGGCTTTAGCTAGGAAGGGAGCGGGGGAAACAGATCATAGGCACCAGCAGGGCTATGATCATATTCCGGCAGCGAAGGATATTTCCGCGCCGAGGTGATACCGACCTAATAGAAAATAAGTTGTATATAGATACCGATAGAGTAAATCGAAGAGCAAGTAATGCTATAAAATTGGTCGAGGAAAAATAAAAAGTGTACCCTTCAGCACTTCGCGTCGTTTCCCCAATGCCACAGAGAAACCAGGACGGTTTCCTCTGGCATCTTTAGCCGTTTGACAAAGGATCCTGTTTTTCCCGATTCCCGAGCCGAACTGAGCTGTAAACCAGGAAAGTGAAAATCGGAAAATTTTATAATTTTGATAGGGACTTTCCCAACCTCAAATTCTAGAAGGTGGATGTACCAGTTTCATGTTCGCGATTTGGGTGTCTCAGGGGAAGTCGACCCCCTGGAACGGTCAGGTCAGCTAATTACTTGGTTCGAAACCCAATAGAATTTCGAGGAATGTAAATGTTGTTTAAATTCGAGTATTGTGAGAGAGAAAATTGTTTAACTTTCCTGGAATAGGCTCAGTAGGAGAAGAAAAAGTTTTGGTGGTTTTGAGGAAGAATAAAGAAGATACCAGTTGGAAAGAATTCTAGAGAGAGAATTCGAGACCATAGGCTGAGGAGAAGAAAAAGTTCTGGTGGTTTTGAACAAGAATAAAAAAAAGAAACCAGTTGGTAAGAATTCAAGAGAAAGAATTCGAGACCATAGGCTGAGGAGAAGAAAAATTGTAGTCATTTTGAAGAAAAAATAAAGAAGAAACCAGTTGGTAAGAATTCGAGAGAGAGAGAGAATTCGAGACCATAGGAGGGAAAAAAAAAAAGTTTTTGTAATTTTGAAGAAGCCTAAAGAAGAAAACAGTTGTGGAAATTTGAGAAAATAGGCTGAAGCGAAGAAAAATTTCAGTTACGAGGAATAATAAATCGTAAAACTCTCAGTTAAGAGTTTGAAGAGAAGAAAAAAAATTTTTAAAGATAATAAATATAATGTAGAAAAATGTGTATTGGTTAGCCGAATTAATTGAGGGTGAAATTTTGTATGTGAAAAAAATAAGTGTTGAAATGAAAACAGATTGACAAATGGTGGCGAAGGATGGTGAATAATTGACACCAAATATGGAAATTGGTGAAACACGCGGGAATGGAAAAAGGATACCTAATGACATGAACAGGAAGAAAACCTGACAATGGAAATAATGAAATAGTCACAAAATTGGCAAAGAAATTCTCCTTAGCGACTATAGAAATTTGTAAAAAGTGATATACTGAGCGATTTTTATTTATTAATTATTTAAAGTCTAATAATATTTTATTTGAATAACTTAATTGATTTTCTCATAACGATTTAATAATTTGAAAGTTTCCACATTTAAAAATAAGCACTTATTCAACTATTTGACGAATGAATCTGGTAAGAGTATATTGAATGAAAGAATAACCTGTGAGATGAGAAAGGAACGAGAAATTGAGAGAAAATGAGAATCTAACAGAGGAATGAACTAACAAGTGTGGGAGATAATAGTTGAATTCGTAAATCGAATTTCATTGTTCAGACTTCAGGAATTAATTAGCTACTAATCTTTTGAAGTCTCAGAACATATCTAAGTAAGTATTAAGTTCAGTCGTTTCGAGTATATCACCGAGAAAATATAGACTGAAAATTTTCAATATTGTCAGAGGGACACATTGTAATAGAGGGAATGAAAAGATGTCACATAGTTATCTACATACCATCGAGAAGTGCATGAATGTCAGATTCCTGAAACTTTAGAAAGAAAGAACAGAATTGGATTAGTCAGACCATATTTTGTCAATTTGTATAAAAGCCTAACGGTAACCAATATGCACGATTATATCAAGAGGTCAAGTAAAGAAAGCCCGAAATTTACAACGGTATATTGCGGAAAATGACTAATCAGTGAAGGAAATCGGTTACTTCTAGACTAAACGAAAATAGAAATAATGCTAAAAAGTAAAGAAAAAAAAAATGTAAGACGTAATGAGAGAAATCTAGAAGTTCATGCAGTCAGTACCGTTCAGTTAGAAGAAGCGTAACCCAAGACAGTAAGATCGGAAAGTCGCGGATAAAAGAAAATTCCAAGTATAAAAGAAAATTCCAAGTAGCAAGAGTGATGCGGAAAAAGTAGTTCCACGGCGATCCTGCGGAAAAATGGAATGAAATGAAGAACTTCGACCCAACTGGGCAGGACCACTTCAATCAGCAGGAACCGTTGAGGAGGAATTCATAATTAGGTAACGGAGACTGGAATATGCGATTTCCAGTTTCCGAATTTCGTACTAACCACCGACGCAAATTATTGGATTCTAATTTAATTTGTATTTACAGGTATTATGGCAGCGGGA
The DNA here is from genome assembly GCA_944452925.2 of Chrysolina oricalcia. NCBI lineage: Eukaryota > Metazoa > Arthropoda > Insecta > Coleoptera > Chrysomelidae > Chrysolina > Chrysolina oricalcia. The sequence goes on from OX101818.2 coordinate 23,101,830, forward strand.
CCCTGTTCTAATGGCCAGGATCCCAATGTAGATGAACCGAATTTGCTCTGAGGAAGACCAAGGATACCAAAGAAGAACCAGGACGCCACCTCCTAGGACCACAGCTGAGGCTACCACAAGACGAAGGACCATGGACCCAAGACGTCGGACCGAATATTCTAGACGTACAACCGAAGATTCCAGACGAAGGACCAAGGACTTTAGACGAAGGACCCTAGGACCCAAGATACAGGATGCTAGACCATTTCCAGCCGAGAGACATCGAGAATGTCTGCCACCAACTTCCGAGAGATGAGCAGTCAGCGATGGGAGAGCAGGTTGCAGGATGTCAGGAGATCAAGGGAACATCACCATCTAGTTTCCACCACACTACCATTCTGAGAAGAAGATCCTGGTGCCAAGCGAGGACCATGGGGCAGAGTTGTGTGTCTAGTACATGGAGCGTGTGAGATATCGGTTGCAAGAGATTGCCAGTCCGAGGATAACATCTTCCTTTGGACACTTGGGAAGGAGTAACCAGTTCTCAGGTGAACAGATTCCATTTATTATTCACGATGATGGACCGGAGCTTACCTGATAGCTCTGTGAACCAAGGAACCGGAAACCAGGAAGGATTCAGAAGCCAATGGAATTGGAGTAGACAGTATCAACATCTACGGAGCTACATCGACGAGTGCGTGAGTGAACAGACTTATGACTTTGGTGTTACGACCATGGGCGTGCGGAAACCCATTACGCGCGGGATACGAACTGCATAAACACAGACTGTAGAATTGTAAGTTTGAAAAATGTAAGGAGGATCTGGAGTAACAATTTATTTCGAGAAAAAAAAATTGTTACTATTCTTAGGGGGGAGGATTGTAACCAAACGAATTTCATGACCGGAAATAATAATTTAAATCAGACCCAAACCCGAATTCAAATATCTGAAATGTTTTCTCAAACCCTCGAAAACTCATGTTATTCTAGTAAATATTCTCAGAAATACATGGTTACCAAGGGTCCTCTTAAAAATAGACGATGTTATTGATTATTTTTAAGTGTTTCCGTGTGTGTATTTATCTCAAAATGGGGCATTTCAGAATAATAGAGAAACAAACAGTCAAATAGTTCGCATATGTTTATGTTCTTGTGAGAGGCCAGTTGTTATATTTTCAGGGACCACCCATAGTTCTCAAGGGGGGCGGACCATGCCAACTTTGAAATTAGGGTCGAAAAATAGGTGAGTCTTTCGTTTCATTCGTTCAGGTCAACATGTGGTTGCGCATTTTTATTAGTTTACTCAAGTTATTGTAATTGTCAAATTTCAACTCTGTTCAACACAATATTCAATCTGGGTACTATCGTTAATTTTCATTCTTTGAATATATATAAAGTCGATCTTTTCCACTTGTCTCTAAAAAGTTGATTCTTCTAATCAACTCTTAGTATTTGTTGTATTTGAATTATTTCGAGTCATTTGCAGTTTATCTTGTTAAATTATTGGTAAATTATCTGGCCTCATTCACTTTTTCCGGTTTAAATTATATTATCAGTTAAAATCAGAAGTTGCTTCATGAAATAATTTGAGAAATGTCCCAAACACCTTTTGTTGTTATTTTTTTATTGTTTTGTTTAATAGATATAAGTGTTTTGAATTATGGTTATTATTCTCAAAAGTTCAGATTCTCGTTTACAAAAATCCTTTTGATTTGAGAGAAAATTATTTTACTTAGAGATGAACAGAGTAAGTAAATTTGAGTGATAAAGTGTGTTCGCAACGAGTTCTCAATCCAGCATCGAGTATAGAAAGTCGAGATCATCTGATGAAAAAGTAAGGTGAGTTAGAAATCTTAAATGCTGTGAGGTATGATTCCTAGTTGCTAGAAATTTAGAGCCCAACGTTCCAAATTATTATTATGTTTTTAACGACTCCGCTCGGTCGAATCAGTTGTGATAATGCTCTATTTAATTATAAAGACAGCATTTGTTACAAGACACCTCATTTACATAGGTGTCCGTCAACGTGTTATTATCTGAAAATCCCATCCCTCTTGTCTGACTTTCATCTGACAGTTGATATAACCATTGTTACCAATCTCGAAAAAAATTTAAATGCGTATCGAAATGGAAGCCATTTTGATATGCATTTGGGTTTCATAATGACTTCATTTTAGTCTCCAAATAGAAAAACGCAATTGAATTACTGATTTCAGTTATCCATATTTTGTCACCTGTCAAAGACTGTGTGTAGTTATATTTTTTCATGAAAGATGATAGAGACTGTCTTTCTAAGTACAACAATATGACACATTATACATTTTCTACATAATGGAAATAAATGATTGTGGAATAGAACTATAAATAGTTAATAATGATACAAGTTCGTAGAGTAGGACTTTTTTATATGCGTGAAGTTTGTTGTATGAGGCGAAACGTTCTTTGACATAGGGTCAGAGTGAAAGTCCAGTAGGGTAAGATATGCCGACCTAGCGGACCAGTTTATCCGCGTAATACCCGACGTTATTATGATGAAAATGTATAGAGATTCATATGGTGAAACTCAGAAAGACAACTCAAATCATAATTCACAATAAAAAAATATGACAACTCATTTGAAAAAAAAAGGTAACATGTATGTATATCATTTACATGTGACAAAATGCGGATAATAGGAATTAGTACTTCAATTACTTTCAATTAAACATTCAGAAAGTGGATAAGGTGATTTATGTTTTTTTTTTCAATAAGATCCTGGTAGATAGACACTGCAGATACTGACATTAGATTTTGCTAGTCTAATATTAATCTAATGTTATACTGCCGTAAACAAGCCTTATTTGAATGAATTACTTATTTTTTCATGATGTACTTTTGGCCAACTTTACGGGTCGAATAACCCTATGTACGACATCATCTAATTTTGGTTACTGCCAAGAAATATGAGCCTGTTTACACAATAAAAAGTTATTTCTAAACTTGTTTACTGATTTATGGATGACGTTCGTTGACATTCTTGAATGATTTTCTTCTGAAAATATATTGAGAACAAATATAAATGCTACGATTCTGGGATCTCAATTGGAGTCCGCAGTGTATTCTGAATGGGAGACGATGCGATGGCGATGATCAAATCTCTCTCTATAATTATGCGACACCAGCAAAACTTAATAACTTCAGAGAATAAACTGATATGTTTATTGTCGAAGTTACTTTAACCCCTACTTGACAAGGTTTGAAAGTAATAAAACCATTGTAGTGTTTTCTGTTGTGTTTTGGGATTGTTTTATTGAATAAATTCAGCACTACTATATACAGATATATTTACACTTTATACATGTTATGATTACATGGAGCTAGAGTCTCAGTTACATTATTTAGAGTAGCATGACGTACAACATCCAACTTAAATTACTTATATCTATAACACGTAGAACACTTACAGTGTTGCTAACATCATTTGGCGATCACACTACAACCATTATCAAAATTATAAACTTTGACTTTTAAATTTTTGACAGCTTTCGCCGCCATCGTTACTTACATGGTGATTTTTCCGTTTTTTTTCCAGGTTTTTAGGAGATTTTCTTAACCTTTCGCCAATACGAGTAGTTGGCATTCTCAAGAGAGATGATGGACATGTTGACAGCAACTCATACAACGCAGTTCAATGTCGACTACTGGATATTTGTGAGTTGGTGTTCTTATATCTGATTGGTTCATTGCGTTACATAATGTGATAGAGTCATTCGTTCCGTTATTAGAGAGTTATTGCAAACTGAAATAAGTCTACCTAATTACAAGAAACTTTAATTAAAGTATCCTGTATTGAGATTTGTAATTCTGTTTCGTAATTGTGTTATTGCAACAACCTTCTTTCTAGATGCTTTTACTTAAACTTCATTTTGACAAGTACGTCAAAGTTCAAATCTTTTCATCTATTCATCCCAATCACCATCTCATAACATCATTGGTCTAATATCATTTGTATGTGCTGCCGAACAGTTCACAAAGAAAATTATTTTTGAATCAACATCAGAATATATTTTTCACTCCTTCCCAAACAGCGCATCCATTTGCAATATGCTTTCGAGGCACAACCTGGAGAAGAATACAAGTTTTCCCAAACCAACGCTTGAACGCGGGACGGGAGCGGGAACGGAATGAACGCCAGACTTAAATTGTATAGCAGGATATGTAAATATGCATACCAGTGGGATTACCTATCAGTATTCCGACGTGCAGGCAAACAGCGAAATTTGTTTGGTTTGCTCCGTGCAATGTTTTTCTAGCAATTTGCACAGTTCCCATATTTCCGTTCCCGCTCCAGCTCCCGCGTCCCGCTTTGGTTTGAGGAAAGTTTTTTATCTTTTCTCTCATGATAACCTACTTTGAACTCACAATTTTCTCACATGAAAGCTATTACTAAGTTTTGATGTTCACTGCAAATTTATAGGCTACGAGTTATGATTCACGAAAATTTGGCAGACATGTAGAAATAAAGAAGAATTAAATAAAAGTTTCTATTCCTTTATTTATATTAAATACGGTATGCCTGTATTTCACTAAAGGAAAATTTTAAATGACATTTTGAAAATATTTCATATAAAGGAAAACTTTGTTAAAGTATCATCACATTAGAGGTTGCAATAACATTCTATTATGTGGGTAAGAAGATAATTTAGTTTTTTTTTTGAGAACTGGTAGAGTCTTCGATAATATGCAGATGTAGAGATGAAATAGTTTTTTCCATACGACGTATTTTTCACAACTGGCCTTTTGCTCTTTGATTCTTGTATAAACGGAACGTTTTTGGTTCCGATATAAACGCTGTCACAGGAACATGGAATGCGGTGTATCGCAGAAGAGCTTAGCACGTCTCGTTTATCATTCGCAGATCTCGAATGATCTTTCAGTTGTTTCAGAGTTTTATAAATAGTTGTAATCTTATGTGTGTACTTATTAGTAATTATAGAGCATTAAAATGGACGCATTGAAAACACGTTCGAATGAATGGTTCTAATTATTTCCTTTAAGGGTTATCAGTAGACATAAATACTGTCCAGTCACTGAATTGAGTATCAATCAAACTATCAGCGACAAGAATGCATTCCAAGAGTTTCAAATCAGATTGGCAATATGCTACGAAAACATGAGATTAAAACTATTTACAAGCCTTCAAAAAAATTTAATAATCTTTCGAAATCCGTGAACGACAAACAAGATGTACAAAGCTCTTTTGGGGTATACCAAGTTCCGTTTTCCTGTGGCAGCGTTTACATCGGAACCATAAAATGTTTCATTAGTACAAGAATAAAAGAGTACTCTAGGCAAGTTGTCGATTAGGAAACACAAAAAAAAAATCTGCTGTCGCAGAACATACTCTCAACAACGATAATAACGGAGTGAAATTTGAAGAAATCCACGTGTCATGTTGAACGGGGCTTCCACCTGGAGACTTTACTGCTCATTATATTTTGATGACATTGTCAAAGAAACATCTGATTGTAAATTCCTCATGTATGCCGATGATATCAAAATATTTCGAAGAATCCAGATGACTGTCTCATACTCTGAAATAGCTTGATTGTTTTTTCGAAAGCTATATTCGACAGCTATTTAACGAAAAAAAACAATTTTAAACGAAACAATTTCATCAAATCTTCTGAAATGTGAAGTTATCAGTTTCCATCGCACAGTGCAAATGGTACCTTTCAACTATATTTATGATAACGCTGTAATTGAAAAAGTTACTTCGATCAAAGATCTTGGAGACATCTTCCTATTCAAATTCTCGTTTTCTTCACACATTGAGTACATCAAGTACTTAGTTGAATTTCATAAAAAGACATTCCAGAGATTTTGTTGATATGAGTACAGAAAAAATCTTATTCATATCATTGGGCATTGATAAGATCTCATCTTGAGTATGAATATTTGGTGTCCTTATGAAAGAGTTCAACGCAGATTTCTTATGTAGGTTCTGCTCAGTTAGGCATTCGTTACTCTTACATCAACATGCTGTCAGTTATGAATTTGAGTTCTCTGGTTTATAGAAGGCAAGGGTTTGACACCTTGTTTATCAATAAAATTCTGAACGGTCTGATAGATGCTCCTGAATTATTGAAAGAAATAAAAATATATGTACCGACCTCCTAGGGCACTGCGTGAATAGAAGCACATTTTCCTCAATTGCACATCGGTCAAATTATGGTGCAAATATGTTGGAGATTAGATTACTGCGCCAGGCAATTGTTCACTCAAGTGCTATAGATATTTTTCTGCCTCACTTTGGCAAATGAAGAAAGCTACTAACGAAGCTAAAAAGTTTTTTGCTTAAGTCCTCATTTCATATTAATTCTGATTTGTTTTTGACCAGTTAATGTTTGAAACTGTCTTTAGATACTGGTATTCATATTTATTTATTTCTTAGTGTTTTATATCATTGCAAATGGGTATTTTCTTTCCTTTAAATAAATAAATTTTTTCAAAAATCTCTACATCTGCATATTACCGTAGACTCTTCCGGAAAGCAGTTTGAATCCAAAAACACCACTATGACATCAATAAAACTAAACATGGATTGAAACTGGACCAGTTTTCAAAAACACTCAATTTCTCTGTCATGATACCTAACGTAATGGACCATATAGATATATGAACGTCACCTTGCAAGTATTTTGTGATACAACGAATTTCAAGCAGTCGACAACGAGCTGAGTAGCTGTCAATATGTCTCTGTTGAGAATGCCAACCATTTGTGATGACGAAACGTCGAGAATACCTCGTGATGAACGTCAGTTTAAAAAACCAAAAACCATCGTAGATGGAGAACCAGCAACGTATTTCGAGTTGTCATTCCAAAAGTTACGGCAATTTAGGTGTACCTATTGAAAAAAAAAGTCCAGTCTGGCATTCAACAGCGGCCAAGTTCTTCTCAAAAATATTATCAAAATAGTATGAGATGAAATTTTTTAGTTTGTATAACGCGTAATATTTTTTTCATAAATCTCCAATAGTCTAACGGACCTACGCGCCTGCACGGGAGGCATTTATTATTTTTTAAATTTTGCTTGGTTAACCAGTAAAATTTTATTCTTGAAACTTTCATTAAATCATGAGTGGGAGACCACCAAAACTGTAATATCTGGTATATCCATTTAAAATATGTTATATTATAGTTGTTGTTATGAATCAATTTTGATGTTGATATATTTCTACCTGAAAGCTCCTAATCTATTAGGAAAATCCAGATGAAGATTAACCCCTCCGAATAGGACTGCCAGAATAGACTTTTCTTGAAATATTGAAAGTAGAACAGGATTTTCATAAAATCTGATATAGAATTATCTGCGACTGAAAGACAAACTTTAGTGCCATTCCATCGTTCAAGATAACCTCTTGGAAGGTATTTATTTTGAAAAGGAAAACATTCTCAATTGAAGCGTTTGTGAGAATGTTTCCCTTTTTAACATGAAGACTTTTCTTGTTGAGCAGGCATAGTGCATACTAGATTAATTTCCTGAATTTTAATCACAACTCGAAATACATGATTATTGAATGAATGGATGAATGAATATTACTTCTTACTCTTCATTGATTTTTTAGAAGAGCCCCTGTGCTGTGGACTGCCAGACTCGACTTTTATTGTTCAACCTGGTATATGAGATTCACTACCAAAATTATCAGTACTTATGAAATGACAATTTGACAAACATTGCTTGCTCATGGTCTAACATGTGAGCAAGAAATATATAATTTCATTTGAATCTTCTGGATGAAGCTCTTGAGCTACATAAAGTGAATAATGATTTTTCTACAACTGTCAAAAAGGCGTACTACTTTTTTTCGTGTATTTTGTTTGCAGAAAGTATGTAATTTTTCAATATAAAAATACTGAAAAGTGTGAAAAAAGTGCACTTTTCTTCACAGTTGTAAATATATATTTGCTATCTTTTAACTCAAACTGCTACCAGAAAAATTGAAGGAGATATATCGGAAGAATATGAGTCATTCATGGCATGGCCTGAAGAAAAAGGGATAAGTAGCTTTATAGAGAGGGTACTGCTTGATGATGTTGATGAAAAATGTAAGAAAATTAAAAGTTCCACCCTATGGTCTAGTTATTCTAAACTCAAAACCACGTTGTTAGTACATAACATTATTGACATCAGCAAATATGCGAAAACAAAATCTATCAGCTATAAGCCTAAAAAGTCCCTAACTTTTACAAGAGATGAAATTTATAAGTTCTTGGTTGAAGCTTCTGATGAGATATATCTCATACATAAGATAAATCTTAACCGCGATTTTACTCATGTACTTTAATCTCTTATGAAATGTTGCATTAATATTTGGTATCGCAGGAGCATGCCGACGAGAAGAATAGGAAATATGCAAGTGAAATTTACTTGATTTTTTTACCTCCGATACTTTATTGTCTTGACATTACACCTAAACTATTAGTTTATCATTTAGTTTGTATTTAACTCCATAAATTTTAATAAAAAAGTGCATAATAAGCGCGCGGAATTCAAATTTGCGAAACGCATCACTATTGGTCGAAACGAAGAATGACGTCACATGGCACGTTATGAAATTTATCTCTGTTGATATTCATACTGGGCTAGTCGTCTTTCATAGAAAATTTGTATTTATTTATATATTTGTAGTGTTTTCCATTACATAGTGCGATTTTGGTCTAGTGACAATTGTAAATTATCAAGAGCAACGACTGAAAGTGGTTTTGTCAAAGCACAATCCGACAATACAGTAGTAATAGTTTATCAAATGATAGCTGTTCCATTTGTAATTTAGGTGAGGCAGGTATAAACAGAGTTATGTTCCGCTTGATATACAAAACATTTATGCATACAAAAGTTAGATCATGTTAACTATCGAAATACAGTATACTCACATTGAACTGATATTCACAACAATGTAAATGTGATGTTGGAGATACTTTGCCTCTTCTCATAACCTTACACCAATGTTTATGTATTTTCGCATCTCTTGGAACAGAAAAAAATACTTTATTTGGTGTACTTATAATTGTGTTTTGGCATTCCTGTACTAGACAATACCTATAAAATGTTTTTTAGCATTTTCCATTATCGTAATAGCGATTAAAACTGCAAATCCCTAACCTAATTAATTACTGTCAATAGTATCAATGGCCATAACTATAGAAAGGCTTGTTCATTGAAGACTGCTCTGGTTGATCGAGATCACTTTCACCATATCTCTCTAACACTTGTGCTGCATTTGTCTTACTCTTTTTTTAAATACCAACTTCAAGCAAGTAGAGCAATCAGAGTACGTCTCAACGAACGACACTGAAAAAGAACATTACTGATCGCGCCATGTGACGTCATCCACAGCGCGCGAAAATGGAGGCGTTCAAATAGGTCAAATTCAATCCGTATTTTATATATTATTTTAAAAATCAATTCCAAGACTTTCAACAGTATTTATATTTTTTACAAACAAAAACAAACAAATAAAAAAAAAATATGCATATTCCCTGTTGTATGAAATAAAAATTGAGCACATTAAAGAATCAGAAGATGTTCTGATTATTACATTTACAGATACAAAAACTCATGTTGAACGTCAATTTACGTTTATCGGAGAAATGTCCATCAATAACTCGAATTTTTTGAAGAAACATTTTGAGTAATAATTTCTTTTTGCAAATGAGACACGGTGAATGCATAAGCCAGGTTGTAGGAATATTCAACTTTTCAAGAATTCCATCACTGTGCAAAATATCTGCATTTACCCAACCCTGAGTCTTTCACTTCAGCGATCATCAGCGACACTTTTGGCAAATTCAGGTACCGATTTATCACAAGTTAAAAAATGCGGAGGATGGAAATCTAGTACAGTTGGAAAAGGGTATGTTGATGAATACATGCAAACAAAATTGGAATGCGCCGCAAAAATTCTGACTGGAAATCCATTAACATCGTCAAGTAGTATAGAAACCCAAATACTATTACAGTAAAAGAAACGATAGTAAATGAAATACTTTCAGTAAATACTGACTCTGATCAGCGAATACACTTGATGATTCTACTAGGTCAAGAATTTCCATAGCCAATAATGCAGTCAATTGTACTTTTAAAATTAGTTTCACAAAATAAACCATGTGAAGGTCAAAAATAGGTTATTAAATATTATTATTATTGTTATTATGTGTGTCTATTCCTATGCATAAAATCGGACTTGCACAAGATGCAGAGTGCCAGCTATGCATGGAGGATGATGAAACGGCTGAACACATTCTATGTACATGCCCTGCAGCGGCCAGAACCAGATTCTCAATATTTGGCGATACGACAGTAAGGCCAGAAAACCTGGTAAATTGTTCTCCCAATGCATTCCTCAATTTCGTCAAGAGATTGGATATACTGGGAGAAATATAACCATAGGGTGAGCCACAATTAATAGGCCATTGGCCGCAGTGGAGGGCCTGATACGGGCCCACTCACGTTCAAACCAATCAAACCTATAGTTGGTATTTTTTGTGATATTAATTTGTTAATCGTTTGCACCATGAATTGGGTGAGGTTGAGTTGAGTAGCTAATGAACTGTAAAAATTGGTTGTCCTATTCTTTGACACTTGTAGAAAAATTATTGAATGCAACACGTGATTGAAGTGTTCTTTTTACTCGTAGGAATTGCCGTCAATATTTCATACTCGTAAAAAAAGTACCACTTTACTCACTTGTTACATAAATAACTATTCGAATAAATTGAAGTAGAATATACCGTGTATGGTGTATCAGTAAAAAAAACTTAAAATTTCTACATAATTTTTTCATTTATAATTCATTCAACTATCATATTATTTCTGAGAAAACACGCATACATTATGGGTGAGTTATCAAATAAAAATTATTGCATATTAATCGTGTTTGCATAGTTCATGCAGAATCGTCATTTGTTCTGCATTAATCCATGATAAACCTCGAAGGTGATAATTAGAAGTGAGCGAAAACCATTCATTAAAACGTGCCTCCAATGCGTCCATTTTAATGCTCTATAATTATCAATAATTACACACATGATATCATAAAATCGTCCATGGCCTTCTTTTTCTTCGCTCGTGTAATGGTTCAGACTAGATTGGATTTGGAAACTGTTATATTATGCATCGATAATATCTACGAAAAAATGATTTATCAACTACACATTCGCCTTTATGGATTGATTCTAATGGTTGAAGCTGACGTTTCTATTAATTTAGTTGCGAAATATGTGTTAGCTACTTAAATTGGGATTAGGAGGTCTGATGAAACATGTATATTTGATTGTAAAAATATAGGTGTACATGTCAAATAGTGCAACAAGAAAAGTGGAAGAGAATAAATACCGCCTCACAATTCCATTAATTTCAAAACAAGTTAGCCGCTTGAATCGGGGCGTTACGTTCTGGTGAATGGAGGGTTTCTATCCCCACAGACTAAAAGTTCGTGCTTCCATCATGTCTTGTGTGGTAATCACTAGAATGATTTTCTTTCATTTACTTGGAAAGAACCAATGATAAGAAGAACATCTGATAAATATTGGTAAAAACTGATCAAGCTCCAAGGGTTCCAACAGGCATCTTCTGATTACCGGTTACATAATCTATTTACCGTCTGACGCACTAGATCATAATATGCAAGACGATCGAAACGTCGAAAGTAGCTATCTGCCAAAATACGACGCAAATTCGTTGAATGTTCTAATGGATTCCGTTCGTTCTGGTCATTAGCCGAAGCGAAAAGTAGAAAGGACCTGCACATTATCTATGTAAAATGACTTTCAGAAAAATTTTCTGAAATTTTGATATGTGATAGATCTTGGCATGCTCATTACAAGGTCCAATTTACAGATCGATCCTTTAGCCAGTTTGTGACCTACAGGGTGTCAAAAATTCATCTATAGCTGTTTGGGGTATTACGTATCGATATAATTTTGTGCTCTAATTCTAGTCAAATATTTCTCAGCAATGAACTCATCAACTCTGAGTTGTAGGTCATGAATTCCTTCATTCGAATGAGAAATAATATCACACATAGGAAGTTGCATTTCAGCGAGGCAAGACAATGTTCATGCAAATATAGATATCAAGACCACAATAGTTTTGGTTTTCACTGAAAACAAACGGCGAGAATTTGACAATTTTTCATGTAACAACATGAGGTTTGATATGGCCTATCCAAAAGTATAAAGTTTTTTTTATACAAGGTGACGATTACTATGCTGACAACTGCTGTATTTTATGAACGAAATGATATAACTAGTACGGATTGTCCATACTTTTTCTAGGATATGAAAGGAAAACTGAAATGACTCATGAAATGTTCCACCTCCATCAACCTTTTTGATTTTCAGACACCCCAAATGAAATAATTTCAAGAAATACCCCACTTGTGATACACTATTGCATACCTTGTGAAAAATGCTCAAGGTGGTCCAGAAAAAGAGATTCGTCAGTGTCATTCTGATTGGTGTTTACGCGCATCTAATACACGCGAATTCTCCCTGCAGTTTATCCGGTGTATGAATGGATATATGAGCAAAGAGGGTCAAAGAAAGAAGTCGCCGACTGCAAGGAAAACCTGCTCATCGATAGATGTATCACGCAGGACTCCGTGCAGTATAAGCGTAACCTTTTGATGGCCTGGATCGATTACCGCACGGCATTTGATACAACCTCGCATGATCTAATCATGCATTCGCTAATGTGCTTCGAGGTACCCGATCAAATAGTGGGATGCATTGGACAGCTGATACCGCTCTGGATGATTCGCTCCACCATAAGATTTGGTGGAGACAGAGTCCAAACAGAGCATGCCATAATTACTAGTGCCATTGTCCGTTGCACTCAGGAATACCCGTGGGTACAACTGCGGCACCCCCAGCAACCAGAGGCATAAGTCACTCATCTTTTCTACATGGATGACCACAAATTATATGCCTCTGGAGAAAGGGACCCTTAGGGTGGTGGAAGAGTTTACTCATGCTGTCGGAATGGAATTCGGGACCGACAAATGTGCCACAGTTCATCTCAAAGGAGAACGATGCGAGGAATACGGAGAGGATGTTCAGCTCTTAGACGAGAGCATACTACATCATCTGGATGCTAGAGGGACTTATACTTACCTAGGGGTGGAGCAACGCCGCCCCCAAGAGGTAATCACAGTGAAAAAAACTCTTTCCGCGGCAAGTATCAGCGTAAACTCCAACAGATCTGGTCATCAGAACTGTCGGGAAAGAACAAAGTGGCTGAAACTAATATGCTTGCCGTTCCGATCCTCATCTACTCCTTGGATGAAGTGGACTCAGGAGGAGCTGCGACAACTTGACGTTGAAACTCGCAAAATAATGCATCTTTATAGGAGCTTGTATCCTAGATCGTCCGTTTCACGGTTATCCTTTCCCTGACAACGGGGAGGCCGTGGACTTTTGAGTTTGGAGTGTCTGCATAACAGAATGGTGCTGGATGAAGCCTGTTAAGTCATCAGGAGTTCAGATCCCATCCTCTGCATGGTCCGCGACCATGAAAAAGCAGGGACTGTAACATTTCTTTTCACTGCAGCAACCCGTGCAGCCGATGAACTTGGTCTCGTATTCAACACTGAACGGGCTAACCCAGACTGTGTCACCGAGTTAGAACCCGTTCAGCAAAAATCTCGCATCAAAGCTGCAGAGACTGAGGTCCTCCTGCAGCTACATACGAATAAACCAAAGCATGGGGTCTTCTTCATCAACATCGAAGACCTTGGCTTATCCAAAATTTGACCTTTGCCTTCTCAGGTCAAAAGTGAGCTGAAGTAGGTGACCGAGGGAGTCATAATGGCTTGCCGGGATAGTGTCTCCAACACCCTAGTCTACCGTAGTCGCGTGATGGGTATAGACGTCCCTGACACCCGATGCGGGGCGTATAATAGGGTACCTGAGACCAGAATGCGTTTGCTGTCGGCACGCATAACGCAGGCATAACGCGGCGCTACAAGTGTTGTACTACCATGTACGGTACCATGTTCGGTATAGACGTGACAACAGTGTTGCTTTATGCTCCAGGGGATGTTGAGTCCGTTGTGGAGAATGAGAGGTGCCGAATCTATTGCAACTACTCTCAGGCAAATACAAGCCAATAAGCCTAATGTTGTCCTCCTCGACCATCAAAGTAAATCGATATTCGTCGTGGAGTTTTCCGTTCCGGCGAAATGAATATCGTTCGAAAAGAGGAGGAAAAACGGACTAAATATCGAGATCTTCTCTTTGAACTCCGCAGGTTGTATCCAAACCATTCTGTTAAAATGGTGGTTCTGATTATAGGAGTCCTTGGTGGAATGATGGACACACTGTTCTTGAATTTGAAGTTAATACCGGCCAATCTCAATATTGCAGAAATCTTAGCCGCTCGAAAGCAGAAGGCCTTAATCCTTGGTTCTGCTCAGAGCACATGACTCTCGGACTCATTAGTCACTTACCGTACGGACGTCGTTATTGGGGTAAACGAGACCAGCGCGCCTTCCGGATGGGTTGGAGCTCCGGAGACTTGCCCAAAATAAAGATGGCTTTTCTAGTATGAAGTAGTTCGGTGCATACTTATTGGGATTCTGTACATGTCTAGGAATCAATTACTGATGCTGCTTTGTTACAAAGTTCTGTTTATTCTTATAAACGTAGATGCAGAGTTCGTTAATATAAATGCTAGAAACAGTTATTATATTTAAATTTATTTCTACATGATTGTTTCCATACAATTTGTACAGGGATTCTGAGTCTCTAGCAAAATAGAAATTCCTTCATCACAAAACCCTATACCCAAACTCAAAATCTCATAGCTTAAATGATAATGAATGGTCGCATAGTACAAATTCAACAACACTACTGTACCACATTGCGTTGATAATTTTTACACATTTTATTCCGTCCATGTGAGTTTGTGACATTATTTGAGACTCAGCAATTTTGTTGTAGAGTAAGAGTCGTCATTCTCATGGATCTGGGATATTATGCAAAGGTAATTTCATCATCGCTGTTTTGGATAAGTATCAAATCATTTTTGCTTGTCCATAATTCACTTTGTTGTGTTTTCCTATCCAAATAATTATTCCAAAGAAATTAGAATTTCTGAAAATAAAGAAAATGAAATGGCTGTCAATGATTTCATGTCTGAAAGTGGTATTACATTTTTAACGTGTAATAAATGTAATGTAACGGCATTGTTACACAAATAACTATTATTGGAGTACTTCTCATGCCTATTGAGAAAGAAGGGTAACATTTGAACACTGATTAACTTTAGAAATCCGACCGTACTGCACTTGAGTGCTTTGTAACCACTAGGTCTGAAAAAATCTTCAACCAATTGATTTAATCTGTAAGATCTGATGATGAAAGAACGCGCCAATTCGAAAAATATTTGCTTTTATTGTGGAAAATTGTAAAGATACCTATACTCCTGGATTCTACGCGACGAATGTTAGAGGCATTTCGAAGTAGACTCATATTCTCTCTATAATAATAATATTTCCTCAAAAACACCCGAAGAGTGTACCCAAAGGCATAGACTGCGGGTACAGTATACGGCTTTTATTATTATTTTCACCGTGGCGCTCCAGGGCGACTTACTGATTTTTGGTGGAGTATTCACAAACACTAGACGTAACCTAAAAGTTGATACCTGCATTGAAACTAGTAAGAATATAAGTAGAGGTCGATGATGAGACAGAAACTCAGCTCAGTAACTATTCAGAAACCCATCAGATCGGTGGCGCGGAGGAGTTTTTTTCAGAAATGCAAATAACCGTTGGTCTTTGAAAATTATACACGTGCGCTTGTGATTTCTCAATTATATCAATTGCATTCTTTTCATCTACATCGTTATCCAATTAAATAATCCCATTCATCACTATAGTTCGTCAATTTTTTTCGAATTTCCAACTCATCACCACCCACTCGCTATCTCCGGTCCATCGATAATTCAGAAACAGAATGCTTCATTAAACTCTGCAGGTATGTAGTAGAAGGTGTAGGTGGCAAGTGGTGTCGTTTTTGTGCCGCTAATTGGCTTATTATTTCAAAATCGGACACCTGAATTCGGTCCTAAATTCGAAACCTGCTTTAGCGGCAAGATCTCGTGACAGAGATTGTCCGGTGGACTACTCCGGCGCGATACAAGATTTTTTAAAAGTTCATCATGTCGTTGGTGTAGTTCCTACGTGCGGGTGAAGATTTCTGATAATGAAAATATCAGCTGCAGACTTTCAGGTACAATTTCTGCTGAATAGAAATTGTTAATTTTCTAGATACATAATACTTCCCCACCTGAATCTATTACCATGGTTTGAGTAGAAGTAAGATAGTCAGTCAATGCCCATGGTATTGGACCCAAACGCGATTGTCATCTAGTGTGATTAGATACAAACATCAATATTTGACGTCATTTTAATGCAGGGTTCTTCAAGTTACCCCTATTTTAATACTGTACAAATAGTGGGGCTTAGCGCAGTTGTTAAGTGACCTCCTGATGACCCAGAGGTCCCAGGTTCGGTTCCCAGCAGATGCGGGCTTTTTTTCATTTTCAGATGTGCGGTCTGAATGATTAAAGCTCTTGTCGGCTGGGAATAATCCTCCACGATTCACTGTTGCGTTAATAATTAACAGTGCTGCTCCTAAGGTGGCGAATGGAGTTAATAACAAGGCCTCTCCAGATCACACGCTAATGACCTTAGCAGTCGATGCCAAAACCCAAGAAAAAAAAATGTTTCAATCAAGTTACAACATGACTTGGATACCAGATCACTGGAGTTACGACATGACTTGGAAGCAAGATCACGCCATCTACATGTCGTTTCCATTTGAATCCAATATTGATCCCATAAGGTTGGCTAACTATCTTACTTCTAGTTAAACAATGCTATCACCGTTTAGTCCCTACCTCCAGGGGTCGTCTGTTTTTTGTGACTCATGAACTACTGAAACCAGGAATGCTCATTGTGTCGTGTTTTATTAATTTCAATAGACTCAGACTCCTATGTATTAATAACTGGAGTACTTTTATAAACAGTTTCATTATACTAACAAAAATAAAGTTGCCAATGTTCATGCAAAATATTGTGCAAATAATGAAACCTTTGTTGTGGTCGTAACATATTATAAGTATTGTGTTCTCTATTGTCCTTTATTGTAAGTAGGAAATGTTATATGAGCAACATTTTTGTAGAATGATGCTGGTAAACTACAATCAAACATTAATAATAATTCCTTAAAAGGGACAAAATAATTCCTCTACATTTGATATCAACAATTTATATAGACTTCACACTAGCCAAACTATACAACAGTGTACAGCGATCATCACAACAGTATTTATCTCGAACAAGAAAGTCTTCTACATAAAATGGTGTTGAGATAAAGATGAAGTTGCATTGATAATATTATTTTGTAAATTCTAATCAAGAATATAAGCTTTTCAAGGCCGCTATCTACTTTATAACAAGAGCAATTCAGATAGTAAAAGTTCTTTATTTGAAAATAACTAAGGTTTTAGCAAATAGTTATTTATTCAGAAGTATTATCCTGATATCAACATAACATTTATTTTGTATCAAACAGTGTAACCTTTATACATGTATCAATAACTACATCAACTTTCACAAACATTTTTTACAATAACAGTTATTTTCGTACTTTTCAAGAAAATCGCCCATTTCCATTTGACGGTCCATTCTATTATCACAATATAGAAGTTATCATAAACATATGATGATATATAAAAGTAATCAATGAATAGCATCCCTATTGCCATATCGCTATGTTCTTAGGTTAGTTTCATCAACGTATCTCATTTTTGTTAATAATTTGTTGTTTTACCTTCAGAACATAAAAATGATTTACCTAAATCTGAGATATCGTTCAGTGAAAATGGAGGAAAATTGAAAGATTTCGGTGCTTTCAATAGGAAAAATAAGACCATAGCGCTTCTGATGATAGTTTTGTTTTCATCAATACTGTTTCAAAAAGTTTGTGAAAATTGATTTTTGAGATATAGGAAAAATAGGTCCATTTGTGAAGTATCAATAAAATGTATCAAAATTTTACCAAAAAATAAACAGTTGGGATCAGAGCTGTCCCAAAGCACAGTGCTCAATGCTCGTGAAAGCACTGTGTTGGACCAGTGGTTAGTGCTTCCAAGCATTTAACGAAAATACGTAGTGCTTAGTAATTCCAAAAGTGCCCTCGATCACTTTTCGAGATTACTAAGCACTAAGCCTATCCATATAAATGGATCAATTTGGAACATGAAGTTGCGACAGATCATACCAAGTGGCAATTTGTCCCGAAAAGTTTCTGCGTTTAAAAGATTACTGTCCTAAAAAAATAATCCCATTTTGTCAGTAACTTTGTCTAGCTAAAAAAAATAGGTTTAAAGTAACTAAATGATACTTTTCTTTTTCGAACTACGTTGACGACTCGGATATCAAACCTGTCTGTCTCCGTTATTAAAACCGTAAAAAATATCTTTTTTTCATTTCTGTATCAAGTCAAATAGGTATTTCTTTTACGTAAGTCGAAAGAAATCACATTCTGTTATTTCTCACTTTTTCTCTGTTTCTGTTTGACTTACAAACCCACAATTTCAGACTGTGGAATAAACACCCAAAAAACGATGTCAGAAAACCACATAACCAAACATTTATCAATATTCCTATCATATTTAAATGAAATTGTTGATTTTGGCAATTCTATTTAAAAGAGTAGCAACTGTTCTGAATGTCCTATCAGTACGAGTATTTTAATCACGGGTGCAGCGAAACTACTGTTTAGATAATAAACAGGTGTCTCGAAGAGTTTGTAAATTCTTTAAATACCGTACTGGATACATTTCTTATCATAACAGGTTATCATAACAGCTTCAATTGAAACTAAATTTGGCAAAATTTATTTACCTGTAGGAACTTGATATATCATTTAACAGAAAATTTAATTGTATTCCAAGATATCTCATGATATACATTTAAAAAAATTTTAATGTTCCAGGTTCAGCCCCTTTTGGTAGAAGCCATTGACAAACTTGAAATCTTCGTCCAGAGTATTTATTTCATTCTCTCAAAAAGATTGGTTTTCAGGTTGACAGGTTGAAATATAAAACTGAACTATACCGTTTTCAATAATTGATTAAAAGGACAGTTTAGAAGGATGTTTGTCAACACCAATCAGCTATAAACATTGACTATAGAAATGCGGTTGTTGCCCTTAAGAAGTAACTGACTTATTAACAAATTGACGAAAGTGTAGATTATAATCAACTGATAATATGAAACTATTCCTTACAAAATACAGTTTTCACAAGTTTTGTATATATCCGTAAAATCACAAATTTTTAATGACCCGATTCCCTCACAAACAACTGATACACAGGATATTGTCAGGCTACATCCAAAATTTCAGCTTTCAACGAATCCAAATACTGCAATAATAATAATTTAATCGAAGATGTCTTTCACTAATTACTTGAGAAATCAAATTTTCAAACTATTCCTGTTACCCATTCTCCAGAAACGTCTAATAGGCCATCGAGTTTGGGACACCTTGTATTCATGTAACAGTGTTTCGTTAGTAACCAAATAAACCTTCACACGCATCCATTGCAATAACAATTTTTACTTTACTATTTCAGAAAATAGCCCATTTCCATATGAAGGCTATTATCACAAGAAAAGTTGTCATATCTTTAGGATGTATATGCGAATGACCAACCAATAGTTAAAATATTTTTTGACAAAATGGTTAAGGCTTACGCGGCCGAAGTGTTCAGTGTCACAATTTTCACTCGGGTTTGAAGGCCGTCGTTTTTTGGAATTTCTTCCTAACATTTCGCTAGCGCGAGTGGCTAGCTTCAGCCTCATGTGGGAGAAATGAAGTCCTACGTCAAGGACTCAACAGACTTCGTTGAAAAAATTAAAGGCATAACGTTGGAGCCAAGCGATATCCTGGTCAGCTTCGATGTGGTGTCCTTGTTCACCAACGTCCCACTTGAGGACTCTCTGAGGGAGCTAACTAACATGTTTCCGAATGACATCGTCGGACTCTTTAAGGCATGTCTCCGGGAAGTTACTTCCAATGGAATGGAAACTTCTATGAGCAAGAAGATGGCGTGGCGATGGGAAGTCCACTCAGCCCAGTGATAGCCAACTTCTTTATGGAACATGTTGAAGAGAAAGCAATTGATGCTTTTGATTTAAAACCGACCATGTGGATACTTACGTGGATGAAACCTTCGTAATTTGGAGACATCGAAGGGACACACTGAACCGTTTCCTAAAACATCTGAATGCTCAACACCCCAGCATCAAGTTCACCATAGAGACTGAACAGGAACAGCGGATAGCATTTCTAGATGTACTAATCGAAAGATGTGGCGCAAGACTGACACACAAAGTATTCCGAAAACATTGGCACACGTATAGGTATCTGCATGCCCTATCAAACCACCATCCTAGTCAGAAGCGAGGAATTATCTCCACACTAGCAGAACGTGCTCGGAGAATATGTGAACCTGAGCATCTACAGGATGAACTAGAACATCTCCAAACAACCTTGAGATCGAACGGATATAGTGTACCCGAAATCAACAGGGCCATAAAACCGAGGACTTCCACGAGACAAAGTAAGGAGGAGGCTCAAATAGTTGCACGTGCGTATCATCCATATATTCCTAAGGTCACAGACAGAATTGGAAAACTCTTGGGACAACACAACATTAAAACGGTTTTCAAACCAACTAAGAAAATACAACAGAGCCTTAGGTCAGCAAATGTCAAAATAGACCCTCTATCTGCAGCGGGGGTATATCGCATACCATGCACTTGCGGAAAGGTATACATCGGAACCACAAAAAAGTCGATGGGAACAAGGCTGAAGGAACATCAGAGGAACTGCAGATTAGGCCAAAAAGACAAGTCAGCAGTGGCATAACACGCGCTCAGTGAAGGAAACCACAAGATTCTGTTTGAGGACGTAAATCTTCTTGCCCGCGACCAGGGATACCATAGCCGACTTGTACGGGAGGCAATAGAGATCCACAAACATTATTTTCGTCAACCGATTGCACCCCTACGCCCAACCCTCAGAAGTATTCGAGAGAATTCTGTGAGCTAGGGAAGACGCAGCCCTCATCTTCAACGATTGAAGCCATGCTCGAGACCGATTACCATGCGGGGATTTGAACCCTCGACCCTTCGCTCCAAATGCGAATGCTTTAACAGCACGGCCTACCTACTGTTGCATTAACAACAATTGAGGTATAACAAAAGGACACCTTACCACTGTTAACTCAACCTAAATTCTTTGATTAATTTGCTAATAAAGTTTTCTGAGCAACGTAATCAGTTTACCGTGATCCTTCTCGCCCAATTTCAAACGTCTACTTCCAGTCATATCCGTAGGTCTGGACCACCCGGTATGAATTTTTTTTTCTGACCTCTTGCGTTTTTGCATTTTAATTGATCTTGGTCATTACGGAATTATTTCTCTCACGATATACAACCTATAATTCCTTCTATATCTAAAATAAAAGATAATCTGCTTCAAATTGGAACTGCCATCGGATTCGAATGAAAAACGATCACGCATTACTAGGAACGTGTTTCGAGATATGGGTAGGAAATAGCTCCATGTTGTCTACAGTAATTGCCTCCATATTAGACACGTAGGTATACCGGTTAATTATCTTCTCCAAATAAATGCCAGCGTAGATAAACTTCTTCTTTCGGCATGAAAAAAAAAAGAAAGAAAATAGACGGAGAATGCCGTTTTTCAATGTCTCCAGTAAATATGGGTATCTCCTAATGAAAACTAAAATATCAATTATCGGAATTGCTCGGTTCATCGCTATAACGAGTTTTTAGTTTGATTGATCTTTAAAAAGTAGGTAGCGTGAGAAAGAAAAAGCTATATGACTTGAAGGCAATGCTGGTAGTACTCAAATAGTTGATTGCGCTATAATGTGAATAGAGTGAAATTGCTGCAGGGACAGACCTGCATAACACATAAGAAGCTAACTGTGGGGAATTATCCCACTTATACAGTGTGGAATTCTATGAAGGAATAATATCAGTATCTCAATAAAAGAGACATATTTTTTTTAATCCAGGGATAGGTCGATTTTAATTTTTGAAAATCTATTTTTGTACATAACATCTTTCAACTTCCTGCATTACAGAATTTTTTTTTAATGAAGAGGGTAATTGAGTTGTACCTTGTTAGAAAGATTTTTAAATTTTCAATATAAACATCTACTACTTTTATTATTGAGATTGAAGCATTTCTGTCGTTATTCTACCTATCAAGTCTTACAATGTTTGCAGGTTTTGTTTGGTAGACCAAATACGGTGGTGCTCCATCCTGTTGAAACCATAATGAAGAATGTGGTATATTTGGGTTAACTGTATTAGAAAATGAATTTGTTGATATAGGAATGAGTTCTGTCTGTAAAAATTCCAGAAAGATATCATCGGTCAAGTACCTACTCATTCGATTTCCTACTAGAATGCCGGCCTAGATATTAATTTTATCTGGCCTCTAAGAAAAATTGGTATTATCATTATTTCCGTGAATTCGTGCCGCTAAGATTTCTGCCATATCACGGAAAGCTGGTACGATTCTCAAATTCGAGAGCAGTGTACATCATTTCTCCAAGGACTCCAATCAGAACCACCATTTTAACAGGCTTGCGGAGTTCAAATGGTAGTTCTCGATATTTAGTCCGTTTTTCCCCCTCTTTTCGAACTAATTTTGTATCGCCTGGAGCGAAAATCTTCATGATGGAAATCGTCCTGGTTCAATGGTCGAGGAATGCCTTGTATTCACCCGAGCGTGGGGAATGAGTAGTTCCAATAGATTCGGCACTTTTCATTCTCCACAATGGACTCATTATTGCCCAAAAATGAGGCAACATCGGTTTCTCATGTACATGTATGTATCTATGTATATGGGAGTAAAGGGTTCATCATCGGTCGGTAACGACTGTTCGTTACTAACGATCTCCCAAAGAACTCTGTTCTCTTCGATTAAATCTCTTAACCGGGAGATTCGGAGTGTTTTCCCCTCTCCTCGCTAGGTGGAGCGGCCTAGAAACCGCTTCACCACGTGAACCAGAGTTGACCGAACCAGCTGAGTGTGTAATGATTTGGACGGGAAACAGATGGCTTCAGTGCTGTCTGTGTTGACCTACCCTTGCACTGATGAGAGGCAACAACCTCGAAACTAGTCTGCAGGTGGTCACCCTGTCCAAATGAAAACATAAGCCTGCTAGTTGGTCGTATAGGGCACTTGCAACTGCGTCCTCTGATGCTTTGAGGAACGTTACACTAGTATCTGTTAGATTTAATTCAATACCCATCGTGGTCTTAGCCAGGGGAGTAGTTGTTTTCTGACAGGTACGTGCCATAATAAGCCTACGTAGTAGGTGTATATGGGAGTAAAGGGTTCATAATCGGTCGGTGACGACTGTTCGTGACTAAACGATCTCCCAAAGAACTCTGTTTTCTTTGATTAAATCTCTCAACCCGGAGATTCGGAGTGTTCTCCCTCTGCTCGCTAGGTGGAGCGGCCTAGAAACCGCTTCACCACGTGAACCAGAGTTGACCAAACCAGCTAGTGTGAAATGATTTGGACAGGGAACAGGTGGCTTCAGTGCTGTCTGTGTTGACCTACCCTTGCACTGATAAGAGGCAACAACCTCGAAACTAGTCTGCAGGTGGTCACCCTGTCCAAATCAAAACATAATTCTGCTAGTTGGTCATAGAGGATACTTGCAACTGCGTCCTCTGATGCTTTGAGGAACGTTGCACAAGTATCTGTTAAATTTAAATCAATACCTGTGGTGGTCTTAGCCAGGGGAGTAGTTGTTTTCTGACAGGTACTTGCCATAATAAGCCTACGTAGTAGGTGTCTATGGGAGTAAAGGGTTCATCATCAGTCGGTAACGACTGTTCGTTATTAAACGATCTCCCAAAGAACTCTTTTTTCATTGGTTTCTCGTCTATACCGTACGAGTATCGTAGATAGTAGTAGAACACTCGTAGCGCCGCTGGTGTCATTTACCCCTATAACCACTCCCCACGCCCGTAGGATGAGTAACTATTGGATTCGAGAGTCAAGTGCTCTGGGTAGAGGAAGAGGGGCCTTCTGTATTCGAGCTGCTAGGATTTCTGAGATATTATGGCAAGTCGGTAATCTTTTTGAATTCGAGAGAGTGTTTCCTTCATTCCACCAAGGACTCCTATGATCAGAACCACCATTTCAATAGAATGGTTTGGGTGGAGACTTCGTAGTCCGAAGAGTAGATCTCGATAGTTAATCCATTTTTCTTCCTCTTTTTGAAATATATTTGTTTTGCTTGAAGTGAAACAGTTCATGATGAAAATCGTCCATTTTGATGGTAGAGGAGGACAACATCAGGCTTATTGTCTTGTGCTTGCCTGTAGGGGGGGGGGAATTAGTAGTTCCAATACATTTGGCACTCCTCATTCTCTACAACGGAATCAATATCTCCCGGAGCATCAGGAGTGTCGTAGATGGTAGTACAACACTCGTAGTGCAGCGTTATGCCTGCGAATATAGGCTGAGACTGCATAAGCTGGGAATACTGAATCAATTATACCAACAGCATGTTGATGAGTTCTAAATAGTACTAAAATGAGTCTTGGAAAATACCAGCAAAATACCAAAGCCGAATTTTTCGAGTATGAGTTTATATAATAATTTTAAATTACGGATTTATCAGTTGAATGTATGCGATATTGTTTGAAAAATGGAAAAAGTTATACTTCTGGAATAATATAATTTTTTCGAACTCTGATCTGGTCTTAAAAGTGACGATTTTGCATGAAAATAACATCCCTTTAAGTTTGCAAATAGCATTTTCATTTCCCTTGTTCTTGTCATTGGAAGATGACAACTGACCATTAACATATTGATATTGGTCAGGTTCCGATATTCCTGAACAGTACAGCCCAGTTAATGTGGTCTCTTTCTCCTCATAGAAACTATAGGGGAAGAGAGACAGTCTACGTTCACTGTGCAGTACTGTTCAGTATTATCGAAACCTGACGATAGACAATCCTACTAAGGTTTTTGTTACGTTTCATTTGCGCTCGACGTCATCAACATTCGGAGATTGAGTGAATCTGACCGTTTGATGATATTGCGGATCGCAATGCATTTTCTTGGCACTATATTTCATTGTTTATTTGTATTGAAATGAAAACATTTTTATTTTAGATGGCTATGGATTTTGATTTTTTTAGTATCTATGTTGATGTATATAAAACTTTATTCAAAATTTCTCAATAAAGTATTTCAAACTACTGATAATCACTCGTCGTAAAATTCTAAATTATACCAACATTTCCAATAATACTAAAATCATACCAAACTCATGTTACAGACCCCAAACTATACCGCAAATACCAAAAACGGTCACACCGGTGCAAATGCATTATAGTCTCAGGTGCACCAAGACCCGCTCTGCATCTGGTGTCAGGGACATCTATCTATACCCATCATGCGACTACGGTAGAGTCTACCGTAGTCGCGTAGGGGTACACTAGGGTGTTGAAAATACCATTCTGGCAAGCCATTATGAATTTCTTGGACTCCAACTTTAGCTCACTTTGACCTGAGGAAGGCAGTGGTCAAACTATAGGATGAGCCAAGGTCTTCGAAGTTGTTGAAGAAAACCCCTGCAGCTATGATGTGAGCGTTTTGCTGGACGCGTTCCAACTCGGTGATAGAGTTTAAGTTAGCTCGTTCAGTGTCAAGTACGTTGCTGTCTTAAAAAAACCACTCTCCAATCCCTGCATATTTTCATGGTCGCGTACCATAAAGAGAAGGGGATCTGAACTCCTGCTAACTTCACAGGCTCGATCCAGAAGAGAACCAGTAGAACCAGTAGATAACTGTCAATAACATATTATTTACAAAAATGATCAATAGATATAAAAATTTATTTAAAAATACTAAAGCATTTCAAATAAGTCCAGGAGTCGAAGTGATGGCGCAAATGCGATGTTTCAGTTGGAGGAAAACCCACAACACTATTGGAAGTCAACTTTCTCATATAAAAGGAAACATGCTCCCTGGGAGATGAGAGAATCAATCTTGGAAGAAATACGGTAGTCATCGAAGAGGTGCCAACAATTATATATTAGAGATAGCCGTAGATATTATAAATTATATTAATTCCTTCCTGAGCAGAATATTAGTTCAAATTCAGATTTACTGCCATCTGTAGAAGAAACTTGTCTTATATGTATAATTAAAATTTTTGGAAATGTTTGAATACGAATCATCTTTTCAAATTTCATTCCACAAGTTGAACAGTATGGGCTAGCACCGTCATTCAAAGTCTCCTCTTCTGTCAACAGTTCGAAACGTTGTGTTACATTCTGGAATTAGTTCAGAAAAGTTCAAAATTAACGGAGCAGTAATTACAAAAAATACATCTCAATATAAACTTCAGCTGACTGGCAAATGTTTCCACAATTTAGGAATTATCAGTAGACATATATCTTATCTGGAAAATGGAAGCTTACTGATTTTCATTCATGATGACCATATCGTTTTGTGATGGATGATTCTCTGCACTCGTCTTGTTTGAATCCTCATACGTAAGCCTACCAGAAGGGGCCTTAGAAATTCTTCCGAGTATGCTGGGACGTTATGATTAAAGGAAGGGGCAACATTTCTGAATAGATGGACGAAATGTGAAGTATCCACTATTTTCCGAGAAGAATCAAGAATCCAGATTTTTTCATCAAAGATATAAAATATTTCACTAGATTTCCTTCCATTCTTGATGTAGTAGAATTTAAATCTTCCATACAAAAACCATTCTTGTTATGAAAACGCTCCAAACTCAAAAGTCCACGGCCTCTCCGTTGTCTGGGGATGTATAACCGTAGAACGGACGATTATTATTACTATTATAATTACCATTTCAACGTTTGGGATACGTTTCAAGAATTGGGAACTTCGAAAATCTCTCATTTTTTTTAATTTTATCAACTGATTGAATTAACTTTCAAGTTCTGATTAGATCCACTCACTTTCAATCATCAGAGAGTCCTTTCCAACGCTATTTAGTTTTACACAACAATTTCAATACCTGAAGTAATGCAACTAATGATTACAGCTATTGATGCACAATGAATATGCCACGGTCATAATAGAACTTTTTGTTTCCCTTGTATGGATATATTCATTACCTCTATGATACAAGCGTGGCAAGTAATAACACATATTATTATGGTTTTGCGTTTTTCTATGAAATAAATGCAGAGAGTTGTGTTGAATGGAACATAATTTCGATGATATGTATTCAATAGATTGAATGGCAACTGCAAATTATCACTACAAATAGTGCACACACCGGAACATTATCGTTACTCGGATGACTAGATCGGTTATTTAATTCTACCACGTGCTGTTTTAGAAGAGTCGTCGTGGTAACATAATTATAATGGCAAGGATTCATCGTCATAAACCTTTGGTCTCATGTCAAATCCAAATGTTTGAATTTTTGATATTCTTAAGTACAACCTTATCAAAAGTTACCTTTATGAATGTCATTGGTGAGGGGAGTGGGGTGCAGGATTAAATTTTGAAATTTTCATTATTCAATAAATCGCGTATTTTTGAAAATAATCTTTGTCATAAAACATGCCTTCAATAAGAGGATCGATTTACAGCTAATAGTTTTCATGCATTTTTGTCTTCTCATTTCTCTAGTGAAAACATAAAGGAATAAATTCGCAATTATGGCTTTTATAAAGATATCTAAGTTTATTAACCAAGCTTTGATTCATTGATAAACCAGCACTAAGTCATATACGAAAATACTTGCACTGAGTTTATTATTGTATTCTTATCAATAGATTACTTGATAAAATAAGTGAGAGATAGAAGTCAAATATTACATAAAGAAATAGTAACACTCCTTTTATATTTTATCTACTTCGGTTGGAAATTTTCGTACCTCACAATAAAACACCCTTGTATAGCAAACAATAACAACATATGTCTATATTTTGACAGTTCATGACTATACTACCACAAATTATCTGTAGCCTAGCTAACATTTGAATGACTCCCTACCGATCTCCAGTACCAAATTCAATATCGAGAGTATCTCTCTCTAAAGAGTCATGGGTCTCCACACTTGCCATTTTGTACCAAATGTACTGAGGACGGGAGATAAATGATGCAAAAGAGAATACCCCAGCAAAACCATACTCATTCCCTTCACACGCAAAATAATTCTGTGAAGTTCTTTGGCGTAGCACTACAAGTTGCTGATCATCCCAAATACTTAGGGTAGTTCTGAGATAAACTAACCTGGAACATGCATTTCCAACATGTAGTCAACAAAAGCAAATCATCGTTCATGATGTACAGAAGAGCTTTTGGAAAAACATGGGACTGAAACCGAAAGTCATGCACTGGCTTTACACCACGATCATAAGACCCAGAATCACATATGGTTCACTTCTGTGATGGCCCAAAATGACACAGAGACAATCAAAAACCAAACTTTTTAAAGTACAGAGGATTGTCTGTCTGTGTAACAGGAGCTCTATGAATAGAACTCCAAACCGCTGCTATGAAAATTATCCTTAACCTTCCACCTTTAGACGTCACAGTCATAGGGAAGGTGAGGATGAGTGCATACAGACCTGAACAAACAGCTAGTTTGATAACCCAACCACGAACTGTGCACACCAAAATCATCCATGAAATCAACATTACCAAACTGGAAATGATATCAGACTACATGCTACTACAATACTCATACGAAAAGCCATTCAAAACACAGCTCAAGTGGTATGAATGGAACTCAGTAGTAGAAACGCTATCATCTGAAAACATAATCTGGTATACAGATGGATCAAAACAGATGTAGGAACAGGAGCAGTAATATATGTGGTGGGGCCAAAAAGGAACGTTCCACTTGGCAATTACACCATAGTATTCCAAGCCAAGATCATTGC
The DNA here is from genome assembly GCA_944452925.2 of Chrysolina oricalcia. Classification (NCBI taxonomy): domain Eukaryota; kingdom Metazoa; phylum Arthropoda; class Insecta; order Coleoptera; family Chrysomelidae; genus Chrysolina; species Chrysolina oricalcia. Next base: position 23,130,870 of record OX101818.2, read on the forward strand.
CATAAGGACTTGCATACAGATGGATCTAGACAGTGGGTATAGAAGAAAACACATCTACGTTATATCTGACAGCCAGAGCGCAATCTGAATTCAATACAGATAAAGTCAAAGCAAGTTTGGGAATTTCTTCAGAGCCTCAATGGGCTGTCAAAACACAACAAGGTTATACTTGTATGGGTGCTCGGACATAGGGGAATTGAAAGTAATGAAAAAGCAGACAATTCACAAAACAAACATGAGAAACACCAATAACAGGCCCAGAACCACCGTTTGGAATTAGCAAAACCCAATGCGGAAACCTAATTAATGAGTGGAAGGAATCAAAACTCCAAACATTTTGGGACCAAATCAAAGTGTTAGCACAGCCATGGTAAGCCACCTAAGCCAAACACTGACGGCTGACACCCTCAATCTCAACAGATCTAAGATACGGACAATCACCGGCCACTGCGACCTTAGAAAACACCTACACACCATGGGAATAAATAGAGAAACCGTGGAGTGTAGACTCTGTGGTGACGAGGAGTAAACAGCCTCTCACGTCATTTTTGAATGCGATGCGCTGCTCAACAGGCACAACAGAATATTCAGAATATTCAGATCAACCCTGGAAACAGCCATGAATCCAAAACGCCTAATACATAAAATAATAAAACTGGTGAAAAATACAGGCCTATTTGACCAGGAACCACTGACGACAGAACAATACAATAGACCCCAGCTAGTCTAAGTGTTGAAGGAAACCTCAAAGGTGAACCCGGAATCTTGCTCGTCAGTCTATAACCAACCAACTAACCAATCATTTTGGGTGATTATTTGGTTTTTATTGAAATAAAATTCAAAACTTGAATGTCGATTGATGAAAGTCGGAGATAATTTCTTAAGAAAAGAAGTCATTTTACTCTGTAAACCAAGATCAACATCACACAAATTCAGCGCGATGTTTCCATACATCCTTGCAAGCTTCCGCAGATACTTTTTCAGATCTTTGTTTCAGCCAAATTTGACGATCTAACGATACTCAAAATTATCGGATGAAAAAATACTGTATCCTGGCTCTTCTCACCCGTAGGATTCGAGGAAACAGGAAGGAATAACTCACCTGTTTTGTTAAAAGTGTTTTTTCCGTTAACCAGCTGTCGTCTCCTTACGAACGGCAGCCCTCAGAAGTCGAAACTTGTGCGAGCCAAGGATTAACGAAGTCTCACCTTTTTTCGTGTGATTCCTAGCACTTTCTCGGGCCATCAGAAAAATGTCTGCAGTCGCCATGATTTGAACCATCGCCGACTGGCATCCAAAGTGATTGAAACAATGTCGCTTCAACCACTCGGCTACCTGGCCTAAGTTGATTTGTTGGTTTGTTGCGGAGTTTTGCTGTGCCTAACATACCAGAAAAGGCTATGGGAAAAAACAGGGTCAAGTAATTGACCTGTACTCCTCGTGTCAGCGTGACTCATTATCATTTTTACTGATGTTGGGAGGGCCTTCAGGTAGAAGGCTTTTGGGGATGAAGTTCTTGTGAAACTTGCACGCAAATGGCCTTAAGTGTGCCGGAATGGAGTCGGCGCCTGCTTGGTTCCTCAACGCATTCAATAGAATGTACCTGTCTCTGTTAATGATAATAAGTAGTACTTTGAGCTCGTGAATGCAGAACACTAGTAAGCAAATATTACTGCTAGTCTAATCCTTTTTTTAGAGGCCAGCATTTTATAATGTCAGCTCAAGCTATCCAAATGTACGCTTTACTGCAGCCGACCCTCTCTACACACCTAGGCTTAATTGATATTGTGAATTGAGATGGTTATCCAGTTAAACTACCAGGTATCTCGCAGGGCTAGATTGCTCTATGGGCAGTTCCTTGACCCTCAAATTCCTGAAGATATTCGTGTTCCAGCATTTCTTAGTGAAGTTAATTACCTCCTTCTTGGTTACACTAACCACGATTTTGCAATTATCTAGAAACGACACGATCTTCCTGTTCAAATGGATTTGGACTTACGCCGCAGCAGTTTCACTTGATTTCGAGAAAATCCGTGTGTATGTGGCGGATTCGAACCCTGAGAAACACCTCATTCGAATGCATTCATTGTGGAGCATGCACTATTTACTCTCACCTGAAAAGTCCTGCAATCCAGGTATGAATCTTTGACGCTGTCCCTACATGGCTTTGTTTGTGTTCAACAGAATAGAACTATACTTTTGAAGCATGCAAGAAATTTGTTTTGGTGAAAATTATTCAGATTTGTTACAAAATATGAATAATGAATGAAATATTTTGAATGAATGGTTGATGGAGAATAAATTAAAACCAAATACATAACAACTAAGGAGTCTTATTGGATCCACCAGTTAAATTTAATAAACTACCACATTCCGCCTCGCTTTAGTTACTGGGTATTTTCAGAGACTGAATTTTACTACGACAAAGTAGATTCACTTCAATTAATTGAAGTAGATTCACTTCAATTAATTGACAATATCTGAATAATATTTCACTTCGACAGTTTTCATGATAATTTTTGTGACCGCCGCAATGGTAGGTTTATGCAAAGCCGTTCATTTCAAATTATATTGCCAGATCGGTGTCCAGAAAGTTTTTTGAGAAAAAAGTCTTTAAGTTAAGAGGATTTACTATGCGATATTGAAAATACGGCGACAAGGTTGTTAACATGACGAACGAAAAGGGATTGTTAGTATATTTCAATGAACTATAAAAATTACACAGGTCTTCATCTCTTTAGTGCTATTACCGTGGTGGTCGGCTGGTAAAAGCGTACGCCTCGCAAGCGTGAGGTCGTGGGTTCGATCCACCGATTCACCGGTCTCGTGCATGGTATCGCACGTTAAAAGGTAAGGGCAGCTCACACAAGTCTATCGAAGACTTCCGAGGGTTGCGCGTAGGGGTGCAATCGGTTGACGGAAATAACAATTTTAACAATTTTTTTTAACAATTTTAATAATTTTAACTCAAAGATGATGGGAACAGAAATTCTAATTAAGCAAAATGTCGATGAAGAAACGTACTAGGTGATTTGACGGCATTTTTGAAACGAAAATCCTATAGTAGTTTTATCTTCTGAACATGAATCTGAAGAGAATTTGCGAAGTGCTCCGATACTTTTTGAATCTTGTGAATGGATCAATTTCAAACCGAAGTTCTTGGTAAGAAATCGGACAAAATAGATCCTTTTTCTGTACACGAGTTTTTCAGCGGCTAATCAACTCATATTTCACAAATGCAAGCAACAAAACTAAACATTTCACCAAGAAAATCTACTTTCTTACATAATTGATTATAATCTACCTTTCAGTCGTTTTTATTCAAGTGTTAAGTTGGTCACTTGGGATATGAGTCTCTCACTATTCAAATTCAGATATGAGCAATAACTTCCCCTTCATTTATATTTTCAATTTGTTCAACTTTCGCCATTCTGTGTTATATTTATTATAGAAGTAAAATGTTGAAATTTAAAGAAACTAACGCTGGATCGTGAGCCTTATAATTTTTTTCTCAAATCCATTTTTAAATATTCAATAATTTTAGTAATGGCGGCAACTGATCAATTGAACATATAATAATAATAAGAAGGGAATCTATTAGGACCGATGAGGTTGAGCATGGGTTTCTTTGATCGTGTCTTACGAGTTTATTGCTATAGATATTCAATTGAAAAGGACATCAAACAAATCTCTTTCTATTATCAGAATATAATTTTTAAATATTTTTTTTTTAATAATCCAATGGAATTCATTGTTTCTATATATGTTTTGTACATGTCAAGGAGGAAATTGTATATTTTTCTGGATAGAAAAAGAAAGCAACGTTGTCCTATGGACTTATATACATACATAATGGTATTTGAACTAGGTTCTTTTTCATAGTTCGTGTGAAAGAAATGTTATCTACCTTTATATATTATATATATGATTGACATTTCTTATTTTGGTAATGTATTGTTGTTCTCCAAATGTTAGTTCATCATAGCTTGGTAAACCATTCTTGTAGCTGCAGAGTGGATATAATGTTTTATCGAAATTTATGGTGAGTAATTTATGTCGAAACCAATTCACTGTATTTACAAAATCATTTTCAATTTTTGTTTTCAGATCGATTCAAGAGTGTGAGGAATATAAAATCTCTATCATCAGCAAAACTTATCACTTTTCAAGATGTTTTCATGGTTAGCAAATCAATAATTTATATGGTAAATAGTAATGGGCCCAACACAGTACCCTGAGGCACACAACAGTTCACCCTCTCTCATTACTTGCATTGTTTTTGACTTTTACCATTTATTTTCTATCTTTCAGGTAATTAAAGAATAGGGTGAGTAGAACACCGCTGACTCAAAGATCTTCCAAGGCCTCCAGTAACTGTGAGTGATTCACTGTGTCGAAGGCCTTGGCTAAATCCAGGAAGATACATATTGCAGGAGTCCCTTGATCAACCAAATTGTACATGTTAAGGTTAAGGTTGAAATTGCGTCATTAGTCGACAAGCCCTCTCTGAATCCAAACTGGCCGTCAGCTATAATATCAAAATTGTTGAGATAGTTACTTAGCCTATTTTTCAGATATTTTTCAGATATTTTTGTTATTCCTGTAATCACAGATATACAGGGTGTAATGTAAGTACGTGGCCAAAATCAAAGGGGTGATTCTTTGAGTAATTCTAAGACGAAAAGTTCATATAATCATAGGTCCGGTAATGCTTCGTTTTCAAGATACAGGGTGTCAAATTTTTTAAAAGAAATCGTTTTTGTCGTAAATATCTTAATAACACTTTAACCGATTTTATAGAAATTTGGCAGTGTTATTGAAGGTCGTAAAGGGCGAATTTAACCCTAACTATATCAAAATTATCATGTCCAGTGGCGTCCCGGAAGGCACTGTAACCAATAATTTTGACAGAAAACATGTGCGCCACTGATTTTTTTGCAATTTTTGTATTTGTTTCCCATTGAGCAACTGAAATTACAACTTTTTTATATCTAGAATTTTTTTCGTATCTTGCTTTGTTTTTGAGAAAAAACATAAAAATCACTTCATTGCACGTCCCTGGCACAACACAATAAAAAATTGTTTTTATAGGGTATTTAATGATCACAGGTGAATCTGTTATGCTTAAAAATTGTTTGTTTCATTTGGCCAGTGCGTGCATAGTGGTAACGCCGGAAATGCCAAAGCAACATCAAACAAGAAACACCCTTTATTAAAACCACAGGTACCTAGGCAATTTGTTTCTGTAAGAATACATTCAATAATAACTAACACAAAACTTACTTGCTCAAAATGTCCTCCTTCAACTTCAATGCAAGCATTAACTCGTAACATCGATTCCCGAACACGTTGAAATATTTCCGGCGTATGTCTTATCTGATCACATGAATCCCGTATTCGTTGGATTAATTCTTCTTTAGTGTTGACTGGAGTTTTATAAACGAGGGACTTTAAATGTCCTCAAAGGAAAAAATCCAAGGGATTTAAATCCGGTGACCTGGGCGGCCATGACTGTGGACCTACGCGACCGATCCAGTTTTCTCCATAAGTTTCATCCAGAAATTGACGTGCTACTATGCTGAAGTGAGGTGGAGCCCCATCGTGCATGAACCACATTGCTCCTCTTACCGCCATCTGGACATTTTCTAGTAGTACAGGTAATACAAATTCCAAAAAATGACGATACTCTTGACCATATAATCTCGGGAGTAAAAAATGAGGTCCAATGAGATAATCGCCAACAATACCAACCCAGACATTCACGGAAAACTGCTGTTGATAATTATTTTCTATAACCGCATGGGGATTTTCTTCTGCCCAGATATGGTTGTTATGAAAGTTCATAATTGAATTGTGGGAAAAACACGCTTCATCGGTAAATAATATACTGGATAAAAATGTCGGAGATGCAACCTATTGTTGCAAAAGAACGTAGTATAAACAACTCGCTTGGGAAAATCCGCAGGAAATAACGCTTGAACACGCTGTATGTGGTAAGGATACAGTTGGTACTCTTTCAAAATCTTCCATACAGTAAAGTGAGAAATGTTTAATTGTTGTGCAATTTTGCGTGTGCTTGTATCGGGGCAACGCTCAACTTCATATGAAACTTCTTCCTCCAGCGCCACTGTTCTTACCGTTGCAGGTCTACCAATAAGAGCAGCCGACCTTTGAAAGGTGCCTGATTCGCACAGCCTTTCATGTATTCTCACAAATATTTGCATATTTGGAACATTTCGATGAGGATATCTTTCTTGATAAATGCGTCTAGCCGCTCTGGGATTGCCTAGGGCCATTCCATAGACAAAATGCATATCGGCCATTTCCGAGTTTGTAAACCGAACCATTTTCAGATATCAGTAACAAATTTTCTATCTCAAAACTCTTGAAAACACTTCAAATAATTACTATCAAATAATTACGTATGTACCGTTTCAATTTGTGACAGCTATGAAGTTAAATTTGTTTGAACATTTGTTGTTCCTTCCATGGCCCTCTTACTTTAGTTTCAAAACACTGCAGTAATACATAACAACATTATTTGTTCCATCGAAAACAGGTAATATGAACGAAAAAAATTAAAAGATGACTTCCATGTAATATTAATTGTTTAATCATAAATAAAAATGTTTTTGCAGCACGGCCGAAGCCAAGAGCCGAAGGCAAGTGCTGCAATTCATACATATATATTTTTTTTTTCATTGCATTAATTTTGATAGAAAATTCTAAGACTAGAATAGATATGAAAAAATATTAGTAAGACCCCAGTTTTTGATGGTTTAGTAGTTGAAATGTTTTATTGTGTTGTCACAGGGATGTGCAATGAAGTGATTTTTATGTTTTTTCTGAAAAACAAAGCAAGATACGAAAAAAATTCTGAATATAGAAAAGTTGTAATTTCAGTTGCTCAATGTGAAATAAATACAAAAATTGCAAAAAAATCAGTGGCGCACATGTTTTCTGTCAAAAATATTGGTTACAGTGCCTTCCGGGACGCCACTGGACATGATAATTTTGATATAGTTAGGGTTAAATTCGCCCTTCACGACCTTCAATAACACTGACAAATTTCAATAAAATCGGTTGAAGTGTTATTAAGATATTTACGACAAAAACGATTTCTTTTAAAAATTTTGACACCCTGTATCTTGAAAACGAAGCATTACCGGACCTATGTTTATATGAACTTTTCGTCTTAGAATCACTCAAAGAATCACCCCTTTAAGTTTGGCCACGTACTTAAATAACACCCTGTAGGTCTATAATTGTTCATTTTGGTTTTTTTGCCTTTTTTGAATATAGGAGTTACTACTGCCAGATTAAATTCATCGGGACATATTCCAGAACTGAATATATTATTGATCAGAAGAACTAATGGATGTATTATGAATTCAGAAATATTTTTCAATGTTATATGATCGTAACCAGGAACTTTATCTGTTTATGGTTGCTGGATTACATCGTATATTTCTTTTTCATTCACAGGCTTCAAGTAAAATGAATGAGGCAAACTATTCTTTGCTGGACGAGGTGAAGAAGGTTTTTTTATTTTATTTGCATAGCTTTCCCCCACTCCTGTAAAAGAATCATTGAAGGCATTAGCCCTTCCTTTCTCATCCTCAGTTATATTACCATCATCGGTTATTATTTTTTATATGTTATCATCTCTAGATTTTTTCCCCCAATCTCAGATATAACTTTCCATAAGTTTTTTGAATCATTTTTATTTTTATTTATTTTATCTCTATAATATTTATATTTTGCTTCTTTAATCAACTTATCAGTATATTTACGATATTCAATATAATATTCTTTTTTTAAAGTTATCGGGATTTTTTTTGCAATCTCTGTTTAATTCGTTTTTATGATTTATCGATTTCACCGAACCTTTTGTTATCCATATTTTACGTTATTTTCCATGTTTATTTAGCAAAACTCGTTTTGAGTTTTTATGTATAAATTTTTTCAGTATTTAAACGAGAAGTGAGGTTTATGTCTGTACACTATCTAGGCTATAGTATATGTTCCAATCATGGTTGTGAAGATCAATGTTTAGTTTTGTGTAATCTATGTATTCAATGTAGTTCTTTTTACTTACAGGGTGTGTACTGGATTTATCGCAGACGGTGTCTAGAGAAATTGTAACGGCCTTGTGATCTGTGATATTACAGTCTACTACTATAGAGACGCAGTTTTCGTTTAAATTGTTTTCATCAGTTTTTTTTAAAATATACCGTCGATACAGCTTTTTGAATTTTCCTGTATACGGATGTACTTAATTGATACAAAATTGTGTGTACTATAATTATCCAGATAATCATATAACAATACATCTTCACCATTTAAGTTGACGTTCATGTCACCCACAATTATGTGACTGTCTACAGATACTCTGCTTGTAAATCTTGTAGATACCGATTCAAACAGAAGATGAAGTTTTCAGTATTGGTTGAGGTTGGTCTGTAATAGAAAATATCAATATTGATTTATTTTCATTTATATCCACTTTGATTTCTATCGATTTGCAATCGTCAATAGAAATGTTTTTCGATAAAAATGTGTATGTATTTTTCAAATATACCAAAACTCCATCATTTTTATTTATGTCTCTTTCGCTATAAAAACGTATATAACCGTTCAGTTCAATTAAACTTTTATCTTCTATTTGGAACGTTTCTGTAAGAACAATACAATCAAATTCGAAGAAGAGTTCATTCAGTGCTATCTCTAATTGGTCTAAGTTTTTCATTACACTGCGAATATTTTGGTGGATCACTTTGAAGTTTTCCCTTTTGTGTACTAATATTTTATTATTAAGTTTATTCATATCACTCAACTCTATGGTTTCTATAGGTTCACAATTAAAATCGCGTATATAGGGATCCATTTCACAGAGCAATCAAAATTTCAGGAACTTTGCGAGAAATAATTTATATGTGAATTAGGTATCAACGAACAGAACAGATAATGAATAATGGCAAATTAATAATTTTTTACTGCTACGTGTGGATCTCCCATTAGTACCGGAGCCAGACTCGGTTCGGAACAGATTCTTGTTATTTTCTTCACTCTCTCGATCAGCAGGTGAGACCGTGCCCCTCTTCAGGCCTGTTTTTCTTTCATTTAGACTGCTCTCATCGTCGGACGAATTTTCGTTTTCTGATATATCTCCTGTTTCATTCAAATGAAGATTATTAGAATTTGAAAAGTTAGCGGCTCATATCCCAAGTGACCAACTTACCGCAAAAATAAAAATTACTAAATATCTATGAAAAATGAAGATGAAATATTTCTTGTAATTTTTTCAGATTTTGTTCATTAGCACTGGAAAAAATGCCAATTAAGTAGTATTAATATTTAATGGTGATGTATCAGTACTGCAAAATACCGAATTGTTGCACACAAATGTCTAATTCCACTGTAGTACAATGGTTCCTGAGGTATTTTTCAGTTCAACAAACCAAACCCAAAATCATGATAATTTATTCGTCGAATGAATGATATAAATATAGTATTCAGCTGAAACAGTTACCTGTAATATCGCAGCAGTCGTATATTTTCTAATATTACATAATAAATTGGCCTTGCATTAAATCTATTCGGGTTTGTTTGTCGGTTCTAAGATATTTATTAAGAATTTTGTTTCAAACCTGAAAGGAGTAAGGTTTAGCTCCTTGAAATAAACTGAAGCGTATTGTCTTTTTGTTTTATAAGGAATTCGTATTTGTGCTTGAAGTAACGACAAGTAGGTAAGTAGTGAATGAAGTAGTTGAAATAGTTCTTTAGTAGAATAGTTTTTTACCTTACAAGGTTTAATGATTTACAAACAAATTTACAAAATTTACAATAGTGTGTGTGAACAAGCTAAGATGTATATAATAAACTTATTTAACTGAAATAACTTAACTTAACTTAACTGAGCTTGCAATACATACACATATATAACCTATTTGAAGGCACCTAGAAGCTGAAGCTTCTGTATGTGCCTAGTTTTGTATCGTTATTATGGTAGCACTATTTAACTAAAGTTACTAAAATAACTGAAATAACTAAAATAAGTAAAATATAAAATATATAATATGATATAACATACAGTATTTTGACAGTATTAAAGAATTGATAGTTTGCACAACTTTTTATCACATTTTGTTACGAAGTGTTAAATAAGAATGTTTTTAAATGTTTCCAAGGTTCCGACAACATATGTTCTACATTGTTTCTTAAATAAATTCAATTTGCTTATATCTCTGATATCATTAGGTAATAGATTATAAAATGTAGGTGCTAGGTAGTCAATAAATTTTAAGTTCATAGTTTTATTGCTTCGTGGAATTTTCAATAGTTTGTTGCTGTTTGATCTGGTTTGATATTGATGATCGACGATTTTTTTTTATTTATCTGATTTATGAAAATAATAACAGGAAAATAGGATATAAAGACAACTCACATCACATTGTATAATAAGCGGGTATAATAAGCGGGTGTGATACAATCTGTTTTTGTTGAAAATCACCTTTAATATATAATTTTGTATTATTTGTATTGGTTTTATGTTACTTTTGTATGTTCCTCCCCAAATTATTATACCATAACTAATAAGCGCAAACATTTCACTTTACTATTATTAAACAAATGATTTCGACATCAAAATAATACCATTTTCTCCAAACATTCCCACAAAGTGGGCCATATGAGGCAAAAATATTAATCGTTTCCATTTTTAATCACTCTTCGGCAAAATTCAAGTACCTACCTTGTTTAAATAATTCATAACTTTATTTTGACAATAACATGCATTTATAGTGGACCGTGTTAATAATAGATAATTATTGTATGTGTATCTTATCTTCCATTTAAAACACGGAAGATAAACAGCTCGAGTGCTATGAGAGTGAGTGTTATGATTTAGAAACGGAGTGACTTGGATGAAACAAATAGACGTCAGTTAATTCTCGGCAAAATTTCAGATCAATATGATTTATAAGACATAAGTGTTTTACGGGCTTCATAAGACGTTCGGAAACAGAAGCATCATGACTTTTTTCTACTCACATAACTAAAATGGCATTTAGCGTACGAATTTGTAGGTACCGCGCTAAATGATAATGATTAATCACATAATCACAATTTAATATGTGTTTAATGGAAATTTTAAAACGGTTACCATCAGGGCAACTCCATGCATCATTCAAATTCATCACTTTGGCAACTGTTTGATTTGATTAATTTTTAATGAGCCATCAGAACCCGCCTTAGAGACTATAGTCTTGGTATGTCTAATTCTGTAGTTGAAACTGTTAACCAGTCATTTTTTTATTCGTAAGTGGCAATCAGGATTTTTCAAGTTAGTCTATGTGTAACAAAATTATATCAGAATTATTCAAAATAAATACAAACTAAAATGATATGGAAGATGTTCCTATAGGAATATCCCCTGAAATTTTGCAAGCATCAGCTGTCACAGCTTCATACTCCAGGTTAACTACTACAAGAAAAGTCTGGATATATCAATAAGAACATACATCCAATCCTTTTATGGAATTGCGGAGACAGTAGCAAACACTTTCATTTTTAGAAAATTTGTTACGTGCCTTTTTCCAAGAACTTTCTGGAAAGATGAAGCCCTCATACTTGAGGGCAATTTACTTTTTGCCAAATATGACAATAAACGTTAAACACAATATTGATATCAGCAAATATCCGAAATTGTCTTCATTCGGATGGATGCAGACTTAAGAAATAACTTTGACAACTCAGCAAATGAAAACCTATGAAAACTTCTTGTTCACGAAGCTATGGGCTATTTTCATGAAATTCCAGTCTATGTCATTATTGAAACGACAGTGAAACTCAATAGACTACAAGCCCATATAACGATTTTGGGGGGTCATTTTATACAGCACGAAACATATTCAGAACGATGCTGCTATATGAAAAAATAACTTTAGGCACTATGCCGTCAATTCTTGGTGGAACAAATGACTGTAATAATAATAATAGTAATTTTTCATGTGAAGATGTGCTCAACTGACAAAATATTCTTGTAGGGCATTCCTCACATTGGTGGATTATGAAATAATAATCTCATAGAACCTACTGCCGTACAAAAATAATGAAACCAAAATCCAGGATATTTTTTTTATTTTTCGGAAATTGAAAAATTTTCCGGGCTTTCGGTTCCATTATTTTTGTACGGCAGTCGGTTCTAGGAGATTATTATTTCATAATCCACCAACGTGAGGAATGCCGTACAAGAATATTTTGTCGGAAGAGCACATCTTCCGATGAAAAATTACTATTATTAATATTACATTCATTTGTCCCACCAAGAATTGACGGAATAGTGCCTGAAGTTATTTTTTCATATAGCAGCATCGTTCTGAATATGTTTCATGCTGTATAAAATGACCCCCCAAAATCGTTATATGGGCTTGTAGTCTACAACAGGAACGCGCTCTGCCCATAGATATATATTATATATACTTACTCTAGATCGCTAATCCCGTCTACGTTTTGTCTGAAAAGTGTTATAAAAAGTCGAATGATTGCGACAATGCGCATGCTCATAACCAGCTACAGCGATGACAAATTTCAGCAACTTTTATCTTTGTTGTTGCGATTCGGGCAAAGATGATCTAGCATTAGCATTACTGCGAAAGTGCGAAGCGTGCTCAAAGTTCCGTCGAATTCTTTAGATCGTTCAACAGCGTTAATAGTTTCCATTGTTCAAAGAGAAGGGATTTGGGTTTGGCAGGGACGGTTTTATTTTATTGTGGTCATTTTAAATGTGGTTTACATATTAGTATACTCTGTCAGTAGTGTGTATTGTGTTATTAGTTTTCGAGTTTTTCTGTGGTAAATTACAGTTTTTAATTTTTACTATGATTACGTGCTTGGTGCTATGGAGTGGAAACAATGGAAAAATTCCTGGAATCCATTATTTTTAGTAAGTAAATGGAATATTGATAAAACTGAGTACCTACTAATACTTATTATTTCTTCATGTCTGACTTATGCACATTTTTTCTAGTTTGACGAGAGCAAAGAGCAATGCATTGACATTTGGATGAGAGCATTGGGAAGAGATACTACCGCGGAGCATCTGGGTGAAAAAAATGTCATTTATAGCAAACATTTTTCTCCAAACGATGTATATATTCAGGGTAGTCGAATGTTGTTGAAACCAAATGCAGTTCCAAGCCTTTTTTACGAAAACATGATGAAGTTTCCACCCAAGAAAGGTGAGTCATATACAAAATCTAACCTAAATACATAGGTACTAGGTAGGAATCCTGAAACTTAAAGTCTCGTTCATACCAGCGCGAATTTCGCAATTTTTCTGCGAATAAAATAGCTGCCAACATGGTTCTGCATCAACGATTGGTTCGGCAGGACTGGCAGCCATTTTAATTGCAGAAGAATTGCAAAATTCGCGAGGGTATGAACAAGTCTTTAGAATTTGTGCAATTCATGATGTACGATTTATAAAGGTTTGTAGTTTTTAAGGAATTCAGATAATTTATAGTGTTACTTCTGAAATTATGCAAACTATTTTACACTTTTTTCAGAACTCTTCATGAATTCCCCAACGCATCGAAATGGATGATAACTTGGAAGTACTTTTTATTGAAAACAAGGACAATGTTTCAGGTGTTACTCTTCAAGTTTCTTGCACTCCTACTATTGAAATTGCAGTGAGGTAAGATATCAAATTTATAATACTCGTACTCATAAAATTTACTTGTGAACATTTGGGCAAGATTATATTTTGAAATTTATATATTCATGATATATATGATGTGATATGATAATAGTAATGTAATAATATTAATACTCCCTTATAAACACTCCTATGAGTGTTGTATCCAAGACACAGCCTGTGGAGGTAGAAAAGGGAATAGGTATTATTATTGAATAAACATATAATAAATGAACTTTATTGAACCAATTACATTGATCCAATAGGCCATTGACCTAGGTCCTTCAGCCCATTATGACATTATTATTATTATTTGTCAAAATAAGTACTTATGTTCTCATAATTTTTCGAAAGTCCCCTGTTATTATCAAATATTATTTTAAGATTCCAAATAAGACTTGAACTAAGATCTCCGAATTTGATACTATTACTCAATTTTTGTAACCCCAACTAACCTCCAAAGTAAATTGTTATTGACCCACCAAACTTATTACATATTTTATGTCGATATTGCGATATTTTTTGTTTTTAACTTCTCATCGTCTGGTAGGAATTCTATTGTTTCAAGTTATTAGCAATAGTTTTTGATATAATCTATGGATAATTTTAATATAAGTCAATGATAATTCTATTTCAGCTCACCTTCAAGTGCTACCACTTCATCTGTGGACTCCCCCAGAAGTTTCAAAAGGACACATGGAGAAACATCAACAGTGAAGGTAATAGGGGACAAATTAAAAGAGCAAGAAGAGATATCAAAACGAGACACAATTACAGGTTAGTTGATTTCAATGCTTATTTTTATTATACTTGTATCATATTTGTTGGATGTTGAATACACTTAGAATCCGTTTAATATCAATTGAACTCTTCCATTCTACTGAAATATTTATTTTAGGTCTGATGAAGCCAACTTTTTACAAGAAAACTATCAAATTTTAATATAAATGACATATATGCGATATTTTCTATTCTTTCCAAATTGATATCACAGACATACTAGTAATTATTTTTCTTTGCATACAATTGACTGGTGACAGTACTCACTTTGATTGAACTGAGAAGTGAAAAATAAACATCACTTGAAGTAGTTTGGAAATTGTATTTGAGTTTTGTTTAATAATTTCCATAGAAGTATTTTATTTTATGTATTTTTATTTTTATATTTTCTCATTTCATGTATTTTATATTTTCAGTGCATCTCTCTCAAAACTTCATCTTAAACTCAAACAAGCAAATTTAAAAAAAATCCATAGCCCAGAAAAAAAGCCATGACAGTGAAAATCAATCGCCTGAAGAAAAGAGTCACAACCTTGAAGCAGATAATATCGACTTCTTGGAAAAATCCCTGACAGGTGTCCCGCTATCCTTGATGAAACGGACTATAGAAATCAAAATAGAAAGGATTGTAAGGAAAAAATTGAGAGAGAAATTCAGTGGTGACCACTGTCCGTAAACCATCTTCACAATACTTTATGGCTAGGTTTTTCCCAGGGGAACCAAACTTCACAGAAATGATGTGAACCAGCGATGCGTATATAGAAATTTCCAAATATCTGCTGGTTCTAGTAGTGACATGTTATTCAATTTAGAAAGTGTTTCTTTTATTTATTCAATGAATATCTCGAATTGTTGCTATGTTGCTGAACTGTTTACCTATGTACATTCAGGATTGTACAATTATTTTGTTATATTCTGGAATACTACTGTACACAATATTTTAAGTAAACTATATTTGTAATAATTGACGTTTTGAATTTTGTTACTTTCTTCGGATTTCTTTGTGAAAAATTAATTCATAAAGTTACCGGTCAACTCAATAAAATATGTATTATAAACATTTCATTCTTTCATGTAATTCAACTAATCAAGCAAAATTCTGAAAATATCTGAAACATTCACTTATTGATGGAATACATTGGAAATAGGAAAGCTATATGAAATATGCTTTCGACTAGTAATTACTCAAATTACTATAGATCTCACTATCATCCTCTTTCCATCTCAACGATACAGATTCAGATCAAACGATCCTTTTTTTTCATGAATGAAATTCTATGGAGTTCTATCGGCTATGTCGAATTTTTTGGCTTTTATCAGTACGGTGTAGCGAAGTGTGAGGATAAACAATACTTGATTGCATGCAAAAACAGCAAACAAACGGAGTCAGAACCAGAAGCTTCTGTTGAGTGCAACCAAGTATTGCTTATCCTCATACTTGGTTACGCCGTACTGATGAGAGCCAAAAAGCTCGAAACTTGTACCTACGGTTTGCTTGAAAAATAATTTATTTACAGATACTTATATTCTCATAGCTTGTTTAAACCTTTAGATTAAAATGTGTATGTATGCTGTATCCAGTTTTAGTCTGGATAGCATTCTGATATTGTTCTTATAGAATCGTGTAAAAAAAATCATTATGACAAAATAATTCAATCTTCTGATTATAAAAGTAAAACTTCCTGGACAGTTATAAATAAAATTAAAAATAACAGTAGCACAAAAACACCCACACTAAAAATCTCTCATGAAAATAAAGTTTTCTCCTGTCCAGAGGACATTGCCAATATCTTCGATAGTTTTTTTATAGATGCTCTAAAACAAGTCATAGACGAGATCCCACAAATTGACCACAATAAGTTTGAACATAGCCTCAACTGCATCTTTCTTCAATGGAAGATATGCTAACAATTTTCTCAAAACTCAAAAATAAACGTTCCTTTGGGCCTGATGATCTACCCAACAATATTATAAAATAATTCGAAAATGAGCTGTTAAAACCCATAAGTAACATAATAAATTTTCATTAGAAACAGGTACGTTCCCTGATGCTCTCAAAATGGCGAAAGTAATCCCACTTCACAAAAAAAAAAAGATAAAAATATTATGAACAACTGCAGACCCATATCAATAACATCAGTTTTCTCCGAACTCTTTGAATACTGCATGCTTGAGAGGCTAAACTCCTTCATTGCAAGATTCAAGCTTAGGGAATCAAAATCTACACCTACAGCAACAATAGAAACCTATAATAATATTCTCAATGATTTAGATGTAAAAAAAGTCCTGTCTGCATATACTGTGATTTAAGTAAAGCTTTCGATTGTGTTCCACATGATCGGCTGCTTGATAAGCTTTGGTCATATGGAATTAGAGGTCCTGTGTTAAGCTGGTTCAGGTCCTTTTTGACAAATAGAAAGCAATACGTTCAGATATCTTGCAATGAAGAAGGAGGTCAAAACATAGTATCTCGTTCTCGTTTGGCCCATGTGGAAGTTGGAGTCCCTCAGGGAAGTGTGCTTGCGCCAGTTTTGTTCTAAATTTATGTAGCAGATATCGTAAAATATCTTGCACCTTTCAAGGAAAAAATTATTCTTTGGTTTTCCCAATTTTTGATTTACCACACAAAACAGAGAACAGCCGAAAACATAGAAATAAATTTAGGGGAAATGACTAGAGAAATGTCACAATATTAAATTTCTAAGTATAACTATAAACGACACACTTGACTGGGAACCACATATAAGCAATACAAGAAAAACTCTGAACTGTAAGCTGTATCAAATCACAGAGTGCTCAACCTTCATGTTCTAAAAAAATATTTATTTTGCTGAAATACAGTCTCGACTATCGTATGGCATATTATTCTGGGGCATGTCTTCTTCAGTACAAAAACTATTTGTGCTCCAGAAGAAATGCATACGTGCAATGCTGAAGAAAAATCAAAGAGAATCGTGCAGACCTCTCTTCAAAAAATTAAAAATACTTCCATTATGCTACATATACATACTGGAAATATCTTGCTACATACACAAAAGCAGAAATATCATTCCCTGTCATAATGACATACACAATTACCCAACAAGGTTTAGCCATCATCTGTACGCACCTCAAAATCACTTGAATATATGCCAGAATGGCCCCGTTTCTAATGGGATTAAGGTATACAATCACTTACTCTTTAATATCAAACAAAGAAGTATCCTACTTCAAATTCCGAAATGCTTTGAAGGAATATTTATTTAACAATTTGTTTTATACAATGGAAGAGTTCCTTTCATCATAGTGGGCTCCCTTTGTTCCTTATACTCTTTTAACTATTTTATATATATATATATATATATATATATATATATATATATATATATACCGGGTGATTCTCCAAGGTGGCTCACCCCTATAACTTTTTTATTATTGAAGATAGAAAAACGAAATTTGGGGGTTGTGTATTATAGTTCAATTTACATTTTTTGACATATTAACTTGCTTTATCGTACTTCCGGTTCGACCGGAAATGAGCATAACTTTCGATTTTTAAATGGGACATCCTATATATTTTTACTTATTTCGATCGAGAATGACATTCTAAATCCAACAACACCTCACTTGTCAATATTTGACAAATGAAGTAATTTTTATTTCAATTTTCATTTTTTGATCTAGAATGCCATGGATCGTGTGAATCGCCTCATTCTTGATCAAGTAACATGGGAAAAGTACGACTTTGAGGCTTTTGAATTCACAGTCGCTGTAAGAATTATTCAAAAGTCTCAAATAGTGAAAATAAAGTGAAAGTGTGTGGTATCAAATTATTCGTAAGAAAATGATCTTTCACAAAAAGCCGACGAGCCACCCCCTTTCCATTTGAAAAATTCACGTTAACTGGAAAAATTCATATTTGAGACTTTTGAATAATTCTTCCAACGACTGTGAAGTCAAAAGCCTCAAAGTCGTATTTTTCCCATGTTACTTGATCAAGAATGAAGCGATTTACACGATCCATGGCATTCTAGATCAAAAAATGAAAATTGAAATAAAAATTACTTCATTTGTCAAATATTGACAAGTGAGGTGTTGTTGGATTTAGAATGTCATTCTCGATCGAAATAAGTAAAAATATATAGGATGTCCCATTTAAAAATCGAAAGTTATGCTCATTTCCGGTCGAACCGGAAGTACGATAAAGCAAGTTAATATGTCAAAAAATGTAAATTGAACTATAACACACAACCCCCAAATTTCGTTTTTCTATCTTCAATAATAAAAAAGTTATAGGGGTGAGCCACCTTGGAGAATCACCCGGTATTTGTATTATTCCACACTATTTAATCTATTTCATATGTGTATATTTGTTCGTCCTACTAATGTGACTGAAATTTCTGACTTGTTTTATACCTTGTAGGTCTTCGAAATCAATTAAATTATTATTATTATTATATATTTTGAAAAATATAACCGTGATACTTCTAGATGAATCTTTCATAAACATATTTCAGAAACTTCACCAATATAGTGACCGACTTGAGAAATATTTTTTTTTCATGTCATTCTTTTATTATATGCATTTCTTGAATATAATCAGTTTCTTAACAAAACATCTCCTCCAAAATGCATTTTTCATATTCCATACAAATTTGTAAGCATGACACCAAAGTACTATTAAATCGATTTTACTTTAATGTCACGAATCATTTAAAAATCTTACTGAAACCTACCCTGTTATGAATGAAGCTAGTTGTGATCATGCGCACTGAATCATGCCTTGAACTTTTGATAACACTTTCGTCCCATTGAATTGGCATTCTAGATATTATATGATTTTTATGGCTCTGCCAACAAGACAAGCTGCATGCATACAGTAGTTGAAAACTGAACCAATAACAGTGCGTCTCTCTTACTTTCTACCGTATTCTTCAATGATAGGAATTCTGTGGATTTTTAGGTTAAATTAATTTTTAGAATTATGGGAGCTTGTAGGAGAAAAGAGTTGTGGAAAATTGATACAACTCTTGTTGAGGATATGAATACAGCACATCCAAAACGAAAATTCCATGAGTATTAATATGAATATTATATATGAAGGCAGTAGTGAAAATATAGTAAAATCCCACTTTGAGGATGGAAGGCTGATATTTTTCTAACGTAACCGTAAATGTTTATCAGACAGAACATATTATTTGTTGTAAGTTGATGATAGTTAAATATGAGAAATAATTTAGTTGTTTCTATATTGGTTTGTAGAAAAAGTGTGGTATATAACACGGTTATATACTCCTCTACACACTCGTTTATTGCATACAGTTCAATTATTTTATCTTTACCCGTGCGTCATCATTGTAATGCATATGAAATAAGTCGAGAAATTTTAGTCTAAACAAAGTCTAAATGTAAAACGACGTAGCTGATATCCCGATAAAAATTACAACGTGTATATAATGAGATAAGATATTGAATTATGAAATTAACTAAATTAACATTTTCAAATTCATTTATTTATTCATTCTTTATTTATAGAATTAGGTAAGGTTTTTTTCTCAATAGGGTTTCCACCCTCTGAATTACTGTTGTGTAAGACAAACACTAACACTCATTCACAACTTGTAAATTGATATCCAAATAATAATACTTTAATTATCAATAGATATGTATAACCAAATATTCAGACGACCAACGCCTACGAATAAGTGCGTGATGCTCAAGGGCCTCTAGGTGAATCTCTTCGTCAATCTCGCTATCGGCACGTTCCATATCGCCTCAGTCAGCGATGATCGCATTTGTTTATCTTCTCACGAACATGAAGAGTCATTCATTCCGGCTAGAGGGTGGCTCAGTCTAACATTCGGCCATCCTGCTACAACGCCTGACCTCAGGCGGCTAAGAACTGCCTTATCTGAAAAAAGAACGCACATCAGTACTTTGTTTTAGTTACTCTCTTGCTGTGATTGAGCCTGATACCAACTACTAAATAAGTACCTATCTCAACAGTCACATTTTTTCTGTGATTGAGCCTGATACATCTACGAAGTAGGTACCCATCCCAACAGTCACAACATCGCTGTGATTGAGCCTGATACCATCTACAAAGTAGGCACCCATCTCAACAGTCACAACATCGCAGTCATCGCTGTGATTGAGCCTGATACCAACTACTAAGCAGGTACCTATCTCAACAGTCACATTTTCCATATGATTGAGCCTGATACATCTACGAAGTAGGTACCCATCCCAACAGTCACAACGTATCTATGATTGAGCCTGATACCAACTACTAAGTAGGTACCCATCTCAACAGTCACATTTTCTATGTGATTGAGCCTGATACAACTACGAAGTAGGTATCCATCCCAACAGTCAAAACATCTTTGTGATTGAGCCTGATACCAGCTACCAAGTAGGTATCTATCTCAACAGTCACATTTTTTTTATGTGATTGAGCCTGATACAACTACGAAGTAGGTACCCATCCCAACAGTCACAACATCTTTGTGATCGAGTCTGATACCAACTAGGTACCTATCTCAACAGTCACAATTTGTTTTTTGTGATTGAGCCTGATACAACTACGATGTAGGTACCCATCTCAACAGTCACAAAATCTCAACAAGTCTGACATCGAGAGCTAGTCTAGTCAGTTACCATTGGGGAAATATCTCACTATCAATTAATCAACAGCAAAAACTGTTTTATTGCTCCCATACTACTCATTCGGGTCCTGAACTTATTATCGAACATTGAATAATACTTGCTAACTTTCAAAAGCCCTTTAAACTTTCAAATATCTCATTACTCAAAACAATCCATAATTTCATCTTATCAACAACAACCACTGTTTTGTTGCTCCTATAATCCTCCTTCAGGTCTTGCTTCACCTTCTTGTCGGCCATTGCTCACTATCAATAGCTCTTTAAACCTCAAAAACTTACTACTCTTGCCTGTGTTAGGTACATCTGTTACTTGTACCGTCACTACGTCTCCATCAGAAAATATCTTTTGCTTTAGCTCTATATTCAACTTCAGCTTTAGCTTTAACTTCAGCTTTCACTTTAGCCTTAACTTTAGCTTTAGCCTTATCTTCAGCTTCATTGCGATAAAACCTCTCTTTCTGATTTCTTGTTAACTTTTCTAGAATATTCCCTTTCAATTCTTATAAATCAACTTCTAGGTCTTACTAAATTTCTTTCCTTCAGCGATACTTTTCACTTCCACATCCATTTAAAACCTACAGTGGCAACACACCAATAACCTTGTTAGAGATTGAACTCGGAACACTTTGTGTTCCATTTACTTTTTTTTTCGGTTCCAGCAGCAGTAGTACGTTGAAGGTTGATCCACGATCAAATACTCTATGTAACGTACCTTACTCCTTTACACTCGCCTGTTCGTAATATAAACGGTTCAAACAAGCTTCTACTCACTTCTTCATAATCTGGCACATACTAGTAAACCAATAGTTTTGAGTAGTCATCAGTCTCTACTCTGAGTCATACTCAAAGTCATACTCTGTGTAACGTAACTTCCTTCTTACCAATCGCCTGCTTGTAATTTCAACAGTTCAATCAAGCTTCAACACACTTCTTCATAATTTGACACATACTATTAAGCCAATAGTTTTGAGTAGTCATCAAATTCTCTACTCTAGTCAGACTCAAAGTCATACTCTATGTAACGTAACTTCCTTCTTACCAATCGCCTGCTTGTAATTTCAACAGTTCAATCAAGCTTCAACACACTTGTTCATAATTTGACACATACTAGTAAACCAATAGTATTGAGTATTCATCAAAATCTCTACTCGGAGTCATCCTCAAAATCATACTCTATGAGTAACGTAACTTCCTTCTCAACACTCTTCTGTTTGTAACAGTTCAAACAAGCATCTACACACTACTGCATAGTTTGGAGCATAGTAGTTTTGAGTAGTATTCAAATTCTTTCAGAAACCAAAATGTCTACCATTATCAGATTTGCCAACGTGCATGTTTAGGAACTACCAACAAACATTTTCAATCTTTGAACTATCTGTAAATATCATAATTCATCTCAAACTTGTCAAAACATTGTATAGTGTCTCTATTAACAGTTTCTTCTTGACGAAAATTTCAAATAATTCTCATTTGTTCGTCTTGAAGCTGAGCGGCTAGCACCCAATCATCTTCAGTAATATCAACACTTGTGATATCAACGTATCTCTCAACGAGAGCTCGACTGAGATCATCAACTTGCTCCTATTTAGAACCTAGTCTATAGACAACTTCGGAATCGCACTCTTATTCCTGTAACCACTTTCATCTCACTGGAGTATTGTTCCTATTGCACTACAGTCAGTGAATATTTTCAACGAGATAGCTTTGCACGTAGGCCCTGAACTTCTGTAATGCTCAAAAAACAGGTTACGTTTCTAACTCGTAGAAGTGATGTGAATTTTGTCCCTGACTTGCCTGTTACAGTAGGCAACTACTTTGCAATCACCATCTACCACTTGCATCAGCATGGCTTAAAATTCCAGACAACTTGCATCTGTGTAGAACAGGGTTATATATTTATGAAACTGGCCTAGTTGTCAGGCCGATTTTATAGACTTCCTGAAGTATTCAGAGAGCCCCAAAATCTGTCAAAAATTCTTCACAATAATATGATTAAACAAATCTAGCACTGCGGCACTTCATGATTTTACTCCGTCGAAGCTGATTTTCTGACCTAAACGGATTTATTGGTCTGGAAGACACTGTACTTACTCAACTTCAGGGTAATGTTGCCTGCTGGTGAGGCATGTTATAACTTCTTCAACCTTTCTCAACCCTTTTTTATGCTAAACGATGATATTTTCAGGACATCTTTATAGCTCATTCTGATTTATTGAGTTTCAATATGGTATTTACAAGTTTTTATAACCTGCTGGAGTGTTGGCAAGGTCAAATGCCATTCTCAAAAACTCATTATTCGAGAAGTGCACCAAAAAGACAGTTTTGTCACTCTAATCCTCCGCCATAAGTATGTGATAAAAACCAGAGGCCACATCCAGGGCGACAAAATATTGACTTCTGCTCAAAAAGCCGACCTGGTGATCTATCAGAGTGATCAAGTTCAGACTCATATAATCCACACAAAGTCTGAAGTCGACCGTCTTTTTCTTCACCAGCAGAACTGGACTAGCATAAGCCGAGCTAGGTCAAAGAGAGTGAACTGACAGAAAGGTTTAATAAGCTCTATCCAGTCGAAATCTTGTAGCATCAAGGCGTCATTGTGACGTACTTGGACATGAGTACAGAGTCGAACTCGAACCAAGTAACAAAATCGTCACCTGTAACTTTCATATGCAAAGAGTGCGGAGTGCGCTAGTCTGTCACTGTCTATAGAGAACGGCGACCATGACATGTTCAACTACGTCACATTTCGCCACAAAAGTTATTTCACCTCTTTCTATTAGTGTCACCATTGTCTTATGGGGATTAGACTCTCCTAGTTAGATAACGTTTAATCTCTTTGGAGCTAGACTCCCTCATAATCCTGTCCAGCCTTGTACTATAGCACCAAGAATTTATGTTTCTTCCAACACTTTCCAACACTTTCAACATTTCAACCATGTTAGATTTACCAAGATTTTTAAAGGTAAATGCTTTCTATCTGCTCAACAGTTCCAAACAGAGTAACTTTTCAGAATGACTCAGGTCACCAGATTGTATGGCACTGAAATCTAATATGGACATGGAAGAAGTCGTTATAATTTAACAACAGTCTGATGGCGTAATTTGTTTCGATACTATAGAGTTGTTTATTTTTACAATGGGAATGTCAGATTCGTTCGAATAGTCGCACCAGACAAAAAGATAATATAACAAATCATCTTCTATCATTTCGACATTCGCTTTAGCAACCACCCTGTATAGCGTATAATTTCGTAATTTGTTTCAACACTATAGAATTGTTTATTATTACTTTTTTCAATGTTCAAATAGTCGCACCCGACAATAAGATTATAACAAATAATCATTGTCTACTATTTTGACATTCACTTTAGGAATCACCCTGTATATGTTCATCTCGACACTAATCGAAGTATAACACATCACAACATTACCCATAAAACATTGCGACCCTTATTAATTTTTTCGATATTCACCTATTAAATCATAAATTTTTTCATATTAGTGCTAGAAATACCAGTTTCAATGAGGCAATTTTCAACTTCATTTCCATTAAGTTAAGTCGGTTTAAATATGATTTGTCGCTATTTGAATGTGTGGAATTAACGTTTTCACTTTTTGGTTTGTTTTTGTAAAAGTACATTGTTCTCGATAATGCCGATCAGAATAATAGTCACTCAATTTTTATTACCTTTCATGCGAATAATTTACAACTTCTACCAACAATTTTACAAATTGTATAGCATATGAAAATGTTTCGATTTACATCGACTCAATATCATCCCCCAACTAGATATGATTCTCAAAAAATCGTACGATTTGCGAGCACTTCCTCGTAACCAACTAGTGGGGTGGGGTGAGGCCCAGAACCGACTGTATTCCCCTACTACTAGTGGCTAATTTAACAGCTAACAAATTGTCTCAATCTTAAACACTTTTAGTTTATCCACCTTCGCTGTACACTTCAACGAACTGAGTACCCGTTTTGAAAGATCGAACTCAGCAATTTGATAAGTCCACACTCAAATTATTATAAATGTTTCTACTCACGTTTTTGTCAGCAAACTTTCTTTTTTCTCATTTGCTTGGAACTTTTTTTTAACCGTCTTACTTGAGAGGAGGGCGACTACTCTGATGATGACGTCCTGCTAAATGATGAGCTGAGACACACCGCTTGCTTTCTGATTTTTGCTTCGGCATGGCGAGATTGTTTTTCGTTTTCACACTATATAATTCATCTGGGCTATCACCTGGGTAATCTCACTTCTGACTTGTAAGACAAACACTAACACTCATTCACAACTTGTAAATTGATATCCAAATAATAATACTTTAATTATCAATAGATATGTATAACCAAATATTCAGACGACCAACGCCTACGAATAAGTGCGTGATGCTCAAGGGCCTCTAGGTGAATCTCTTCGTCAATCTCGCTATCGGCACGTTCCATATCGCCTCAGTCAGCGATGATCGCATTTGTTTATCTTCTCACGAACATGAAGAGTCATTCATTCCGGCTAGAGGGTGGCTCAGTCTAACAGTTGTGTGAATATCCAGGTAATACGGAATTACAGTCACATATATCAATTGTGGGGTTAGAAATTTCAAAGCTTATTTGTGAAAAAAACACATTGTATTGTACTTACTTTGAAATTAATGACTGTAAGAGACGTTTAGTTTTGAAAAAAACTGATTTTATAATGTGTCTGACTGCAAAACGAAGTAAAAGTGGTGACAAACAATCCCCAATGACAGAAAATAATGACGTGATTGATGGTACTGCTCTAGACAATACACTATTTGGCAAGTTTAGTTGAAATGTAAAAACACTGTCAGCTTTATGGCTATCTCTTTTCACTGTTTTGAGTTTCAATGGATCATCACAATACCATAATTCTTTGCTTAGAAGACAAATGTCAACGAATTTTGATTCGCTCATGTGTTATTTCTTAGATCATAAATTGATGACGCATTGGTAAAGATAAAATAATTCAACTGTACTCGTATCTGAAGGGACATTTATAAGATTTGTTGTATAATATTCTAAGATGCCAGCTGTCAATAAAAGATGAAGGATTCTTTATTATGAAACCAGATGAAGGAAAATGATTTAACAACCTGGACGAATAGACATTGGGGACAATGGTGTCTCAAAATGATTAGACTTCCTCCTTGTATGATAGGGACTAATATCAATTGAATAATGGATACACTTTAAAATGTGACGGATGTCGGCTTGGAATAAGATTACAGAAATTTTGGGAAAACTGTTTATAATAGACAATAATACAATTTGATTTGGAATATACCAATAAAGATATAACAAATATACAAAACACTTTAAAATTATAATTGAAGATTTTAATAAAAAAATATGTGTCAGAGGCTGAAAGCGACAATTTATAATACTGTGAGGGAAATGTTGGGAGAGATATTAACATTAAAAAAATATCTCCCACAAAATTTCCCTCATCGCATTATGAATTGTCACTTTCATCCTCTGGCACACATGAAGGGTCCATTTTTTCCAAAATCGACATTTTAGCGGCATCTGTTAGCTTGTAGCATGAAGTATCAACATACTAAACCTTACACGGGACAAACAATGAGATTCCATAAAAACTGCGGTCGAAAGTAGGCAGCACAGCGGAAAAACGATGAAACTCCCATATTAGATTTCGCTTTTCTCAACTTTTTAAGAAGTGGAACCTCATCGTTTTTCCACTGGACTCTTCATATGTTATTATTAACATTTTCACAGTTCACAGATGAACAATTGATGTTTGAAATGAAAGACGGTTACTTTGACGAAATAAATCTATGAAAAAGAAACACTTTGGATTCTGATTGTGATAATTCAGAATAATATCGGTGTTGCCTTTTGAATAAACTTATTATAGTTATTATCATTATATAATATTACTTTTGAGAATGTTCTTTGAAAAACTTCAAATTCATCGATACTTTAATTCAGTACCTACTTGCAATACCCCAGCCTATTACACCGTATGTGATTCTAGATTCAACTAGTGGGTGATAGAACATTTCGAGATGTTAATCGTCAACAAAATTTGCTCAGAGACTTGAATTAAAAACAAAATAACTGTTTCTGTATGTTCGAAACCTTTTATTTCTGTGGGATAAAAACAGGATAAAAGAATTAAAGAATAAAACAAAATTCAACCACATAATGGTAATACTGAATTAAATACCTTTTCAAACATCTTTAGGAATGTATCTAATTTACAAAATTTGAAGTTTCTACTTTAGCTCAGACTTGATGAGAAATCAATTTTTTTCCGTCGTTTCAGGGGTGATATATCCTAAGGGGTAAGAACAGAATGATTTTCTATAGGACCGACCCCTTTCAATTTAAAATGATAAATCTCCTCCGGAATTTCTATTGCGTATGAATTCAGAAACACCCTGTACATCGCTGTATATGCCTGTGGTTAAAATCAAATTTTCTTCCGTCGTTTCAGGGGTGATATCTCTTGAGGGTTTGAAATAAGAACAATTTTCTATGGGACAGACTTCTTTCAATTCACTTTAATAAATCTCCTGAACTTTTTTGCATTTTTTGAATTCACAAACATCCTGTATATCCCTGTAGTTTGGTTGTGTTCCATCATCATGCTCATTCTCCCCTGATTGCTAGGGCAAGATGAGCACTCTTTATTGACACACAAAAATTGTTTAACCTGAAGAATAATGATTGCTTTTAAATTCACTTAAAAGTTGTTTTTTCCTGTTTGTAATCAGGCACTATCGTTTGAAACGCTTAAACAGCTCAATTTGTACCGGTCTCCCATAGGTCTTATCGATAGATATTATAGACAAAAACTTCAGTATTCCGACAATACCAATTGAAAATTCTGAAGATGTTTGAATGATGGCTATATCAAGAGATAGTTTTCTTCCAGTAGGGCTTGTTTTCTACTTAGTCCTTATTTGGAAATACACTCCATTACTGTATATGGCTAACAATAGCTTATATTTTGAGCATACTTTAAATTGATACTAGTTTATTCTGTTTTTATGTTGGCACAATAAATGTTCATCTGTAACTTAATTGGCTTGTAAAGAGGAATAGAAATTATGCAAAAAATATTTTTGAACAAATTTATTTCAGATATTTATGAAAATATTATTTTGTTGTAGATATTCATTCTTCATTAAAGTTGGTGCATTCAATCAGACTTAATACGCGTATATCTGTTTTCACGCGTATATCTGTTATCATCAGTGGCAGAAGTGATACCTAAGCCTTCACAAATTCCACTTTCAAGGCAGCTTTGAGTGAACTAGCAAATAATCCTGAATAATATTTAGAAAATAGGAGCATATTCGAAGGTTGGGAACAAAATAGGAACTGAAAATTATTTTTTTGATATGTAACTGGACATTTTTTCTCTATTCGTGATACATACATCGATTAGACACTTCTATATCGTATCTCACTGGTATTTTTGAACTTACGCTCACTTTCGGGGTCATCATCTTCTTTTTTGGTATCTATTTGTATATTTTTTAGCATACGATTTTAAAACTGAGGTACAAAAGAGGTTTTAAATGAATTGAGAATCAATATAAACCCACCTTCTTTATTATATAAATAAAACTCGATGTACAACCTATACATACTTGAACAATTTCATCTTTAACTTTAATTACGTCCATAAGACTCATATTCATTTCAACTAGAGGCTGTTCACTACCAAAATCGTTTTAATGTGAGTGAATGAAGTTTTTTGAACTTCAAAATATAACCAAACTGAAATGTCATTAATGTCAATTACTGCTACGATTTAGGAATTTTCCTTTTTCAACCAATTATCTACTTTTGCTACCCTCAAATTCGATCGTAGTGAAAGTAGAAAAAGTAGATATATTTGATGTCAAAAAAACAGCTATGTCAAATTCTACTTCTACGAGTAGAACATTTCTGCCTACAATAAAACGCTCCAATTGTCTTTGATTTGTCACAAATGCATACTGTCGCGTTTATATTTATGTGTACGTTTTTGCGGATTAAAGTCTAAAGTTGTAGGTTTTTATATCACAATTCAATCCGCAAACTAGAAAGAGTCTCAGATGGATGAGTCCCGATAAATTCGACGTGAGTGCCAACAACGCTAATGCTTCCAAGGAATTGAAACACTGGTAAACGACTTTCACGTATTTTCTTGAGAGAACAAAGCCGGAAAATCAGGAAATCTCAAACTCATCATCAACTTCATGTCTCTAACAGTTTTTGAACTCATCTCTGAATGCACGACCTATAAAAATGCTATCAAAACACTAGAAAATACTTAAAGCAAACCTGTGAATGAAATATATGCTAGACATATACTCGCTACAAGAAAACGAGAAAATGGTGAGTCAATAGATCAGTATGTACAGTCCCATCGAGATACTGAGCAACGAGTACAATTTTAAAGCAGTAACAGCTGAAGAAAATAGAAATGACTTCATAAGAGATACCTTCATCAGAGGTCTAGTAGCACCACATGTCCGTCAACGTCTTTTGGAAAATAGTACTCTTACACTATACCAGACAGTGTCTCAATCAAGATCATTGGAAGGAACACAAAAGAGAGCGAATGGAATGAAAAGCATCTGGAAGGACTTTTGGAAGCTAAGCTTAGGCTTCTCCATATGATTCCATTTTACATTTCAATTTGTCCATTTCCTGCCGGGTTATAGGGTGTTGTTCGACTGGTTGCAACTCACTTGGAATGAAGAAAATCAACTAATTCATTAGATGAAAACTGTGATCCCCAATCCGAATGAATGTAAGCAGGCATTCTAAAAACTGAGAGTGATTCCACAATACAGTTTATAACAGAAGCAATAGTGATATCTTTGCAAGGGAATGCAAATGAGATTCTGGAGTATTCGCCAACAACTGTCAAGATATATTTGTTTTTAGTACAGCTGAGCAAATGTCCTTTGAAATCAATGTTTTGTCATTCTAAAGGCGTCATTGAAACACTCAGCACCTCGTGGAGATATAACTTTATTATCAGACGCCAACGCTGTTACTGATTTGAATGAACTACCTCATGGAGGTATACCTCCATCATCAAATGCCAACGTTGATATCGATTTAGGTGAACTACAAACGAAAATTAACCCTACATCCGATGATTAGTTTTCTGCAGATTTTCAGTCACGAGAACGATCTTCTGAAATTGAAATAACTGATAATCTTTCCAGTTATACCGAACCAGATGTACCCAGAGGCCGTCGTTCTGCTAGAGAGCGACATTCTCCTGAGTATTTGAGTAACTATGGACTTTAATAAATATGAGGAGAATGTCATATAATTGATGTCTTCCTTACTATTACATTCACTTATTTGTTGAATATCCGCACTTACTATAGTCTTTGATTTGTCACATATCCATACTATCACGTGTACTTATGTGTAAGTTTTTGCGAATCAAATCCTGAAAGTTGTAGGTTTTTATATTACAGCATCGTTGTGGTATTTACTGATGGATCCAAGGTGAATGAAAGGACTGGAGTGTACATTACACTGCCAAATTTCAGGATCTTAACACCCCTTCGCAACCTCCCAACCGTCTTTCAAACAGACGTGCATGCTATGGAGATGTGCCTCAACATAGTCTATGTACTGTCAGATAGCTAAGCAGCACTGAAAGCTCTGAAGCGAGTATAAGCTGATTCAGGACTTCAAACAATCGCTGAAACAACTGATGATGAAGAACCAGATCACTTTGATGTGGGTGACAGGTCACAGAGGTATGAGAGGCAACGAAGCCAGGCAGGCTTGCCAAAGAAGGTGAAAATACCTAATTTTCCTACCCAAAACCCTTTTGTGGACTCTCCAAAGCCCACTTGAATGAAGAATTTTGACGCTGGGTAACCGATAATATGAAATCTCCCTGGAAAATTGAAAAGTTCTGAATGAGAACTGTTGATGTGATCAGAATAACCGTATTTTCTTGAATAAAAATGATATTCCATCAATTCAAGACAATTGATGCAATATTTCTGAAATTGTTGTATTGAGGAGTAATTTTTATGTGTGAAATCTCGGAGACCAGGGCCTCGAATAGATTGAGGGTCATGCACAAAAGAACCAATTGATCGAAATGCTTGTGAGGCCGCATAGCCTGTTCAACCCCCTTTACAATCTGAACTCATAGTGAAAATTCATTTCTCATATTGTAGACAATGGAAGTCCTAAACCATTTCACCCAAACTAAAACTTTGTTGACCTTGAAACAAACGTTGAAAATTTATAATAATATTTAATAACACTTTCACATTTTCACATTTTGGTCTATATAATGTTCACAAGTGGGAATGATTGTTTAACACCCTGGGATTTGTTATGAAAATTTCACATCTCACTTTTTTAGCGAATCAAAAAATTAGTTTTTGTTTAGTTGCCACGGCAACCTAAAAAATTTCCAGAAATTTTTATACTCCATAGTACCATGGGCGAAATTAATAAGTGGACATTCTTCTGTCAAATATTTGACTCAAGATGTTGGCCTTTTGCTTTTATGTACAAATGTAATTTTATTTTCCATATGAAAGCAGATAATATTTCATGATAATTTATTTACTAGATATTTTGAATGTGTCCTTGCATTTCAACGATGAATCGATGAATCGATAAAAAATGTATGTCAATCAAATGTCTACCTATGCTTGACTACATGAATTTAATATTTAAAACAATATTTCCTACAACTGCTATTTTTCATAGCTTACTTAATTTCAAACGATGTATTGCTAATACTGCGAGAAATATTTTTTCTCAAGGCACTTTGCCCGCGGTCAACAAAAATCTACAAAAACTAGTTGGTTAAGTAATTGGCTGCTGTTCATTTTCAGATAGTTATCAGAACTGTCAGATTATAGAAGTTTTCAAACTCTTCAGATAGTTTTCATTCGTGCTTTCATAAAAATCGCAATTTCTATTGAATATTATTTCAGTAAGACATGAATGATATGGATACTGGACAATAGTGACAATTTTGGTATTAATACTCCGCCAGAGATATTGGAAAAAGCTGCGAAAGTAACGTTGGATTCGTTGCAGGAAATTTCGAAAAAAAAAATATGAATTGGCATACAAAAAAATTATTTATCTGTCAAGAAGTAGGATACTTTAATATAATTGTAGTTGTGCAGTTGTAGGAAAAAATAAATATTGAGATATATTACTTATATTTTTGAAATTTTTGCAGTTGTAAGTAAAGTATAGTGTGAAACATGTGGTGAAAGTACTTTTCGTGTTTGCGGCACTCGACTTTCAGGCTCGTGCCACAAACTTCCCCACTCAAGGGAAAAGTTGAACTTTCCCCACTTGTTGCACAACATATTATTATTGAACTCATCTTTTCGGTGAAAACTTGGTTGGCTTCCAAACGCTTTCTTTGTACTTAGCTGATTGATTTCTCATTTTTGTTGTCTTCCACACTTAATTTTTTATTCACATTGGTAAGATATGTATTTCAATTATGAGTAACTTCTTTTATACTCACAAAGTTCGCAATATGCATCTTTTTTATTGTTTTCCCATTGTTTCTTATCTAATTATAAAGTATTGTCTGTCTGTCAGAATAATAATAGTTCTTCTGAAACCTTGAAAACAACTTTATAACAATACAAACTAGTAATATTGAGCACTGGTCAGTGGTCAAGCTTTCAATGAAACTAGAGATTTGTTTTGATTCCAGGATGAAATTGTCCCAGAACCGATTATAAAGTTCAGAAATCAGAACCGTCTTGAAATGAATCAAACCTTACCATATGGCGCGTTCGGTATGTACCTCGAACCACTCGGATCGAAATAGTATCATTCGTTTATTGCAATCCGATGTAGAGTAGGTACAGCAGTGTTGTAAATTGTGGTGGCACAAATGTTCCAAAAGCAGCACGTTAAGCTTTAGTGTGGAACCAGAGCATGCACGATTGAAAAACTGTCAAAAACAAGCACCATTGCGTTCTGTGACGTCTTCTACCAACAAAGAGTTTTGACCTCGATCGACTTCAGCAGCCATCTCTGGAGAAAAGAAAGGATCTCTGTTCACCACTTTATTCCCGCGTGTTTAAACCCTTCATTTTCAGTCATAGGCTAATATACACGGCAATTCTTTAGGCACGTTTATTCCCTTGCGGAATTTTAAAAAATTATTGCGATTCGACTCATACGGAAAAATTGCGGTAAATGATAAATCATCATGTTATTTTTCGGTAATGTAGTAATATCTAACCACAAATACTGAAAAATTAAATGTTATGATTCATCATTCACCGCAATTTTTGTGTTGTATGAGTCGAATCGAAAAAAAATTGCGAATATTTGCAAGTGTATGAACGGGCCTTTAGATGTAAAGTTTTAAATTCCATAAATTCAGAACTTGTAGCATTCTTCTTCATATCTGTATAGAGTAGTAGTCAAAACCAATAAGACAAGTAGAAAAAGTGAGGAGAGGAGAAGTCTTCTATCCAAACAATCAATTAGAGATTATACGCATGCGCAGTATCTAGACAACATGACACTATCGAGCACTATTTGACACTCACCACCACAATACGAATGCGTATGTGTCATTGAGTCAACAAAAACCATTCATGGTCCACTGATGTTATAACTTGTTTTGTATTAGAATAGTCTTCAAGTCAGATGAAATTAGCATTAACTCAAGATATTTTGGAGTGAAATTTTCTTACCGAATCTCCCGCTTGAATTAATTACAGGAAAGAACCCCGTAAAATCCTTATGGAAAATGGCCTTCGGCTAAATTCGCTGAAACTTTGCAGAAAGATAGTATTCGGTATGCTGATCAAGTATTGATGGGCACAACCCTC
The DNA here is from genome assembly GCA_944452925.2 of Chrysolina oricalcia. Classification (NCBI taxonomy): domain Eukaryota; kingdom Metazoa; phylum Arthropoda; class Insecta; order Coleoptera; family Chrysomelidae; genus Chrysolina; species Chrysolina oricalcia. Next base: position 23,164,851 of record OX101818.2, read on the forward strand.
CATTTTCAACCCCAGACCCCATATAGCCCCCCAAAGCCCCCACACTTTGCGGTGTGTCAATGCATGAGTTTCAATTCATCTTTAAAGCGTTTCTTTTCACTGCCCACCCCTTTCTCCAACCGAATCCTACATTCTACCCTCACCACACCACGCCCTCACCCCTGCACACCTACCCAACCCTTCATTAACGCCCCATTATTCACTTTCAAGGTTAAAGATTCTTCAAGAAGCTTACATTACAGTAATTCCTTCCCTCACCCCAGCCCCTAAGGAGTGTGAACCCAGCCTCTTAAGGCAAGGTGTGTGACCGAGCCACTTAAGGCAAGTTGTGTTACCCAGCCGATCAAAGCAAGGTACGTACATCTCACTTTAATTATTCATCTATTATTAAAGAAAATATAAAATATTGGAGTAATACCAAGGACTTGAGTTATAATTCTGAATTTCTTTTTACAATCTTATTTTAATCATTCATCTATTAATTTCATACCAATATTTGGTGCTACACGATTTGTAGCATCTAGTGTTGTATTAAGTAGAGAATCATCAGGGTATCTGATACTTGGTTGATGTCGTGCATATCCTAGATACCATAAGACACTAGCAATATGCGCAACATGTCCCTAGTGTGCAAGCTCCACTTTGAAAGGTACAGTAGCCCAGAATTACGTCGTCATTATCGCCATGATTCTGGATATTTTCATCATCGACTCTGTAAGCTACAAAAAGTTGATGCTTAGTGGCATTGTGAAATCTTTGATATACACGTACTCTTAAGAATCCCGGCTCATTTATATAATTGTCATGCTGGAGTTGTTCGTCGTTATTTATCTCTTACTAGTTTGTCTTGAATATTTGATATGTTCCTACTTTCAGGTCTCTCGAGTAGTGCAAGTCTAGTTCAGGAAAATCTACTAGGTCTTGATGGTCCAGTCGTTCCTACTGACCGTTTCTTCTCGTTAAATTATTTGCCTCAACTCTTGCTTTTACAATATTGGGCATATTTGACCTCTCGATCATTCTTCTAGGAAGTGGCTGGGTTCACACTCCTTGGGGGAGGGGGTGAGTGAGGGTGAGGGAGGGATGTACTGTAATATAAGCTTCAAAAGATTGAAATAAAACAATTAAAGAATGTTTAACCTTGAAAGTGAATAATGGGGCGATAATGAAGGTTGGGTAGTGGTGCAGGGGTGGAGGCGAGGTGAGGTTAGGGTAGAATGTAAGATTCGGTTATAGAAAGGGGTGTGCAGTGAAAAGAAACGTTTTAAAGAAGAATTTAAACTTGTGCAATAACACACCAGAAAGTGTAGAGAAGAGTGGGTCACAGTGGATCATGGGGTACAGTGGATCAGGCACCATAGCTTCGTACATTTTCGCGTAGGTGCGCCAACATACGGCTGATAGCCCCTCTGAAATAACCCCCCTCATCCGAACTATTCGTAGCCAAGATATCAAAGCGGCAAGACGTACTGCGGCGCTCCGGTAAGCAGACACAGACGAAACTTTTTCATTTCGTCTTTAAAAAATTCGTGTTGTATTCAAGTGAGTATTGAATCTGAATGTTTGGTTACTGTTTTGTGCTTGGTAATGCTTATATTAGTTGTAAACTATGTTGTTTTGTCTTTTGTAGTGTTTATTAACTTTTCATCGGCATTTTTTTTTAATAACCGCCACTGGGTCACAGTGAATTATTTCGATTTGGAGTTCAGTGAATCAGCGATCCAGTGTAACCCAAAATGATCCAGTGTGACCCATGAAGTTGTGCTTACTTTTATTAGGTAAAAATGACTCGCAACAGGGAAAGAAAAACTAGTATCGGACTCCACACTGAAGAACAGATGCAAAACGCTCTAAGACTTATATCGGATGGCCAGAAAATATGAGCTGTGGCAAGAACCTCTCGTATCCCGTACACAACTCAAACTCAAAAAGAAAGTTCAAAATAATGTTGATCCTGAAAAGATTATCAGGCTTAAACCTAATTACGTAGTTCATAGGATATTCACCGATGCGCAAGAAAAGAGCATTGCCGATTATGTTCTAAATGCAGCCAAATTTTCTATGGGCTCACAATAGGCAATATGCAAGTGATTTAAATTTACTTGATTTTTTTACCTCCGATACTTTATTGTCTCGACATTACACCTACACCATTAGTTTATCATTTAGTTGTATTTAACTCCATAAAACTTCAATCAAAAAGTGCATAATAAGCGCTTGGAATTCAAATTTGCGAAACGCATCACCATTGGTCGAAACGAAGAATGACGTCACATAGCACGTTATGACATTTATCTTTTTCATAGAAAATTTGTTTTTTATTTATATCTTTGTAGTGTTTTCCATTACATAGTGCGATTTCGGTATGGTGACAATTGTAAATTAGCAAGAGCAATGTCAAAGCACAATCCGACAATACCTGAACTGATAAGTAGTAATAGTTTATCAAATGATAGTTTTCCCTTGGTCATTTAGGTGAGGCAGGTATAAACAGAGTTATCTCCCGCTTGATATACAAAACATTTATGCATACAAAACTTACTTCTGATCAATTCACTTCATGTTAACTATCGAAATACAATGTACTCACATTGAAATGATCTACACAACAATGTAAATGTGATATTGGAGATACTTCGCCTCTTCTCATAACCTTACACCATTGATTACGTATTGTCGCATCTCTTGGAACAGAAAAAAAATACTTCATTAGGTGTACTTATAATTGTGCTTTGGCATTCCGATACTAGACAATACCTATAAAATGGTTTTTTAGCATTTTCCATTATCGTAATAGCGATTAAAACTGCAAATCCCTAACCTAATTAATAACTGTCAATAGTGTCAATGGCCATAACTATAGAAAGGCTTGTTCATTGAAGACTGCTCTGGTTGATCGAGATCACTTTCACATATGTTCATCTCTCTCTAACACTTCTACTGCATTTGTCTTACTCTTTTATAAAATATCAACTTCAAACAAGTAGAGCAATCAGAGTACGTCTCAACGAACGACACTGAAGAAGAACAAACTGATCGCGCCATGTGACGTTATCCCCAGCGCGCGAAAATGGAGGCGTTCAAATAGGTCAAATGCAATCGGTATTTTATATATTATTTTAAAAATTAATTCCAAGACTTTCAACCGTATTTATATTTTTTACTATGTTGTAACGAAGTAAAAAATTTATTGAACAAATTTTAAAAAAATATGCATATTATTTCCTATTATGGACGTTCGACAACTAACTTACGAAGTAGCTATGTTGAATAATGTAAAAGTACCAGCAAAATGGCACGAAATAAAACTCGTTGGCATTGAGTATTCATATAATCTCAGAAAAAAAGACAATCGATTATTTTTACGAAACTCCTGAGGGGTGCAGCTTAAATAGAGCGACACAATGTTGGTATATTCTTTGATAATTTAGAAAATGTTATGTCTACACAGACAGTCTTTGGCAATGGGAATAGAGTATTTGATCTAGATGAAACAAATACTATGACGGTTCAGAAGTGTGCAAAATTGCTAGCTGCCAAAGGACAAAGGCAAGTTTCCAAGGTCACCAGCGCAGAACGAAGGACGTTAACAACAAAGAAGAATTTTTATTTTTTAAATTTGTTGATTTTTAACAATTTTGTAGCATAATATTACTCCGTAGTACCAATAAAAAGTTTACAACTGAGGTTGAACAGTTATTATTTGTTGCTAGTTACGTCACAACTGAAATTATACTAAGTTGTTGTATTTGCTCCGAGAGATTGTGAAAGACATTTCTAAATTACAATAAATTGTAATCTTTGCAAACTTTAGTAAGATTGTTTCGAAAATCTTACTATCTTATGGTACAAATAAATGAGTTATAGTATGAATACCATCATCTTTTACATTGTGCGCCAGTTGATTCACTGTTACCCATGTAACGATCCAAAGTGAACCAGTCCTGGGTCACAGTGGATCTTTCCTCAACTTTTTTATCAAAAGCCATATCTTGTAAATGTATGTATTATTCGTCAACAAATGCTTTTTTCTTTAAAGCTTTAATGCTCCTCTTACAATTTTTATTAAGAGAAAAATAATTAAGCGATAAACTCTGAATCCGCCAGAGTTAGAAAAAAAGTGATCCACTATGACCCAATATCCCCTACATTGGGGGCTTTGGGGGGCTATTGTGGGCCTGGGGTTGAAAATGGAGACTTGTGCCAATTTAGACTTTTGATCAGCATACCGAATACTATCTTTCTGCAAAGTTTCAGCAAATTTAGCCGAGAGCCATTTTCCATAAGGATTTGGCGGGGTCCTTTATCTCGAACATGAATATTTAAAAAAAATTCATTTATTAGAAAAATTTCTGGCAATAATTCAAGCACTTGGGGAGATTTTAAGTGAAAATTTCATCAAAATGGTCTGTAACATATTCTGAAATTCTGAAGTACAAGGAATTGCAGATTGCCGGTATGCAATAACTACAAAAAAATCCACGAAATTGAAACCAATTTGTCTTCAGGAGATGCACAGTGTCTAAATAAAGAACGTATGTGAACAATCTGCATCTCTATCATGAACACAATGCATAACAAGTGAAAGCTCTGATAAAACCGAACTAGACCGCTAATGAACTAGTTCAGTATCGGTACTGATAGAAGTGTCGACTATCCACAATCGTATCTGTCGAGATCAAGTTTGCTGGCAACATCTGCCAACGTACTGGTCGCTGTAATCAAATGAAACAGCGGGCAATTACTTGGGTAACTAAGCACAAAAGGCGATAGACGAGCTAATGAGCCAATGAATTATGTTCTCATGGGTCGTTGGTTTTGCAGGAAAGCTACTGAAATACGGAGTCGGAATGAGTGTTATTGAAGTAACAAATTGATTTTTCCTCGAAAGACACTTGTTTGATGTCGGTCCGCAATACTAAAATATGATTATTTCGAATTACGTCAACTGGTCTTTGATAAGAATCAATTAATTATCATTTCTTTGATAACAGTGTTTTCGTACAAGCTTTTTCAATACTTTTCACATTTTATTTTTTTTGAAAGGGCGAAGTTTAGCCATGCGGTCCAGGGTTTACAGGCTGTTCTTCCACTTGACCCAAAGATATGATCTTTATGTATCCATTTAAATTGCAGTGTGGATATACAGAGTGAATTGTTTTATTTCTAAATTTGAGAAGAAAATGGTGAACACATAATATCTATTCTTGTTACAGATGTATACAATTTTCAGTTATTTATTAAAACATCTGTCGTAAACTGGGAGATTGGCAGCTTTTGATTGGAGGTTACGAGTTATGAAAATTTATAATGCTGTGAAAGAAGGATCGCTCAGATAATGTTGTATCTGGCGGCAGTGTCAGGCTATCTTTAAATCTTATAGTTAAATCTTACAGTTAAATGAAGAAGCTAAGTAAAACTCAAAAGTCGTCTCCACAGTATATATTTCACATAAAAATTAAGGGGAAAATTTTCAATGCAGCTTTGGCAAAAAAATGTTCAAAATATTTGCATCACTAGTAAATCAGTAAATCAAAAACGTGTTTTCGAGCAAAGTAGTGCTCATCTTCAGTTGAAATTAACAAGAGGCAAACTGAAACCAGTAAAAAACACTAACTGCAAGTTTGAAAATTGTAATTAGTATATAGAAAAACATGAAGGGATATTAGCTGGGATTTCTTCGAAGAAAATGTTGAGTTAATATTCTGTAAAGGGTATCCAGACCTTTATTTATCACATGTAAATAGTTCTTCAAACTCTTTTTTGCAACTTGCTTCATTTATTTTATCTCAAGTGGTTCTATATAGAAGAGTGTTCACTTCAATTATAGAATAGGGGTACTCATTTCTGGGAATGTATTTGAAGCTCTTCAGATTGTTCATCGATGGTATGCTATACAGGGTGTTTCAAATTCGATCCTCACCGTTGGAATCTCGGAAACTATGAGAGATACGAAGACGGGGAAATCGGGAAAAAGTTGCGCATTTACCTGACTAACAATATGCCTTTAAGGAAGTTCTGAAATTCCGAGTGTATCCGGAAACATACAGAAAAAACAGAAATTTCGGAAAATGGTTTTAATTTTTTTCTGGCTTTATTTTTCGAAGGATTCGAAAATAAATTGCACTTTCACATTGCCACTTTTTCCCCGATACATAATGGTGTTTCGTCTTCCGGCCACCATCATCAACTATATTTTTTGTTATGGGCGCTACATTGGATTCTTTCAGTTTTGAATAGAACTAGATTTTACCTTTTCAATGATAAGTTATCATTCTTTTTCGAAAAGTTGGAGATATTGAAAAAAATTTATTCTTATTCCAACTAGCAATTCAACTTTGCGGCGATGTGATTGAAAAAGTTCAGCAACCAAACATAAGTTGCGTTGCCGACCTCAACACAACATTGTCAAAACCCTGTTTTGCACCTATTTGGTCAATCATTTTTGGGGTTTTGAAACGTTTCAGCTCCAAATGGTCGTTTTCTAAACGTTGCTGGGTTAACTTAAAAACAACTACACACCAGCGCCCTCTCGCACAGCGATGACACTTTACTTCTCATGGTGTTTAAAACATAGTTAATTCATCAACCAAATATTTACTAATGGCCAAAATGGACTCCTGAGAAAACTTTCTGGTTACTGCTCCCGTTATATTTTTATGCTCAAGATACCCAAAAAATAATGATTTCGAAACAGAAATTGGCAACGCATTTCATTTTACTGTCAAATATACTATTGTTTCATGTCAAAAACCAAGTGGGCTTTTAATCTATTGCGAACTTTTCGAAACTCAAGAATGAAAAGAAGATCATTTCGATGAACAATATTTAATCTGGATATTGATTAAAGCTCGAACTAAATGAAATACACATACATTATTTCTAGAAAACAAAATAAGGCTTCATCATATTCCTTTGTTTGTGCTTGTTTACGATCAAAATTTGAATGACCGGCCATGTTTCCAAATAGAATTACACGTACGAGTACGAGTCATTAAATTTTTGGTGAAAAATGGCTTTCACGAATGAAGAAAAAAGAGATATGATACAAATTTATCACAGTGTAAACAGTGTTAGGACATCGGAAATGTATTCAAACTTGTATCCCGAAAGTCGAAAACCACATCGAACAATGCTCAAGTTGGATCAAAATCTCATCGAGTTTGGTTTATTTGAAGAGCCGAGGAAAAAATACGGAGACAGAATGGACGAGAAAACTAAAGAAAATTTGAGAAATGAGGTATTATGGGGTTAATTAGACATTGTGTCTTTTTCAATGAAAATTAATAATTTGCAGATAAACATGAACCCTGGGAAATCTACACGTCAAATTTCCTCCGATATGTATATTTGTCATACAAGTGCTTGGAGACATCTCAAAAAAAGAGGTTTAAAATGTAACAAAATACACATATCAAAAATTGCATTCAGGTGATCCCGAAAGGCGATTTGAGTTTTGTAATTGGCTAATAAGAAGGCCCGATTTTCCTGTTTTCCTGGAAAATGTAATTTGGACAGATGAAAGCACTTTTACGAATTGTGGGATATTCATCCGAAATAACGAACACATTTGGAGCATAAATTCGACCTCAAGTGCGATTTAGTATTAACATGTGGGCAGAAATTTACAAAGATATAATTTTGGGTTCTCATATATTTGACGGAATTCTGAATGGAGAAACCTATCACTAGTATTTAATGTCGACTTTCGAAGCCTATTTGGATGATCCACCTTTGGCTAACTATAACAACATCTGGTTTCAACATGATGGTGCTCCACCGCACACTACCAGACGAGTATCTAATCACCTGACTGAAAGGTTTGGTGATAAATGGATAGGGAATAATGGGCCGGTGAGGTGGCCAGCAAGGTATCCTTACTCAAATGTTACGGATACATTTTTAAGGGGTACACTGAAAAATAGAGTTTATGGTAAGAGAGAATATCAAAATATTGAGGACCTTCAATACAGCATTGTTAGAGAGTTCGGAAGATTGAGGAGGAGTGAAATTATTAATGCAGTCAATAATATTCGCGGAAGAAGGGCACAGTTTTTTTATCATGAACAAGGCCAGCATTTTGAGCATTTGCTGTGATTTACTCTTGTCTTAACATTTTATTTAATTATTGTTATTTGTTCAAAGCTCTATTTTCATTGAAAAGGGCACAATGTCTAATTTGCATCATACACACCTCATTCATCAAATTTTGATTGTTGATTCTGTCTCCGTTTTTTTTAATTGGCTTTTCAAATGAACCAACCTCGGTGAGATTTTGATCTAATAGGTAACTTGAACATAGTTAAATGTGGTTGTCGTCTTTCGGGATCCAAGTTTAAATACATTTACGATGTCCTTAACTATGTTTCTATAGTATTTGTAAAAATCTTTTATCATATCTCTTTTTTCTTCATTCGTGAAAGCCATTATTCACCAAAAATTCAATGACTAGTACAATAACAAAATGTCATTGAGTGTAACAAATTGTAAGTCAAATTTAGAAACATCAAGTCAAAGGCTTTTATGATAAAAATATTTTTTTCCATATCACCAGTTTTTCGAAAAAGAATGATAACTTATGATACATCATTGAAAAGGTAAACTTTGGTTCCATTCAAAACAGAAAGAATCCAATATAGCGCCCTTAAGAAAAAATAAAGTTGATGATGGTGGCCGAGAGACGAAACGTCGGATAGTAAATCTGAAAACACCATTATGTAGCAGGGAAAAAGTGGCAATGTGGAGGTGCGATTCATTTTCAAATCCTTCGAAAAATGAAGCCAGAAAAGAATAAAAAATCATATTCCGAATTTTCTGTTTTTTCCGGATATCTCCGGATATACTCGGAATTCCTGAACTTTCTCAATGGCATATACATGATACAAATTTTATCACAAATACGATATAAACAGTGTTATGACATCGGAAATGTATTTAAACTTGTATCCCGAAAGACGAAAACCACATCGAACTATGCTCAAGTTGTTGGATCAAAATCTCATCAAGTTTGGTTTATTTGAAGAGCCGAGGAAATAATACGGATACAGAATGGACAAGGAAACTAAAGAAAATTTGAGAAATGAGGTATGTATGAGTTTAATTAGACATTGTGTCTTTTTCAATGAAAATTAATAATTTGCAGATAAACATGAACCCGGGGAAATCTACACGCCAGATTTCCTCCGATATATGAATAATTGTCATACAAGTGCTTGGAGACATCTCAAAAAAAGCGGTTTAAAATGTAACAAAATACACATATCAAAAATTGCACCAAGGCGATTAGAGTTTTGTAATTGACTAATAAGAAGACCTGATTTTCCTGTTTTCCTGGAAAACGTAATTTGGACAGATGAAAGCACTTTTATGAATTGTGGGATAATCAACCAAAATAACGAACACATTTGGAGCATAAATTCGACCTCAAGTGCGATTTAGTATTAACGTGTGGGCAGAAATTTACAAAGATATAATTTTGGGTTCTCATTTATTTGACGGAATTCTGAATTGAGAAACCTATCACTAGTATTTAATTTTCGAAGCCTATTTGGATGATCTACCTGTGGCTAACTATAACAACATCTGGTTTCTACATGATGGTGATCCACCGCACACTACCAGACGAGTATCTAATTACCTGACTGAAAGTTTTGGTGATAAATGGATAGGGAATAATGGGCCGGTGAGGTGGCCAGCAAGGTCTCCTTACTCAAATGTTACGGATACATTTTTAAGGGGTACACTGAAAAATAGAGTTTATGGTCAGAGAGAATATCAAAATATTGAGGACCTTCAATACAGCATTGTTAGAGAGTTCGGAAGATTGAGGAGGAGTGAAATTATTCATGCAGTGAATAATATTCGCGGAAGAAGGGCACAGTTTTTTTATCATGAACAAGGCCAGCATTTTGAGCATTTGCTGTGATTTACTCTTGTCTTTAAATTTTATTTAATTATTGTTATTTGTTCAAAGTTCTATTTTCATTGAAAATGGCACAATGTCTAATTTGCATCATACACACCTCATTCATCAAATTTTGATTGTTGATTCTGTCTCCGTTTTTTTTAATTGGCTTTTCAAATGAACCAACCTCGGTGAGATTTTGATCTAATAGGTAACTTGAACATAGTTAAATGTGGTTGTCGTCTTTCGGGATCCAAGTTTAAATACATTTACGATGTCCTTAACTATGTTTCTATAGTATTTGTAAAAATTTTTTATCATATCTCTTTTTTCTTCATTCGTGAAAGCCATTTTTCACCAAAAATTCAATGACTAGTACAATAACAAAATGTCATTGAGTGTAACAAATTGAAAGTCAAATTTAGAAACATCAAGTCAAAGGCTCTTATGATAAAAATTTTTTTTTCAATATCACCAGTTTTTCGAAAAAGAATGATAACTTATGATACATTATTGAAAAGGTAAAATCTGGTTCCATTCAAAACAGAAATAATCCAATATAGCGCCCTTAAGAAAAAATAAAGTTGATGATGGTGGCCGTCGGATAGTAAATCTGAAAACACCATTATGAAGCAGGGAAAAAGTGGCAATGTGAAGGTGCGATTCATTTTCAAATCCTTCGAAAAATGAAGCCAGAAAATAATAAAAAACCATATTCCGAATTTTCTGTTTTTTTCCGGATATCTCCAGATATACTCGGAATTTCTGAACTTTCTCAACGGCATATTGTTAGTCAGGTAAATGCGCAAGGTACTGCAACCGGTGAAGACTCAATGTTCTACCCCGATATTTAGCCCATACCCTTCTCCTTTTAACACATACTTATGTGTACTGATAGTGAGCCTTGTTTTTGGAATTTCTTGCCATGAGGTGGTATTAAGGATAGTTCTACCCTGAATTCTGCCTGTGACTAAAATGCTAATTATTGCTATCAGAGGATCTCAACCACAGCTTGGTCCAATGTCACCATATCACAAGCGTCTAGTCGTACAGTTCTACTTTTGATCCAGTAGTTCCGCATGCGCACTGTGTCCGCGCCAAGTTTTAAAAACCGATTTCATTTTTGTATGCTGTCAGTAATTACTAATTGTTTTGAAGTAATCGAATGATTTTTAGACTAGTTAGTGGGTTTATCGATTTGTTTTTTTGTTGAATAAACTGTTTAAAGTGTTACCATTTGTAACAAATCGTTTTATGGTGTTAGTAGTTTGAGGGGGCATGTAAAAAAGTTCCTCCCAGAGGTTGGTACATAATAATTTTTCTCCACATGGACTACTGGTACGTACTTTTTCGGTATATTTTCCTGAACACAAAAAGTGCAGTAGTCACTTCCTAGGTGTATGGGGGGGTTAGATATGACGTAGCAAAGATGGCGGCTGGGTCTATTCTAATATGCGCTATTTCTAGATAACTACTGGACCGATTCGTTTGATTGAGGTATCAAATGAAAGATCATTCAATGCACATTAATCAATTTCGGACATTTCTTCATATAAAGCTGATACCAAATAACATATTTATAGAAAACAATATTTTAAAAAAATTTCTTTTTTAACATGGAAATAACTCGGTAACCGTTAGAGAGGAGTGATGAAGAAATTCGACTGTTTGGTGTGACACGCTGATGGTGACTCTTAAGTATAACCTACTTTATTTTAGTTCTATCAATACCGTTGGTTTGTGTTCCTTGAAAACAAATAAAACCATTAACCAATATCACTTTGCTTGAGAATTCGGAAGATTTTATTGAAATTTTCAGTTTTTATTTCTTGGCACCTAGACCTTAGGTTATACTTTTCAAAAACGAGACATATAGGGAGTTTCTTTTTTATTTTTTCTTGATCTCCTACCACTTAGAAACGGATGCATCCATCAATATTTCGAAAGAATTTCGTTTTCACATCCGATAGTAATTGTCACTAATATTTCTTTACATTCAATCGATTACTAGTTTTTGTTAATCAAGCATTTCAATATTTTCCCACGAAAACCCACTTACAGATCCCATTTCCGTAACAACGTTGAAACAAAAGACATAGCATCTACATATTCGCGATGTCGGCATGTGCATTACAAAAGGCCGTTTTGAAGGCAGCAGTTACTTTTATTTTCATGTCATAAAGTTGAACGACAGCTACCAAATCAGTTGCGTCCACAATTCAGCGTGCTAAAACAAAATATAGGAGCGACCCACCCTGAAGATAAACGAAAATGGGCATAATCTTATCTGCCACTCGCGATCGAAATGAGGTTTTTATGACCCAACGAATGAATGGACCGTGAAAAAATATGCCAGATATGGAAGGATTGTCAACGGAAAAAGTACCGCCAGTCGTTTTTGTGCGAAATCAAAATTTCAAATAATACCACTACGTACTGAAAATACTAAGATATTTCGAACGCTTTCAGGATATCTGGAATTATTTATTGATTAATGGGCTTGTATAATTTTCATATTATAATCATAATTTCAGTTCAACGATATATGCAATGGTGCCAAGTTCAACAAATATGATTTTATATGACGCATTTAAAGACCGTATGATCGAACTCTTCTGAGAAATATTCAAAATAATCTTTACCTATCTGAGAGGCGTCAATCAAACAATGAAAATAATTCAAACCATCTGTTATGTTCTAATTTGCACGCTTTCAGTTTCCTCAAAACATTTTACAGGTTTTTGTATAGTTGCCTCCAGGAAAGTGGAAATTGATTCGATACCATAATGGATTTCAAAAATAAGGTCAAGTCTCAACTTCTCGACATCATATAGGTTCACCTCAATAAATTATCTAGCCAGGTCCAGGATACTGTTATAGAAAACTGCATGCATGCTAGAAAATGTTTTTATGTTATTATTAAATCACTTTAGGAATCACATATTTCATTTCAGATGTAAGTTACTTTATTTGTATTTGATTTTTATTTCAATTCCACGCTTGAGTTGAAAAACACTGCTTCTACATTGACACTTCGCCAATTCACATTTAATTATTGAAAATAAACAGTCGTTAAATTTGTATATACCAAACAAATGTGTAAATAAAGTCGTAATATAATAATAATATTATTTAGTTGTTGTGTCACATAGCCTCTTATCATCAAAATAGTAATTCTCTCTTTTTGAAGTGGAGATAATTTTGGAATATTGAGTTTCGTTATGTAAATCTTGAAAATACTGCAAACTACTCTCAGTTCTATTAACTACTTTGTAAATTGAGATTTTATGCCAAAATTAAAGCGTACTACAGTAATCCAAATTTCAACATATGTTAATTTCATTTGCATAAATACTCCTTCAACTACTTGAAACATGTGCCACTTAACTGAGATCGAAGGGAGAAGAAAATATTCCAATAATGTACAGGATGATGCATTCATGAACAAAAAATAACCAATATTATCGATAAAAATGGTCACTTCATATCGGCTGAATCTTGGTTCCATATTGGGCCAATATATTTATATTGTAAATGAAAAATCAATATTGGTCCAATATGGGTGAATATTCAAAAAACAATATCATATTAATAATATTGGTGGAATATTGGTTGAACTAGTTTTGAATGTAGATTATCACACGAAATATTGGGTCAATATTGGTTGAATAATTTCTACCAATATCGATAATACAATATTGGTTATATATTGTCTTCCACATCTAGAATAGATATTGCAATCCAAATATTTCAGTCATATCGATTATAGGAAAAAAAAAACTATATTGCATTTCCAAGTTTGTTAGAATATTGGTTGAATATCATTTCCACTTCATTTGACAAATTGTAATAACTCATATTGAGTTAATATTGGTTGAATGATATTTACCAATATCGATAAAACAATATTGTCTTCAGATCGTTTTTAACAACTAGAATAAATATCGCAATCCCAATATTCCCCTAATATCGATTCTAGGAATAAAAACTGTATTTTATCTCCAAGTGTGATAACACTTTGGTTGAATATCATGTCGCCAATATTCAACAAATATTATTAAATAATATTGGGTCAATACTGGTTCAATATTTATCGATATCGTTAAAACAATATTGTCTTCATATTGCTTCCTAGATCTAGATTGAGATGAAATTTGAATATTGGCCAAATATTCAATGAAACATATTGAAATTATAACCTGGATAAAAATCCTCTAAGTGGCTCTGCATATAGAACGTCTTCTAAAACCTACGAAAAGATATTAAATACTTCCCATAACTTGTTTTCAAGACAGCTCACTCAGTGCTTATGGCGATCAAAAGGCAGACTCTGGTGTCACCTTCATCAACTAAAAGACATTTAACAATTTACCAAGGTTCCACCAATATATACAAATGATATTGTACCAATATCGATAAATATTGTACCAATATAGATAAATATTGTACCAATATCGATAAATATTTTGAGGCCATTATTACTTCAAGAATATTTCACCAAAACTATTTTAAAAAAATAAATATTTGACCAATATCCCAAAATGTTCACATTTCACTTCTCGACAATATGACTTTTCAAAATTGTGCCAATATTGTCAGAATATTGTATCAGCGATATTGTAACCAATATCGCCGAACATTTTGAGTCCAATATTAGTTCAAGAATATTTCGCCAATATTATTCAAGTAATATTGGACCAATATCGCCGAATGTTCACATTTTTTTTCTCGCCAATATTGAATTTCAAATATTTTGCCAATATGTTCACAATATTGTACCAATATTTTACCAATATAGGTGTGCTACTTGGGTTATGACAGGCTTCGGACAGATTTTTGGATATTCAAGGACAGTGATAAATTAACTGAGTTTTTTTTTATAATAGTATTCGTTAGATAATTTCAGTCACCTTATAAAACCCTTCTTTCCTGCAATATTAGGACCATTAGTACCAATAAGGGACGAATGTGTCTCGATAATACGCAGTTCCTTCCTTTCGAGCCGGTAATACCACTTGGTCATGGTAACCACGTATCCAAACAACAACAGAGAATCTAATATCATCTTGCTACTGATATGAATGTCAGTCTGACTGACTTCATGTCAATCAGGCATTATCTAACTATTGACGAATTCACGACAATGGAACTTTTTTCACATTTTTGGTTCGTGAAATTATCTCAATAAATACTACGCGTGCTCACAAAACTATCGCTGTCAGAAGTCTTGAACTCGATCAAATTGCTTTGAGGTAACACCACGAGTCCTTTAGGACAAGTAATTCGATCTCGTTGATTTCTGACAGAATTACTATCGATAGTTTTGCGAGCACTCGTGGTATTACACCGACAATTTCCCTCATATTATATAAACCAACCAAATGCCATCATTTTTTGAATTCAAACCAATGAGAAAAGGACTTTTCGAAAACACTGTCTCCAGCCCGTAGTATTTTCAAAACGGTGTTTCGCTTATATACACGTTTCCATAGTTCCATAGTGAAAAGAGAAACGTCAGTTTGACGGTTCAACTCTTCAACTGACATGATGTACCGTTCCTGCAATACGCATTTAATCCATAATAATATAATGTATCCGTGGTTTTGTCTGATCGAATATCCTTTCAAAATGCAGAATTTTCAAAATACTTTCACCTTGCCAATCGCTCAAACTGTGTTGCAGTACAAAACACCACTCAAGCAAGCTCTCGTGGTGTTTAGTGGTGTTTCTAAGCAACACAGTTTTCGTGACAGCAAGGTGAAAGTATTTTTTGAAAATTCAGTATTTTGTCGGGATATTACTACTGACAATTTCCCTAATATTATATAAACCAACCAAATGCCATAATTTTTTGAATTCAAACCAAGGAGAAAAGGACTTTTCGAAAACTGTCTCCAGCCCGTGGAATTTTCAAATCGGGTTTCGCTTCTTCCTTATTTATACGTTTCCATATTTACAACAATTTCTGTGAATAGAGAAACGTCAGTTTGACGGTTCAACTCTTCAACTGACATTAATGATACATGATGAACCGTTTCTGCAATACGCATTTAGTCCATAATAATTTAATGTATCCGTGAAATTGTCTGATCGAATATCTCTTCAAAATGCAGAATTTTCAAAATACTTTTACCTTGCCATTCGCTCAAACTTTGTTGCTGTATAAAACACCACTCGAGCAAGCTCTCGTGGTGTTTCTGAGCAACACAATTTTCGTGACAGCAAGGTGAAAGTATTTTTTGAAAATTCAGTATTTTGTCGGGATATTACTACTGACAATTTCCCTAATATTATATAAACCAACCAAATGCCATAATTTTTTGAATTCAAACCAAGGAGAAAAGGACTTTTCGAAAACTGTCTCCAGCCCGTGGAATTTTCAAATCGGTGTTTCGCTTCTTCTTTATTTATACGTTTCCATATTTACAACAATTTCTGTGAATAGAGAAACGTCAGTTTGACGGTTCAACTCTTCAACTGACATTAATGACACATGATGAACCGTTTCTGCAATACGCATTTAGTCCATAATAATTTAATGTATCCGTGAAATTGTCTGATCGAATATCCCTTCAAAATGCAGAATTTTCAAAATACTTTTACCTTGCCATTCGCTCAAACTTTGTTGCTATATAAAACACCACTCGAGCAAGCTCTCGTGGTGTTTCTGAGCAACACAATTTTCGTGACAGCAAGGTGAAAGTATTTTTTGAAAATTCAGTATTTTGTCGGGATATTACTACTGACAATTTCCCTAATATTATATAAACCAACCAAATGCCATAATTTTTTGAATTCAAACCAAGGAGAAAAGGACTTTTCGAAAACTGTCTCCAGCCCGTGGAATTTTCAAATCGGTGTTTCGCTTCTTCCTTATTTATACGTTTCCATATTTACAACAATTTCTGTGAATAGAGAAACGTCAGTTTGACGGTTCAACTCTTCAACTGACATTAATGTCACATGATGAACCGTTTCTGCAATACGCATTTAGTCCATAATAATTTAATGTATTTGTGAAATTGTCTCATCGAACATCCCTTCAAAATGCAGAATTTTCAAAATACTTTCACCTTGCCAGTCGCTCAAACTGTTTTGCTGTACAAAACACCACTCGAGCAAGCTCTTGTGGTATTTCCAAGCAACACAGTTTTCGTGACTGCAAGGTGAAAGTATTTTTCGAAAATTCAGCATTTTGTCGGGATATCACCACTGATAATTTCACTCGTCGTATGAAACTCTCCTTTCTTGCTATATTGGGAACAATAAGGAACGTATGCCTCGATAATACGCCGTTCCTTACTTTCCAGCCGGTAATACCATTTTGTCATGGCAACCACGTATCCAAACAACAACGGAGAATAGAATATCTTCTTGCTACTAATATGAATGTCAGTCTGACAGACTTCATGTCAATCAGGCATTATCTAACTATTGACGAATTCACGACAATGGAACTTATCCCAATAAATACTACTCGTGCTCACAATACCATTGATAATACTGTCAGAGATCTTAAACTCGATCAAATTGCTTTGAGGTAACAACACTCGTCCTAAAGTACTCGTGGTGTTACGCCGGCTACGCACTTGGTGGTTTTGGCGGCGACGGCAATTTTGCCGTCGCCGTCTTTCTGACAGTAGTGTTGAGAATCAAATAAGAGATTTCACACTTGGCGGCATAAATGACGAGCGGCAAATTTGCCGTTAGCGGTTGATGTGCAGCCCCACACTCCCACTACTAGTGCGGCAATTTTACCGTCGCCGTCGATGTAGTGGTGTTCGTGACTCAATGCATGCTTACACATTTGGCGGTTTTTTCTTGTTTCCGAGCTACGAGCAGTGGTTACCACAGAGGGTTTTGGATTTGATTCACGAGCCTCAAGTAACTTGATTTTGATTTGATAGCTGAATCACGTTTTGCCCAAAAATTTTGGCACCTTCAGGCTTCACCGTCGTGTCGGCTACAAGTTGAATGCAATTCCTCAGTTTTGTATTTCTTCTTTGTATGGTATCTGTCAGATGATCCAGTAACTCGTCAAATAACTTCATGGACATTCGAAAATAATTGAAAAACTTCGTGCCATCATTCCTCAAATCTTCAAACAATGTATAAAATGCCCCAAATCATTTTTTCGTGTTTTTCGGATGGATCCATTTCGGTCATTTCACCGCTGAATATCGTCATTTAGCCGCTTAATGTGAAAATGTGCTCAATTCTTTTGAGCGGCGACGGAATATTTGCCGCGACGACGAAAACCGCTAAGTGTGTATCCGGCGTTTCCAAGCAGTTTGATCTCGATTATTTCTGACAGAATTACTATCGATAGTATTGCGAGCATTCGTGATATTACCCCCGAGAGTCCATATAGAATGAAACTACAGTAATGCTGGTTACAGATACACTGTATGGCCCTAATTCACGTCATTCAGACAAGAAAAGGCTTCAGACTTTGCAGAACTCATGTTTGAGACTCATTACAGGCAGTAGAACATACAGCATATGAACAATTTGAAATTGCTTAATATGGAGACCCGACGGGTATTTCATGCATCAAGTGTTCTTTTCCACAAAATAATCACTACCAAAATACCTTGCTATCTCCATAAGAAGATAAGCTATAGAACTGACGTACATAACTTGAATCTGATATTTAAAACACAACTCTCCACTCCACTCTATACTACCTACCTCCTCATATCGTGGATCCTTCTCTCATAACGTTACTTCGCTGTATGATCGACTCTCAAATTCAATGAAATCACTTTCCATAAAAAACTTCAGAATAAATTTTTTATCTGATTTGCTCGTAAACAAATTGCCTCTTCTTCTGAACTGAGTTTCACATCAGGATATTCCTTCTCAATTCAAGAACTAGATAGAACTGTAGAAATATTACTTATTTTTTTATTATTCTATTGGTTTGTATATGTGTCTATAGGTACAACACCAAGAAAAAAATTTTTTTTCAACAGGTTGAATGGAAGAGCAGGGTCTGATTGCGTTTACTCACGTGACATGATCAGAACTTGAATTCTGAAGTTTTACCTATTTCACATTTTTTGTACACAGAGAGAAAAGACTACAGCAGGTTCATGCACAACGTTGTGTAAGACACAGTTGTGTAGATATTTTACACAATTGTCCATTATTTCATCATACGCGTTTTGTGAAATTCAATAAATATTTGTGCAAGTCAATTTGTATAGTATTCATGCACTTCCACATTGCCGAAAAATACACAAAAATATGCACATCTACCATAACACAATTTATATCGAAAACATCTACAACGCATTGAACTCATCTTACACCCGTTGTGCACTTTCTATTTGATATGCACAAATTGTATACTATTTCAACACAATTGTGTAATTTGCCACAACTTGACCAAGGCATCATCTCACCCAACTAAATACGCATGCGCGGCACTCCAAATGTCCAGTCCATCATTGTTTGACTGTTTTATGCTGATCGAAGGGCGAAGCTGGTTAAGTGTACTTACCTATTATTTATTATTTGCTCTTGTGTATATGTGGTGTTGTGTCAAATGGAAGTGTTAGAATATTTGCAACCTGATACCAATATTTGAAGGTTGGTATTGCTATTATTTTTTGTTATTACTTGAAACCTACAAACTGACTCATTTTCATCATTTTTAACTGTTTGAAAGGTGCATCCTCGTACCTACTTCTTACTTGAATAAATATAGTTTGACACGAAGATTACTTTAAACTTTATTATTATTCAACGCGTTCCAAAATAACACAATGTATGGTTCATTTATATTATGTTATGTTTGGTATTTTGTGTTTCTGTTATTTTAATTGTAATTAGAGTGTATAGCTCAGTTATTTTTGTTATTCGTTCTTTGTGATGAAATAAACATTATTTGAATGACATTTAATTTTTTGTTTGAAAGTGGTTGACAATGTTTCACTTTGAGTAAGGTTATTCTGGACTTTCATTGTCTAAAAAAGAACAAAGAAAAATTCAATTCTCTGCAATTTTTAATCACGACGTTTCAACTGTTAAAATCTACAGTAGTTATCAAGTGTATATACCATACACCATTCTCTGCAATTTTTAATCACGACGTTTCAACTGTTAAAATCTACAGTCGTTTTCAAGTGTATGGTACCATACACTTGATAACGACTGTAGATTTTAACAGTTGAAACGTTGTGATTAAAAATTGCAGAGAATTGAATTTTTCTTTGTTCTTTTTTAGACAATGAAAGTCCAGAATAACCTTACTCACATTTAATTTTATTTCAACCTTCTGGAAAATGAAGCTTATAATTTCTGAACTGAATAAGACATGAAGAATCGAGCAGGTTGTAACTCATGCTTATTCTTAACTTATTCCGTTTGGATGTTATGTGCCTCAAGTGTATCCTTTCTTAAAATTATAAATCGTACCTATAAAATTAGGTATTTGTACACAAATATGTACAATATACCTACACAATTCATGTATGCGGAGTACACAAATTTGTGATATTTCTTGCATCCTATATTTAAAATACCCACACAATTTGTACAAACTAGGTACACAAATTGTTGCCATTCATTACAATTTATGCATAAACAGTACACAAGTTGTTGACATCCGTTACACAACATACCGATTAATTTTGTATATTTTGTGTATAAAATTAAAACAAAACTATTCAGACTAATACAACACTGTAGTGTATCGTTTATACATAATATCTCTAATACAATATTATAGAAGAAAAATTAACAAATTGGTGCTGTCAACTTTTTAGAAACAAATTGTGCTGAAATTATTTACAATTGTGTAAAACACATACATTTATTTCTCTCTGTGTACGTTAAAGTCTGTCAATTTAAAACTTCAATTACGATCGATATATTATCACAACTTCAAAATCTCTTTAGAAACACTTTTCATATCCGCTTCGAAGTCGGCAAAGTGAACGGCAAAATAATAATAAATGGAATCTTCCAGCGCTTAAACATTCAAGAACGTAACAAATCGCGCGTTATTTGTATTAATTTGTATATAGTCATCAGAGCATCACTCTTCAAGGAAAAACATTTATCTTTCGACTGATCGTAATCGCTAAATTAATTCATCATTACATATTCTTAGTACACGGATTCAACGTGATCCTTCTATGTTCGGACTCGAGTTTGTGTGGTACGGTACTCGGATTTACGATGCGCAAATGGAAACAAACATAGTTGAGCTGCAAGTTTCCATGTCTTTCAGATCGTAGAAGTCATAAACTATTTGAGATGGAAGAGAAAAGTAGGTAGGTAGTTCTCTATTTTCATGAAGACGAAGGATATTGACACTACTAAAAAATCCATTTTAAAACAAAAAGTAATTAAGTAAATTTGCCTATTTTGCAAGAGTCTATACAGGGGGTCCCTCCGAGTTCTGCATCGATCAGCATATAAAAAACTATACTGCCGTCCTATAGAAAAACCCCGAATGTGCGCAAAGCCTACTGTTGAGATATTGACGTGTGAAAGTTTGAATTATAGAACTGACTGTCATTTGTCATTTGTTATCTCAAAATGTTCATTTTTGGCATGGAAGATTATTAGTTCATTGAACATACATCAATCACGCTTTTATTTTATTTGTCCTACTCTTTCTTACATAATTGCTGCTCTTACGAGTTTTCCGTCTAGCAATAAAAATTTCTTGCTTAGAATAGAGCGTGTACACACTGATGGCTTTACACATGAGGTTTGAATTTAGCATTTTTATTGTAAACTTATCATAAAACGCGTATGTGACACTAACCACTGCACCTACGGGGTTCTGATCTGGCAATTTAATATTTCTGTTAGCTAACAACTCGTATGTAACACTTATTTTAATAATATGTTTGTATGTTTGTTTAATTAATTGATTATATGCATGATTTGAAATAATTTTTAATAAAAATGAGGCGAACTATATTTTATAATTGGCAAATACACATTTTATTACATGAAAATTGAAAATATCGAATTAATGTTTATTCATCTTCAAATTCATGAATTTAATCAACCGCGAGGTCAATTATAGTGAGTTTTTTCCGTAATATCAGTTTGTGTTCAGTACATATTCCCGATAGGTTCTTGAATAAGGTATCGTTTCTTGTTCTTTGATTTTCATTTGGATCCGGTAGTTTTGTATGTTTGATTTTTTTTTGACCAATACATTTACTTGCTTTTTCTCTTGAGTAAAATTTCCTCTACAAAATCAAATCAAATCACTTTATTCATCCTTTTGAATTCACAAAAAGCTATAGGACAGGCCATATACGATAAAACTTACAGATTTACAATTCAAATGCACAACAATAGTAGTGGGTGCAGATAAGTAGTGGCACTGTCCATCAGATAAATAAATAAATCACTATCAGATCGTATTGTCCTGTAACTGTAATGAAACATTATATTTTTCTTTTTTTTGTAGATGGTAATTTTTCACATAATTAGGCCAATTTCAAAAATCTAAATAGCACATTTTTTTGATCTCAATGACTTTCATGTCTTTTATATTAAATTCACCCCACTCAACCATTTCCAGAATTTCTTCAATTATACAATTTTGTCCATCTATAGGGGAAAGTGGGGGAATATCGACCGTTGGGCAGAATCGACCAGTCCAGACCAGACCAACAACAAAAACACTATCTTGTCTTCTGTATACATGTTGACAGTTCTGCTCGTGTTTAGACTTTTTTTATTGAAACTCTGCTGATGTTATTAAGATAGCGAACTCTTTATACATTCTATAGCTATTTACATACCAAGGGAGGAAAATCCTGCTTTTCCTCCCGCGGATAGTTTGATGCCCGACGCGAAGCGTAGGGCATTAATATCCGCTTGAGAAAAAGCATTTTCCTCCTGAGGTATGTATACAGTTTTTTCTACTACCTTTAAGGTCGTCATTTTTATAACGTCTTAAAAATTATAATGCGTGCATACTTATAAGAACAACTGCAGAAAGTTGTGGAACTATATAATGTGGCATTATGACAAAATATTAAGTAAGCGTTGCGTCGTCGTCATCGTGTTGTCAACGATTTGTTGCTATGGCGTTGTTTGGTAATGCAAACATAACAGTTGTCATAAGCTGTCACGTTGTTTACCCTTTTAAGTTGCTTCTTAGTATTGTAAATGAGTTCAAGCGAAGACGACCTGCCGAAAGATCTCGCTGAAGAGGCAAAATTGATTTCAATGCATCTTCTTCCTGATAAATCGAGGGGAAAAGTACTATTTTCCTCCCGGCGGGAGGAAAAGTACCATTTTCCTCCCTTCTTTGGGGGTCGAAAATAAAGTTTTCTTTTGAGGTAGTAGGAAAAATATATTGCATTTCATGTTTATAGGATACTGCGGATATTCTTCGTAATTTCAATTTGGTGGACTTTTAATACATATTTTAGGTTAAATAAAATTAAGGTAAGGTTTACCGGTTCGAGTAAAATCGATCATGCTGGTCGATATTACCCTGTGCAATAAAACCTTGAAAATTAAAGGAGAACCGGAAAATACTTCTTTTCAAGACTTAATGTCCACCTCCAGTGTTTCAACCAAGAATTTCACAACCAAAAGGCAACATTCTCAAATATTAACATTTACCCCATTAAAAGAAATGCTCGAAATTAAGACATTAAAAGACCAAAAAAAAAATAGGGGGGGGGGGTAAAGACAACATAAAGATCACAAGAAAAATTGAAAAATTACAGGTAACGTGGAAACTCCGGTTGGACAGGAAAGAGAAATTGAGGAATTCTGCGCTATTTGAGAACAATTTGGATACAATAACGAGGTTTGGTGGCGGTGCCGTTTTTGTGCAACCTGGGCTCATTCTCATATATTTGTGACTTTTGCTCAGTGCACATTAATGTTGAAATGTTAAAATAAAAGGAATTCCACAATATTACTAACTGGTCGATTTTACCCCACACTGTGGTCGATATTATCCTATCAGTCGAAATCACCCGATTTTTTTCCCTGTTTACAAAAACGCATCTTAACGAAAGAACATTTGTCATTTGAAATACTAATAGAAAAATCTTCTGTAGATGAAGTAAAGAAGCAATTTTATCGTTTTAGACAAATTTGTACAAATTCTTCTATTTGCTTTTAAGTAGTCGATATTACCCCACTTTCCCCTACTTCCCTAATTCAAATACGAAACTACATCATATACAGCTGAATTGTTTTCAGAAAAATTGTCAGGGCATGAACTCAAATTTCCATTATATCTCGTTCCAAAGAAATATCACTAGAAACTACAGTCAAATCTGTGTATTTAACTTCCATTGTTTCATTGTAATCAAAAGAGTGAAGTGATAGAGTTTCAACAGCTGGATTCGGGATTGAAATATTTTCAGTATTTTCGCAAACTTGTACCATAATGTCGTGGAGTAATACACGTCTCACCAACTCTGTTACATCTATAAAATGTTCTTGAAGTCGTGCTAAACAACCTGCAGAAATATTTTCGTAATAACAACTTGTTATTGATTGCATTTCAAAAAATAGTATATTAAAGTATAGTTGATAAAAAGGTCTCACAAACACGAGCGATTTAGATCCAGTGTTGGCGCAACTGGAAATCATAAATACTGGTATTAGTACTACAAAAAATGTAAATATGTACTAATAATGTAAAATGGTTGAATTCGTGATGTGACATCAGTATTTCGTTATCATGGAACTGAGAAAACAGATAAATTTGCAATTAATTGCTGTCACTGGAGTGCCTGAAAATTGATTCTAATACCGATTCTTTGAATGGTAAAGCAGAATCGCGTTAATATGGCAAAAATGTAATGATGCGCATAAAGAATAAAATGGAAAGTTCATCAAGTGGATGGAAAAGGAAAAGGTAACAGATATAAATGAACTGGTTGTTTATTTGACGTTAAAAGTTACTGCTGTCAGATCAATAATCAAAAGTTGTCATTCAGACTTCACGTTTCCCTAGTTATTGATGTTACCATGGTAACTTTAAAAAACGCGCGTTTTTGATAGTTCGATTTAAACACGTTAAGGCGTGCTTTAAATAGGTAAAATTGGGCACCAATAAGAACAAAATCTGATCGACGTTTTCCTTTACATTTGAAAACTGGGATGGATTCAGCGGTATTTAATCAAAATTCTCGACATTTCGTGCAAGTTACACAGAGACTTCCTTTACATTTTTAAATACTATTTCTTGCAAGTAATACTCCTACTAAAACGGACATCTAAAGAGTGAATAAATGAGCCCATACGTGCTATTACTACATCGGACCTACTCTAACACGTTTTTCCTTAACAAAAACACCGCATGAAATCGAAGCCTCATTCAAAAAAGCCGACAAAATCCTTAGCAAAAACCCCGCACGTATTCACGTCCAATACTGAAGCTAAGTAATAGCATTGTTTAAATAGAACATAGTTAGTCAATGCCTGTGGAAAAGGTATTGGACACAAACGCGAGTGTCATCTAGCGTGATTAGTTACAAACATGAATATTTGACGTCATTTTAATGCAGGTTTCTTCAAAAAACCCTGATTTTAATGCTTTTCCATTGTTTTAATCAAGTTACGACATGACTTGGAGGCCAGATCACTGAAGTTACGACATGACTTGGATGCGAGCTCACTATCGCCATCTACATGTCGCATCCATTTTGATCCAATTATAATCCCATAAGGTTGACTAACTATCTTCTATATAAACAATGGTAATAGCAAATATTGAATACATCCGTAATATTTCACCATGAAGAATAACATACGAGTTATTTGTCAAGCAAATCGGCTTGATTTAACTATAATGTAAAAAATGGTGAAAATTAACATTTTTTTTCTCAACAGTAAAAATACAAGAGCATTTTTTTTATCGAATAAATTTCTTTTTGCCAATCAGTAATTTTGCGAGCAAAATTACAGATGGAAAAATTTTGAGTTAAAAAGAGATTTATCCTTTAAAGAAAAGCTCTAGTGTTTTTTGGCAAGATAAATTAACGACCGAATATATGAATGAACAACAACAATAATTATCTTTATTGATACAATTAAATTATTTAAATGAACAGTTATTGAATACACAATTGTTATAAATTGTTTGGTTTGGTGTACTGATTTAAAAATGTTCTTCTCTGGTATTCACACATGTAGAATATTCATTTTGATTTTTCTCACTCGAGGCTCGTAAGGAACTTATCTCCATAAATTGTCTCCATATTGACGCTTTGGTATTTTTTGTAGATTGCGGGATTGCTTTTTCTATATTTTCTGTTATTTGTCGAGTCGAAACTTCCCCAAAACGACTCATGTTGTAATGTTTCAGTATCAACTATAAACAAATTCAAAAAGAAAAATTCAATTTTGGAAAAATTGCACATCCGTGGTTTTTCTGTAGGACGGCAGTATTGGTGGACCGAATTTGAAGTTAACTGTTGTTGATAAGAGCTATATCGCTAAAATATTTTCAAGAATGTGGTACTTCCGGTTATTCCGGAAGTGGATCCAACTTCGGTTTTTTTTTTAATGGGACTTCCTGTATATTACCAAAGTTTTAGATTTTACGCATAATTCTAAACATGTTTCATGTATAATGTCCTATACCCAAGCACTAGGCATACTACATAATATCCCTGAGAGTAAGAAGAGGGAATATTCCAAAATTGTTAAAGCTTTGGAGATCAGGAATGGACAGCAAAATCACAAACAAGTGCTCAAGAGCCAACTGAAGAGTCGATACCAAAAATCCAAGGAAACATTGCAGGAGTACGGAGCTGATATAGAGCGTCTCATCAATTTGGACTACCCACAGGTACCGAAGGAGTTCATAGATCATACTGGGATGCAGACTTTTATCGACGGATTGAAAGATACTGATATGTAGCAAACCATCTAACTAAGAAGACTTCAATCAATCAACAAGCGAGTTGCTATTGAATAAAATATTGGAGTTCATATAAGCATTAACCAAACAAGTGCGTTCCTAAGAAAATAAAAAGATGCGCTGCTATAACTGCGGGAAAACCGGTCACCTACAGAGGACCTGCTGGGAAAGATCAAAATCCAGAATAGGTCCATGGAGAGGAAATTTACGGTCGACAAACAAATTAAATTCTTCGAGCTCCGGAAGAGAACAGAGACTTCACAAAGTCGTTGATACCAGAAAGGAAATATTGGACACCAGAGAAAAGACCTTTCCTCAAGAGACCGATCTCGCCATTGAAGAGAAATGGACAAAATCTACTAGCCCTAGGCTACTTTCAAGATCAAAGATGCAGCTTCACCTTAGATACAAGGGCTTCAAGATCACTCGTTCGCCCAGACCTCGTACAAAAATAGGTAAAGCCGATAGAACGTAATATGGATTTGGAGACAGCTACGGGACAAACCACACCGATCATTGGACAAACGCTCATATGCATCCAGGATAGATCCTATTTCTATGGAACATTCTATATTGGTTGCAAAAATAATGGATGAATGTGTTTTGGGTGTGGATGTCATGGAGAAGAACGACTTCTGGTCTTCCACAAGGATACACCACTGGAATACAGCGAAGCTCCTTCAGAAAAAACTTATCTGTGGCTCCTTCCAAAAGGACAGCAAAAGAGTACTCCTTTCCAGCAACCCTTGATGGAAAAACTGAAAATGAAAAGTCCTTCAAATGGCAACACTTGTTTTCACACTTTTACCTCACGCGGAGGGATGCAAATGCCCTCACCAGACTTTATCCCGAATATCAGAGAAAAAAATTTGTGGATTGGTAATAAAGAAATCACTCTCTGCAACCACAGTGAGAACATCTAAATTCTAGACAATGGAGTTCTATGTCGAAGAAGACATTCAAATTCCGAACAACTCTGATGTTAGAAAACACTGCAATCTGCCACCGTAAGAGTCAATTCCCAAGAATCTGATTTATGTACCACGGAAGCAATGAGAAAGAGTCATAATTTGAAGGCTAAATAACGGAGTCAAACTTGAAAGACAGGAAGAATCCAAGTTGGGTGTAGTTGCCAAAGGATACTGGGCTCAGTGTAATTCCTCACGTGTTTGTGATGGCCTACAGCATCGCAAGTAGGTTAGCCCAGATGGAGCAACAGTAGTGTACCAACTGGTCCTGCCTAGGGCAAATAATTAAAATGTGATCGAACAACTGAGGAGCCAGGTAGCCTAGTGCTTGAAGCGAAATTGTTTCAATCACTTTGGCTGTCAGTCGGCTATGGTTCAAACAATGGCGACTGCAGAAATTTTTCTGATGGCCCGAGAAAGTGCTAGGAATCGAACGTAAAAAGGTAGGACCTCGGTAATCCTTGGCTCGCACAAGTTTCGACTTCTGAGGGCTGCCGTTCGTAAGGAGACGACAGGAAAAAACAATTTTAACAATTTTTTTCAACAAACTCCATTCTAGTCGTGCAGGAGGATACTTTGGAATCAAGAAGACACTGACTCAAATTCAAGATTGATTCTATTGAGTAACTTACTGTCGAGATGTGGAAGAAAGGTGCAGGAGACGTGAGCTATGTTTTTCAACTCAAACTAGTGAAAGTCGAGGAAAAATTAGGCAGTATCCATCTGATGAACCATTTGGAATGCCACCCAGAAATATAGAAAACAAAGGTGTCTCAGAATACGTCGACAAAGTTCATGAGTTCTGCAGACGTTGTCTTCAAATGTCCCTCGACAAAATGAAAAAGGGATCCGATAGGAACGCTCCAGGGACTATATTCGATCCAGGTGATGCCGTTTGCTTCTACCAACCTTGGAGAAAGGAAGGAATATGCCACGAGCCACAGAGAAATCGGACAGGACCCTCCCTCATCATAAAGATGAACAAATTGGTATACCGCATCCCGCTCGCTCCAGGGAGCAAATCCAAGTGGAAAAGTTAGCAGAATATCGAGGCCACGATCCCCAAAATTGATTCCAGAGAGACAACCAAAATGGTGACGGTGTTATCCGAGACAGAACCCAGAGGAGGAGACAGTGTTACGCACCTGGTACGCTACAAAACCATATCGAACTGTTCTAGACACTTTCAATGAATTTTCTGGAAACATCTAGAAGCACTTATTTTTTGTTCTAGATCAAACGTCTAATATTTATATTCTGTTCTATGATTTTTATTCTAGAAATATATTTTATATAAGTCATGCATTTGTGAGATTCAGATCAGTTGAGTAGCAGTTCAGTTCAGTACTTGACAGTTTCTGAAAAATAAATAAATGAAGTGACAGGTAAATTACAGTGTTGTCAAGTTCAGTTGAGATGATAAAAGCAGTTGTACAGTATAGAGTCACTTATTTGGAACCCGAAAACGTAACAATATTTTAAAGAGTCTAATGGTTTCATGTTCATGGTCAGGTCAAAAACTTTCCAACTAATCCTGGTATTTTTGCTCCGCTCGAACCTTTAATCTTCAATAGTGGGTTAGCCAATATGAAATATGAAACACTGCAACCCGCAACCGATTCAGGCTCGCCACTCATAAGCTTCAAATTTAATGAAAGGCCTCTTTCAAGTGTCGACAGGCTTATATACGGTTTTCAGTCAGCATAAACAACAGAATGTGCACAAGCGACGTTTTTATCTTCCCGAAGATGCAATTTATACGGTCATTTCAAAAAGTGCTCCTCAGATTCGTTTCTTACTCGACCAGAAATTCTGCTAATCGCGTTTTTCAGTCACATTCATTATTTTTGCTGCTACTCATTAAATCTTCAATTAATTAAGAAAGCAAGATTTGTAGCGCGCGATGCCGTTCCATTTGTGGCTTGATGGCACTTCAATGGAACGATACGAAATCAAAGAGGGCGGCCTTTATCAAAGATATTTCGACATGAGGAAATCAAGAAATTGGATCAAAGAGAAGTGGTCCATTTACATATAAGATAAGTAACGGTTGCAAGAAATGCATCCTTTTCTTACTCTACAGGGTGTGCGATACGGCGGAATGTATGATCAATAGTACTTCTGGTGATTTATTCAAAACTAGTTCCAGCAGGGTGGAAGAGGGTCTCATTTTAGGCAATTTCAATTGTTATTGATTATTCGTTATTATTAGGAATTTTTACTTAACTCGGTATTCGTCGTTCAAAAGAGAACACGTTACATTTGCAGAGCGAAACCAAGAGACCCCTGTAGACCTCTGTTTGAAAAACACAGAATCATGACATTAACTTGTATATTCATATAGGAAGTTGAATGATTGATTTAGAAAATACCATCTTAAAATTAATTCAACTTCTAATCATAAATAATACAATGCATGACAACCACATGATTCCTTTTTCAATGCCCAGGAGCATGCACGCTGACAAAAAAAATGTATGCTATAAATGCCAAAAAAATGTTCAATCACTTGCCATTGGATGTCCGATCCTAATCTGTATATTCGAAATTTAGAAATTTTCTCAAGAAGCTACTTTTATACAGGGTGTTTCTTAAGTACGTGTGGAAAATTCAGAAGCGTATTGCTGACATCAAAATAAGAAGAAAAGTTACTATAAACATATGTCCACAAGTTATTCGTTTCTGAGATACAGAGTGTCAAAGTTGAATTCTTATTTTAATTTTTTTTTTAATAATTTCAAAATAATTTTGATATTTGGGTAAAGTTTGGTATCTGGGAATATTTATTATTTAGTTTGTGTAAAAAATATATTCCTGATGGAGGTCACTGCGAGCAACTGTTTTCGAGTTATTGGGATTTGAAATAATCGATGCAAGTGATTTTGAATGACAAAATTTTTTAATTCAAAATAAATTCAATTAGAAATTAGTTTTTTTTACAATTGAAATTGAAAAGTTGATTTTGTCATTGAAAAATCTTTCCAGATACCACACTTTACTCGAATATCACAAATATTTCGGAAGTTATTCACAAAAAATAAATATAATAATTAAATGTTTTAAAGAGAAACATTGTCAATTTAGAGAGATAGATCGGATAGAACAGCGACTAAATTCCAACTTTCAGTTGCATATGATTCCACAACTGACTTTATGAACATCCTGTTCATATTTTCAATGAAATCAACATGCCATACCCATGACAGGTTTTATGTCAGAAAAATATTTTCAAAGTTTCATCCCACAAGAAATAGTCCAACAATTCCTCATTACATTGTGAAATTGCTTCTGAAGAGTATGTTTTCCAATTCTTCCGACCTCCCTGATGATCTTAGAAGAGTGAAATAGATTTTTGTCGACCAAAATGTATTGGAGGCCTAGCGAAAGAGATGCAATTATTCACGCATCAATGGAATGAGCGATTTTCTGTGAGTGATACTTCTGAATAACATTCTCCCTTATCTCATTCATAGATAAGAGTATCCAATGGAAACTGGACATTCAATAAATAATCAACTATCTGAATGAGAAAGCAAATGTTCACTTTCAGATTTTTTCTCTCAAGTTATATAGGGCCTTTCTCAATATCTATCAGATGTAGTTCAATGTCCAGCGTGGCTTTTGCCGGGGAAGTAGATGTTTTCTGTTAGATATTACAAAAAGTAACTTCAATTTTATCGTAGGGTTTTTCCATTTCCAGAGGAGTCATGTATTGATTCAATTTTAAATTGAGAATGTTTCTCTTTCAAACATGACTCCGTTCCAAGAGAGGTTATCTTGTACGATGGAAAACAGCGACTAAATTCCAACTTTCAGTTGCAGATGATTCCACAACTGACTTTATGAACATCCTGTTCATATTTTCAATGAAATCAATAATAATTAAACTTTGACACTCTGTATCTTAGAAACGAGTAACGTGCGGACATGTGTTTATGGGAACTTTTTTCTTATTTCGACGTCAGCAACATGCTCTTGAAGTTTCTACACTTACTTAAGAAACACCCTGTATAATGCATTTTATACATTGGAAGAATTTCACATTGAAATATTTTGAAATGTTATTTTTTCTATAAGCTGTTTTTATCAATATTTTATCAGGTTATGTATCAATCAGACGATGGCTGTTTTTATCTATATTTTATTAGGTAATAGGTTCGTGTATTTTACTCTTGGAATGTTTGTCGGTTATCTGGCATTTTTTTCACTTCAATCACTCATCTTAGTATACATTTATCTTTCCTTTGTTTTTCATTATTTGATCACTGTCCATGAGATTTTACATCTTCGACAATAAAGCACTTTTGACTTTGACTTATTGACTTAGTTTCTGAATATTTTATCAATTTTACAATCACCAAATTGGTGAAAGTATTAGGACACAAACACCTATGCTTGTTGCATGGTTTAGAATCAGAAGTTCTGGGGATTTTTTAAGGTTTTTTCTTCCTATTCTGAATGTTTCAATGACATGTAATTTGATTTTTCTATGTCGAAAACGTTTTGTTAACCTTCCCCTAGTGCAGACATTTGATGTTGGGCTGATTCGCTCAGAAATGATCTGCTATTCCTGTCTCTGATATTTCTCCTCGTTGGGTGCTTTTCTATTGTTCCCCGATTCTGATGTCCAGTTTCCTTTTAGTTTCTCCGACATATACCTCACCACTTTTACAAGAATCGCGTTAAATGCAATCATTGAAGTCACTATTAGCATTGGGTGGTTTCGTTTTCGTAGAGTGACTTGATGGATTTACAGAAAAATCTCTCCAAAATAGAAGACATATTTTTGGAAAGAGAAAACTGAAAAAATATAAAGACTACAAGATGGAACAGGCTCCACTTGGTTTACTATATCAAGGTCTTCAACATTGATTGCTACCACCTACACAAACTAAAATACGAGTAATAACAGCCAACAGCATCCCCTCTCCCTTTGCTCACCAGTTGTTTCTCTTTGTTTGTTGTTTCCTTACGCGCATCTCTCAGAAGCCTTTGACTTTGAGAGACTTGTGCGAGCTAGGGAAGACCAGGTCCTCAACTCTTAGAGTGTGCTGCTATGCAAGAGACCGCTGGGATCCGAACACACGCTCTTATGGTTGAAAAGCGAAAGCTCTACAATCACGACCTGCATGGCCTACTATATGGTAGTTTATCAGTTATTCTAGAGAAGTATTGTTTTATCTGAAGAATATAAAATGATAAACTTATTGATATTTAGCCGATAATGGACGCGGAATCATCATTACATGGCCATTCTTTTTCATTATTTTTAGATTTGCGGTCTTCTTTCATTTGGTTTTTTGAAATGTGGGTAAAGTTTTCCGATATATTTTTCAAGATAGAATATAAAAATAGACAGGAGGCAACATACAGTACCCATATTGGAAACACTGTCATTAATAATTTATTTTTAACCCCTTCCAGTCCCGTTACAGAGCCTGCAAAGCTTCTTTGTCATACCAAATATGTAATTTGTTAAATTTTTAATGGATATATTCAGATACTTACCGGCAATATGTACCGTAACAATTTTTTATATATAACTCAAAAATAAACACCCCCGCTCCCCCAGAAGCTACTTAGCGAACGGGTGAGAATTTCGCAAAAGACCGGTGGCTACGTAGGCTTGAAAAATTATGATTTAGTATGTTTTTTTACCAACAAGTTTCGTAGCCAGCGTTACACTACCATCAAAACTCTCAGTGACGGTTTTTCATCAGGATAAAAATTTATTAGAGAATAACAACACAGTGTTTGTTGCTACTGATGTATCAGGAAAACCTTATTTCACAAAACGTATTTTCAAATTTGAAATAGGTAGGTATATTCATTTTCAAAACACAGTTTCAATAGTTTTATTAAATATTTAGAAGGCTTCTGTGGAGGATATTGCTTCATAATCACCCGTCCTCTAAATATACTACTCATTAACCCATTCTTACTAAGCAATATTTCTCCAGAGATGAATATCATTTTCAGGACATTGCTAGTTGAATGAAAAATTATTATTCTTAAGAAAAATTGCAAGTTGCAACCCTTTTCTTATTATAATTTGAAGAACAAACATGTTTCGAAAGAACATATCGTGTAGCTTATGATCTAAACCTATTTATAATAAATATTTGTGGGGGAGCGACAAATTATCAGGCTATTTCAAAGAAATATTTTTGATACTGTCAAGCTTCCTGAAATGATTATTACCTTTCTATTCGTCTGATAAATATCAGAATTTAGGTTCTATAAGTCCATTGATAAAGCGTTGACTAAGTAGGACTATCATTATTATCAAATGCAATTTCATTGATACACAGAAAAGTTTATAAAGGTGTTTCTCTCCAGTGAACACAATCAAATAATCTATCAGTTTGTTTCGTTTTGTAACTGACAATCTCCATTATTTTTTATATCAGCAATATCTTTTTCATCATCAGATTAGTCAATTATTTCATATCGAAAATCAAACGTATATTCTTCCTTCTCCGATTCACCATTCATGGCGAGCATACTTTTCCTCTTGGTATGATCAGATGTCGAATTACATTCCCACGAACTTTTTCCAGTTTTTTTAGATTTATTGATTGTTTTCAAATATTTTTCAGCCACCGCCACCACCTTTTACATGAAAAGCCACTGTGAAAATATAAATGGGAATATTTGGATATCATATTTTATAAACGGTCATTTCATTTTTGAACGTTGACTTCAGAGCAGGATAATATCTTCCTGTGAAAAAATGGCAACAGTCTTATAAACGCAGTATTTTACCGTAGCAATTGGTTCATTTGGCCTTCTACATTTGTATGGATTTTCTTGATTTTCCATTTTTTCTTTTTCAGATTGTGGAAGGTTACAGACCTACAACTGCCATGTCAAGAAACGAATTTTCTCCATAAAATCAAACTTTCAATAAATATGTGTTTCCATATTCGTTGGAAAGTGTTCAAGTGTTTATTCATCCACAACTGATCAGAATTCATTATTTTATTGTTCCAAATCAGTTTTGATTTACTTATCAGTCAACAATTTATATACGTATTGAATTTTATTATTTGTGTAAACTAATTATTCTTTCTAATTTGGCAATAAATAAACATTATTGTTATTATTATTATTTTGAAGTAAAAAACGGGTTTATGTGCGGAAAAAATTACCGCACTTACTTCGATACAACCGAATTGTTCGATTCGAGTATTTACAGTTTTCGATCTCAGCTCCATCTAGTAGACGAATATTATCAAATCATACATTTTTGTGATGGGTATTCTGAGACCATTGTTGATACTAATGAAAATAGACAAGTTGCAATTTGCCATAAAAAAGTCGTTAACACTTCTTACTCGTCCTGTAGAATTATTTTCCGAAAGTTTTAATTGAATCGCGTATATTTCAATCCTATACCACTAAGTCAAATTTGAAATCACCATGTGAACCGATAATTGAATGGTAGGCTTATCTCATGTATCATTCTTACACGGTACCTATTTATTGTGGCACCATAGGTGAGTCAGTATGGATTTTTTGGCAGTCAAGGTGTTTTAAATGTCAAAATGTTCATAGGCCTATATTTTACATTTCTCTGTTGAAAGAAATTCTTTGTTTTTCAATGAATCCAAAAGTTGATATCTCCATTTGAACGGGTGACCAGTGTTTTCCTAGATACTATAGGCAATTTCACTTCCGGCAAATGTTTATTGAAGTGTAAATTATGTAAATAAATAATAATTGCATCACGAATACCTTATGTTACCTTGATAATTAATTTAATGGGCGTTTATTTATTTTATGAAGAGAAAAACATAATTAACTATTGAGGATTTCGCTTAGGTAAATATTAAAAATTATTCATATAAATTATTCATCATATTAATTCATTGGATAAATACAGACAGATCAAATAGAGGTTGTACAGAAAAAACAGACCTACAAGAGCAGAAATGAAAATTGCAAGAACAGTTTGAAATAGAATTTGAATGTTTGAAAGCAGAAGTTGGATATGAATTCATGAGGAAATGACTGTTTCATCAGCATGTAGGTATCATAAAATTGATTTGTAGTTTCCAGAATTACATAAACAGACACTGTGACCCATTTAAAATATGAAATGTTCGTTTTCAAGCAATTGGAATGATTTTTTTTCTTCAGGATGATATTCAAAGGACACCAAATTTCATAAATAAGTCTTTATTTTGAGTGCCTACTATTCCCATATTTCAAGGGTAAAAATCAAAAAATTTATCATCAGTTCTTTTAGAAAAAACGCATTTCACTACTCTGAATTCAAAATATGTATTTTCAAATGATGTGAGTCAAAATTACGTTGAAATGCGTCTACCAATAAATATATCAAAGGCAGTAAAATTTGAAAAACCGTCGTTTAATCAACCCACCACTTTCAAACAACAAAATTCTGACTATGCCACTGTATTCAGAAATATCACTGATCTGAATTTCATCAAAATCTGTTCAATGGACCTTTACATTTATGAAAAATTAATTGCAAAAATCTTTTAAATCGATAGATTCTAGTCTGAAACGTCCATTTGACAAAAAGTTCCACTATATTTTCTTCATTTTGGAAGAATATCTCATTTGAAAGTGTGCCGCTGACGTCACGTTCATCGGAAACAACTCCCACCATAATCCATGTTCAATTCAATACCGTTCAGTACCGTTCAATACCGTTCTCCTCAAAAATATAGATTCTAGCTTGATGTAAGCCATTGAGAAATAATTGAAACTTCGTCTCTTGATCAACTCATAGAAAAAATCCACATATTAGCTACTTTTTATTGTATTTGTAACTTTTGAATTTCCCGAACAGACCATCCTTTCGATGAAGAACGAGCATTGACAACTCCAAATCATTATGACAGTTTTCATGCAACACAAGTGATCTCGAGATTTGAGGTTAATGTTTGTTTTTGTTACATTCGCCATTTAACTGATACATTCATTAATACTGTAGCGATGTGTTATTATGACCGATCTGGTGTGAATTTGTTTATTAAATGGACGGTGTTATGCAAAAATGTGTCAAGCTACATTTTTCAATTATTGAGCTATCACAGTCATTGAAATCGCCAAAGTGTTATTCTACAATAAGCAACAATGATTCATCCCGCAATAGGAAATATGCA
Organism: Chrysolina oricalcia; assembly: GCA_944452925.2. Classification (NCBI taxonomy): domain Eukaryota; kingdom Metazoa; phylum Arthropoda; class Insecta; order Coleoptera; family Chrysomelidae; genus Chrysolina; species Chrysolina oricalcia. Next base: position 23,201,736 of record OX101818.2, read on the forward strand.
AGTGATTTAAATATACCTACTTGATTTTTTTACCTCCGATACTTTATTGTCTTGACATTACACCTACACCATTACTTTATCATTTAGTTTGTATTCAACTCCATAATGCTTTTATCAAAAAGTGCATAATGAGCGCGCGGAATTCAAATATGCGAAACGCATCACCATTGGTCGAAACGAAGAATGACGTCACATGGCACGTTATGACATTTATCTTTTTCATAGAAAATTTGTTTTTATTTATATATTTGTAGTGTTTTCCATTACATAGTGCGATTTTGGTCTAGTGACAATTGTAAATTATCAAGAGCAATGACTGAAAGTGGTTTTGTCAAAGCACAATCCGACAATACCTGAACTGATAAGTAGTAATAGTTTATCAAATGATAGTTTTTGTAATTTAGGTGAGGCAGGTAAAAACAGTTATCTCCCGCTTGATATACAAAACATTTATGCATACAAAACTTACTTCTGATCAATTCACTTCATGTTAACTATCGAAATACAATGTACTCACATTGAAATGTCTTCACAACAATGTAAATGTGATATTGGAGATACTTCGCCTCTTCTCATAACCTCACACCATTGTTTACGTATTTTCGCATCTCTTGGAACAGAAAAAAATACTTTATTTGGTGTACTTATAATTGTGTTTTGGCATTCCGGTACTAGACAATACCTATAAAATGTTTTTTTTAACATTATCCATTATCGTAATAGCGATTAAAACTGCAAATCCCTAACCTAATTAATAACTGTCAATAGTGTCAATGGCCATAACTATAGAAAGACTTGTTCATTGAAGACTGCTCTGGTTGATCGAGATCACTTTCACATATGTTCATCTCTCTCTAACACTTGTACTGCATTTGTCTTACTCTTTTATAAAATATCAACTTCAAGCAAGTAGAGCAATCAGAGTACGTCTCAACGAACGACACTGAAGAAGAACAACACTGATCGCGCCATGTGACGTCATCCACAGCGCACGAAAATGGAGGCGTTCAAATAGGTCAAATTCAATCGGTATTTTATATATTATTTTAAAAATTAATTCCAAGAATTTCCACCGTATTTATATTTTTTACTATGTTGTAACGAAGTAAAAAATTGATTAATCAAATAAAAAAAAATTATGCATATTCCCTATTGTAAGGGGGCTCCATCCACTAACGATAGTATTAACCACATTCCATCATTCCATGATCTGCTACACTATTTTGATATATTTTAAAGTTTGAAAACCGCATTGACCTCAAAAAATAAATCAAGTAGGGCCTGTTCGTTTGCAGCATACAGAGACAAACGTTTCTTATTGATGCTCCGTGAAACAGACGAACGAACCCAACTGGTATCAAATGACAACTGTCATACGACACATTATATTCAAATGAGAATTTGAGATTCCGCGGTGCACAATTTTTACAACGTTGCCAAGTCTAGTTTTGATGAACGTTACGTCACGAAACCACTTTTCTTCTGATTATAGAGAAACTAGCGGTCAGAAAAAATAAATAAAAATTCCCGAGTGTTATTAGCGTATACACTTTCTAATTACAGTGTTCTCTCATATGTCGTGGAAAGGTCCATTCGTGAACCATTGGAAAGTATCGTTAAGCTATTGGTATAGAATTTATATTAACTGATAACTTCTTTAAATATTTCACTTTGAAAAATAAAACAGTTGTCCCTGAAAGTGAAGACTATTCCATGAAATTTGGTATCATATAGGACTTTTTGAATGTACCTGAAAAAAAAAAAACATTCTGCAATCTACTCGATCAGTGTGACGAAGTTCAGGACAAAGAGAGTGTAATAAATATATATAGAGTAACCTATTTGAAAGAGATTCAAAAGTTCTTTTTCTTCAATTGATAATTATATGATTGATATGAATAGTTGCAGTTCTGGGCCATACAATTGAAACAAAAAATGGTAATATCAAGGCAGACTACAAAATTTGATAATTTTATCGCCAATCCTATACAGCATGGTATATTTCCAGAACATTCCTTAGATATCCTAGAATTGATGCAGGTATATATTCCGATTAATCATAGAAAAATCCTGAAATATCCATGTGCCCTGAGCACATTCAAGGATTATACCAAGTGTAATATTCCCAGAACATACCAAAATACTATTTTTTTTCTTTCAGAATTTTCAATTCAGCAGCGGACTGGGTCAATGACACAGAAGAGAAGGACTGTTGTTCTTCATGTGGGGTTTGTTTGAAATATTAGTTTACATTAGATTTTTTAAATATTTCTTCGAATTATGGTTTTCAATAGTTCATCTTTTAAGGTTTGGTAATTTTTCAATAATAGTAATAAATATATTTTATTCGATTGGTGATTTATTTATTTTGTGAAAATTAATGATGAAAATAAATACTGGATGAACAAAAATAATTGTCGTTTAATTTCCAGTTAGTTTTAGTTTATTTGTTACTACTGGTTTAGGCTTTTACAACACTATCAAGTAAAAGGTGAAAAAGCCGAAACCGGCCCGTAACAAATGAATCTATATTCTAGATATCCATAGATAATTCTTTCGGGTATATTCTATGATTATCTGAAGAATTCCTATTCGCGTATACAGGGAATATTCCTCTTTTAGTCTAGAATATCCTAGCATATTCTGGTGCTGTCTGGGAAAATGCAAAAAATATTCCTGGAATTTTTTCAAATGCAATTTGACTACGCCTCTGGATTTGCAATAATTTCAAATGCGTGTTAACAAAATTTTATACAAAAATATTGATTCTCAACACAAATACAGCATAATTAAAATTTTAATTACGATTCGGAATATTTCACTGCTTTATTGTTGTTGTTGTTAAAATTGTTATTACCGTCAACCGATTGCACCCCTACGCGCAACCCCCGGACGTCTTGGAGAGACTTGTGTGAGCTATCAGGTTGAATTGTTGAAATTACTCACTGACAGTCTTACCTGGTATTGTCAATCTTTGTTCCATCTTAACTAAACACTCCTCACATTGATTATAAATACTAATTTTTCCCTGACTGTAAAGTTGAGACTAGAGAATATGCAAAACAAGATACGCCGTATCGTCACGAACAGTGACCGGTACATTTGGCTGCACCCTCAGAAACCTTCGAAAGACTTGTGCAAGCTAGGGAAGACATAGCCCTTACCTTTTAATGTGCGATGTCAAGAACGGGACCGGTGACCATACTGGGATTCGAACCCACGCACCTTCCGATGAATGGGTTGAGAAGCTCTACCCATGCGCCATCATGGCACATCCCATCACAAAAAATTCGCAAGACATGTTTTACAGGCACATTATCTTTGGAAGCCTATTGAGTAGGATTATTTATAACAACAGTCAGAGTCCACACAATGAGGCAAAAAGGCTTGGTGGGCTCATATATCAGGCCATGGATATTTCCTAGGAGAATCCAGAAGATTAATGTTAAACATCTATTATCAAAGGAATGTACTTAACATGTTATTTTTCAGTCTTTTTCCTGGACTTCGCCAAATAATCTCATCAATATTATTTTGTTGGAATTTTTATTTCCGTTAACCGGTTAACCGGCTGCACCCATACACGCAACTCTCAGCAGTCTTCGGGAGACTTGTGCGAGCTAGGGAAGACGTAGACCTTACCTTTTAACGTGTGATACAATGTACGGGATCGGTGATCTGAGATCCGAACCCATGCATACAAACCGATTAATGGATTAAGGAAGCGAATGCTTCACCTACGTGCCACAGTTGAATATTATTTCACCATTATTCAACAAATCTTATCAAAATTGATACAAGCTTACGCCAATATTGAAATAATGATATTGATGCAAATTTACAAAAAAAAACTGTCATTAAGGTGTGATAAGCAATCTAGAATAATAACTTACCATCCCTGGCCAATTTTGGAGAGGTAATACGACGTATACTCAGAATTATGGTACCATACACAACTCCTTTATGCACTGTGCCGTCAGTTATGAGCGGTGCAAGTAAGTACGAGGGTAAAAGAAACATTCTATCAAGAGGAGAGATTTTTTGACAAAAGATTCTTGTACGGCATTTCTCAAGATGATAGATCATTGAAAAATAAACAAGTAGGACCTATTGCCTTACAAAAACAACGGCACTGAGGGCCAGGAAATTTTTAATTTTCTGCAAATTTTTGTCCTCACTCCAGGTGATTTATTACTGTACGGCGTTTGTTTTGAAGACCACGAAGACATTTTCTTTAGCAACGCTTTAAATATTTGCCAGTACAGGAGGAAGGAGCCCCTCTCGCAAATTCATGCATAGACCTACATGGTTCAAGATTATTGCCAAATGTACGGCATCGATTCCACATTCACATAAAATAATTTTCAGAAATTATGTAGTTTAAAAATTATGGTTAATATAACATAAATAAAAAATTACTTGCATTTCGAGGTTGAATCTAATATTGTTCAAAGAAAGATCATAAATTCCTGTATATGGCAACCGGTTTTTAGACATAATGTGACTAAATATTATTGTTCTACGTAATATCAGCCTATAATTATTGGAACTAAATATTATTATAGATAAAAAAATTTATAAGATTTTTTAATTGCACTGTTATTTATTTATGCTAAGCTGTAGATGAAAATAAGAGGCTCTTTTCACACGAAATAAAAGACGCAAACGGCCTATACTACCTTTTATAAGATAGTTCGTAATTGAAACTCCCGGTATTCGCCCCAGCAAAATCGCTTTGTGCAAGTTTTTAAACAGGAAATAGTGAAAAAAATACAACTTTTTTTTTTTTGGAAATATCTCAAAGATTTTTCAAAGAATCGTTTTACAGTCAACGGAACTTCTGTAGATATTTATGAAACCTACTTAACGGTTCTTTATACGCTCAGATCGGTTTCTTTTTCACTGAGAAAATCCGGGAAAACCTCGAAAAAGAGACCATTTTTCAAAAATTCATAATTTTCATAAATCTGAAGGTGGACAAACAATATTGCGGAAACTGATAGGTAATAATGTGGTTTCACTGTGCGCAATATGGTTTCTGTCCGATTTGTAGTTTTTGCACAATCGCGTTATAAACAATTTAAGGGCAAATCTTTTCAAATACGCCGATTCAAGGAAAATCATCTTATTCAAATTTTGTTAACGGCATATAGAGATCAATATCTACAATTTGTGTATTTTGGATTTTCAGCTGAGAGGTGGAAAATGTGTTGAAAATGTCACTGGAAGTTACTCTAAATGCTTCAAAGTGCACCTGAAGTCGCCCGAACTTAACTTGTATTAAGTTCAGTGCGAAGTCAGGAAAATATGGAAATTTGATGATTCTAATTTTCATGTTGGATCTTATGAAACTGACAAAAATTATAGTGGATCTAAGATGCTTCCCTTGATACGCAGCGAAGTGTTCTTGGTGTTAGAGCGTTCGCCTTCCACCCAGGCGGTCCGGGTTCGATCCCCGGTCGCCTGTCACGGAGCTGAAGTGGTTCGGATTTCACTTTTATTTAAATTGTAGGTTCCTGGTCTCCCTTGCTTGCACAAGCTCTGCTTGCGAGGAGTTATCTCTGAAAATCTGGGAGTTTCGTAAAATTAAATCACTTGGAAGAAGGAGCCATATGAATTCGCCACACGAATCAAAGTACCTTATAATTTATTCACTTTTCATTTTTGTAGAATACCTGTAACATCTCAACAAATATCCTTCGTTTATTGAACTTCATTTCGAAATCAATTTCCTCATTTATCATGCTGTGAGGAAATTGAATTATCACGATTCTCCTCAGTTTCACACGAACATCAACTCGTAAGTCATCATTTCAGGAATAATCCGTCTCTCCGGGCAATTTCATGTCGCGCATTTCTGTTGATGGAAATTATTCGCTCGAAAGGTTTCACGTAAATTACACGGATGAACTTTACATAATGACCAGTAAACACTTAATTTCAGAATCCTTTTTTATTAATGACCGGATCGCTCTGTTCCACGGTTATATTTATGGTCAGTTTCCGGCTGTGTCTCTTTTTCAAAAGAATGTTTTATCATCAATGCGACAAGTGAAGAACTTGAATAAAATATTAGACAGATAAAAATTTGTTCTATTAGTCGCATTGACAACTTCAAAAGTAGTATTTTCCCACAGTAGAAAATAAATTATGCCCAGGATAATAGTCTTACATCTATTCTAAGAATTGAGAAACTGTTGACCAATTTTTCACTGAAAGAGTTGATGATGACTTTAACATTCTGCGATTCACAGAAACCTTTAAAAATTATCATTAGCATATTTGATATATGCTTAATATCTTCATACAATTCGGTGATATTTTTAATATGTACACTCTGATTTGTGAAAAATATAAAAAAAAATCATTCCGGAACATAACAAATGTTATCCCAATTACTGTAACGTTTTTCTTTTGAGCTTATTTGTTCGGGACCAACTTCTGAAGGGGGTTTGTCAAGAATCAGATGAACTGGAAATTATTTCAGAATGAGCAATTTTTACTAATTATCTATACCTCTCTGTCACATAATAAATATATCTGTCCGATATTGTATCTTTCCTGGTTATCTCAAATTGGCATTAGTTGAACAACTTTACAAAATGGGAGACCAGAAGGTATATCTTTTTTAAATGGATAGACACAATGTTGTAATCCCCTTTGCGGTACTGTTTACAGTTTTTAAATTGAAGTAGTATCTATTATTATTTCAAGTGATATGGTATTGTCTATACAGTGAGTCCAAGATAAGGTTGTCCACCACAGGGATATCTGAAATGGTAATAGATACTGTTTCGGTTGAATGGGAAACAAATTGTGTAACAGAGGGGCCATATACAGTGACCGCCAAAAAGTATGTACCATGTGGGAAAAATTTTTATTATTGGAGTATTATAAAAAATATTCTGGGGAAAAGTTTGTGCATGTCCGATAACCTAAAAATCGATTTTGACACATGTCACGTGATCGCTAGAATGGCGGCAAAATAAAAAAAATTGCAATGCAAAGGCAAAAAGGGGTAAGATGGCAAGATATCAAAAAAAGTTATTTGAAAAAGTCACTTTTATTCAATTTTATACACATACACGAAGTTTCAAGAGATAATTCAAAAAAAATTTAAAATAGCAATTTTTTAAAAATATTTTCCCATGTATTTAAAAATATTATTTTTTTTCTTATGAATAGCTTGACTATACTGAAACATTTGCATTTTAATGATAATGACAAAACTTTCTCATTTTCTCCACACCAGACGGCACTAAATTAAAAAAATTGGTTTTTGCCAGAACCCTCGTTGTTAAATTGGTTCTTATCTAACAGTTATTTCAGAATTCCAAGACTATTGTGTTGATATTGCAATCTAAAAACACCATGTTTCCTGATTTTAATCAAGATTCAATAATAATGCTGTATGAGCGTTTTACTTTGCACATAAACTTTAAGAATCTTCAATTTGACGCATTATTTTCAAGTTTATGTGCGAAGTGAAACGCTCATGCACGATTATCATCGGAACTTGATTATAATCTGGAAATTACCATGTTTTTGGAGTGTCATGTCATCACAATGGTCGTGGAATTCGGATATAACTGTTAGATACGAACCGATGTAACAGCAAGGGTCAAGAAAATCAAAAGTTCGCGTTGACTTTTTGTAATTATTGTTAAAATAAATACACATTGAGCAAATTAATTACACACACTAGTAAACAAATGGACAATCTGGAGAAATTATGAAATCAGTTTCCACAAATAATGTCCATCAAATATAAATCGACATCTTCTAATTATTGTTGAATGTGAAACTTTTTTGAAATGTGCAGAAGAATTATTCGTTTCATTTTACAGTTTCTGTAGGGTATGTGTAGTCTGAATCAAAATATCAGGCTTTGACGAAAGTCGAAGTCCACAAAAAAAGGTGATAGTTCTCCCATATGTCATTCAGTACACATTACGACTACTGATTGTTGAATGCCAGCTTTTCTCTTGTTAAAAAATGAATATGGGTCGTTTATAAAACCAGTATCAGCCAGAAATAAACGCTGTAATGGATAAAACGAAGGAAATGTAATGTTGTCTGTAACTTAAAATCCAGAAATATCACTTCATGAAATTGAGCACACCAGTGGGATTCCAAAATTGACTGATTTCATTTCATTTTAAAGAAACCTAAACTCCATCTATACAAATTTAGAATTTGCCAAGGTCTCAGACCAGACGATGAGGATAGGCGAAGAACTTTCTGGAAATGCCAAGATGATGAAAACTTTCCCCATAAAATTATTTGGTAGGACGACAGTATGGTAACCAACAATGGTATTTTCAACCAGCGAAATACTCATTATTGGTCATAATGGTCGTAAGGGTTCACCGAAGGGGTAAACATCAACACCGTTTTTTGGCATTAATGTGTCCTGGAATTTTTGGCACTTATTTTTACCACTTACCAAGGAGCGTTATCGCACATTACTTTAACGCGATTTGGAAGATAATTTGCCACTTGCCAATATTACTAAACATTGATTCCAACAAGATGGTGCGCCTGCACATAATGTCAAATTGGTAGAGGAATACTAATCGAGTAGATTTACGGACCATCGGATAGGTACACATTCAGCAGTTTCCTGGCCACCACGTTCACCGGACATGACTTCCCTAGACTTCTTTCTCTGGGGGTACATCAAGAATAACGGATACCAGAATATTTTCGAAACGGAAGAGGAACTAAGAAGACTAGTTCTTCAAGCTTTCTGAAACATTACACCCGATATGTTGAATAAAGTTTTGAATTCAACAGTTAAAAGATGTTATCTATGTTTGAAGAATAATGGACATCTGTTTGAACAATTATTATAATTCCTGATGATAGCAGGTATTTTTAATTCAAGTCATTGTATAAGTGTGTGACTTATTGTTATTTCATATTTTTATATCGTTTTAGCGTTAGTGAAAACAAGTCGACTTGAACTTTTGATTTTCTTGATCTTATACGATACTCAATTCCAGTAAATTTTCCTCAGTTGAGACCCGTACTCGAACATTTTTTCAAAAATTGTTGATGATGGCCGAAAAAGTTCTGAGACGTTATTAAATTGTCATATACGATACATCATTCAATCCAGATGAAAAAATACTTAAAAACCGCTATTCTTCGAAATAGGGCCGTATTAAAAAAAATGTTGATGATCGTTGTTCGATAGAGAAACGTTGGAAAGTAAATCTGATATCATTACAGCAAACAAAGCTTATAAAAAGTAATTGAAAGAAGGGTATTTTTTATTTCGTTCCAACTTTGACGATAACACCAGAAAAAAAATAAAACAATGAATAAAAAAATTCAGTTTTTCCAAAATAACTTGAAAATTGAAACTATTTTTGTAAATTCCATACTTTCATATAGATGACCCCTCTGTTACGCAACTTTTTTTCCATTTAACAAAAACTGTAGGTATCTATTACGGTTTCGAATATCTCCATGGTGGACAACCTTATCTTGGACTCACTGTATATGAAAAATATTTCGACGAAAAACTACAAATTCAATATCTACTCGATCTAACAGACTCTGGTAGGTATTACCAAAAATTTAAATTTTTCCTACCAAACACAATTTACAAACTGTCTTTGGGACGAAGCTACAAATATCAATACCAAACGGGATTCGATATTTTTGTCAATGTTTTTGTAGATTTGTAGTATTTAGTTAGGGTTGATGTTAGAAATTTTGATCTTAAACTAGTTATAATTTGACGACTTGTCGAATTTCTTTGGTGAATAATTCGTACAAACAAACCTGACCGGCAAAAAGAAATGTAATGCATGTCATACCATAATAAAACAAATCTTACCTTAGTCTGGAATAATCTCCTAAAGGTATCCCTGGTGTATTTAGCTTCCTTATTCACAATATCAGTACACTGTCTCAGCTGGGCTAGATGAAGCCGTTCCCTCAGATTTTCCTCTTCCATACTGGACATAGGCACAAAAGACTTCCGACGTTGAGCGAGACCTTCATCAACAACCGACGCTTTACTCAAAACTTCACTGAGCGTCGCGACGTCAGTAACGTCCGCCGAAAACCCATTGTTTACAAATCCCACGGTACCGTCCACTTTCTTTTGTTTCACGAGTTTGGACAACGTTCCCGAACTCCTACGGCGTTCCGCAGGGGTCGGTTCCGAGCTGTCTGTGCCCGATGCCATTTTGTTAGATTCGATGGTATTTTCACTAAGCGCTGTTTCTATACTGGATGTTAACATTTTCACCGTGTTAGTGTCATTGGATTTCGTACTTGATTTTCTACGGGGTACTATTGGAGTTGATTCGGCGGATTCTTCTGGAATGGGTGGTACGCTGGTACCAAATAAGGGCTGTTCCATAGACATTTTGAACTGAGTCTTGGTTATAGTTTTTATTGTTTCACAGTCATTGGTAGCACTTCTGTAATAAATGTAGTTGTGAATTAATTTAATTTAAAGCTGAACTGGTTTGGAAGTATCTATTTCGCTATTCCTTAATTCCTAATTCAGTTAGGATCTTAAGACTTTACAATATGATTTAAATGCATCGAGCAACCTGTAAACAACAGAACTTATGAAACAATATCAATAATACAAGAGCTAATAAAATAGTTTGTGGCATAAATATCATGATAAACATGTTTTTTAAATATTTACAAAATGAATACCTGATTTACCTTTGGAGAAGTGAGGTAAAATGAGAAGAAGACATCCTCAATGATTTTGTTCCATCAGTTGTGTTTGACACAGGCTACTCGATGCATTTGAATCTTATTTTAAGACCGAAAAATGCCTTTTTTCATGAAACATCCAAAGTAGTTTTTAGAGTTTTTCAACGGAACTTTGTTTAAAACCTATTAGAGTGGGGTATCAAATTAATCGTAATAATATTGTCTTTTTTCCTAACCCGACGAGCCACCATTTTGCCATTTGAAAAAAATTAGTAATTTCATTTTCAAGATTAAGTTTCATATAGCACATACACTTCGACCAAAAAAAGGAATTGTATTCTTCCCAAAATTTTAGGGCTGCAATTAATGATTTGAACGTATCCATAGCATTCTAGATTGAAAAAGAAAAGTCATAATATAAATAAAAAGTACAGAAGTAACAAATGATACATTGTTGTATTCAGAATTTCATGTGGAAACAAAAGAAGTGAAAATATACTGGGTGTCCCATTTAAAAATCGAAAGTTTATCTCAATTCCGTTGAAACCGGAAGTTTCATGAATTTGAGTTACTTTTCAGTGAACGCAGTTTTATGTCTTTTGTAAATCCCCTGAATTTCATTCCATTATCTTCAGAAACAAAAAAGTTATAGTGGTACCTACCGCGGTCACCCGGTTTAAAAGTTATCCCCAAGAATTCAACGATACTGCCCAAGAAGCATACTATAATTCTGGGATATTATTGTTAAAATTTTATGAAAATATTGACAAAATATTCACACGTAATATTGGCGAGAAAAAGAATGTGATTATTTCGCGATACTAGTCCAATGTTATTTTGACATTTTTTAAAATAATATTGACGAATTATTCTCGAAGCACTATTGGCCTCAAAACATTTAGCGATACTTGGCCTAAATTGGAGAATATTCTCAAAGTATTATAAAGAACTGCGGAAACATTTTCAAACAAAAACATTGACAAGAAAAACTGTGAACATTTCGTGATATTGGTCCAACATTACTTGGACATTTTTATAATAATATTGGTGAAACATTATCGAAGCAATGTACGCTTCAAAGCAGTGAGTGGTAATGATACAATATCGCTGTAGCACACTTATACTGGCATAATATTTGGCAAAATATTCGTGATATTGTCAAGAAAACAATCTGGATATTTCGCGATTTTGGTCCAATGTTATACTTTCACTGTCACATTTTTTGAGTGATATTGGTTAAATATTCTCGAAGCAATATTGGTTTTGAAACATTTCGCGATATCAGTAAAGCATCATTTGAAAATATTGGTAAATGTTCAAAGTAAATATGTCACGTTGAAAACACTGTTAAAATATTTTTAAAAATGTCGACTTACTTGAAATTTCTACGATTTCAGTTGGTTCTTCTTTTATTGAGATGTCACCAGAGTCTGTCTTTTGGTTGCAATAGCGACTGAAAACAAATTGTGAGAAGCCATCCCAAACATTCAATATATTTTCTTAGGTTTTATCCGACGTTCTATACCGGGTGGCTACGGAAGTATTGCCTACGGAATATCTCAGTTATTGTATGAAGTAGGTTTGTGAAATTTGGAGCGTCGATATAATGACATACGAGCTAGAATTTGAGCATATTGAAATGTCGAAGTTAACTTCCGGTCTGACCGGAAGTAACATCAACTTTCTTATTTTAAATGGAAACCATTTTTTTTTCTTTTCGCTTTATTCAGCAATCAATTCCCTTTCTAATGACATATCACAAGTTGGTATCTAACCAGAAACTAGATCAGAAAAAAATTATTATTGAAATTAACCGAGTTGGCCGTGGAAGCAAAATGAAAGCCAAAAATTGAAAAGTTGGCTATGGAAACCATACGTCACTTGATAACAGTTGCTACTACTGTGATATTTTATTTTCATTCGTCGGCGTTATAAAAAGCCGCCAAAAAAAAATATTGGAAAAATTGGGAAAAAAACAATACTCTGTAGGTCCATAACTTAAATAGGAACATACAACTTTTTCTTGCCTGTACTATTCAGCATAACCATTCCTTTCTAATGATATAATAGAAAGTAATTTTTTGAAATGAAATACCAAAAAATCCAATTATTATTCTTCAAATAACGAAAAAACAGATTTATCGAGAAAAAAAAATTCAAATTGATAGGATTAAAGATAAAATAAATTCAAAACAAATGTTCGAAATGCATTCCCTCAGCGTCAATACATTTATTGATTTTCATGTAAAACGTTTCTCAACATTTGGGGCGTGATATCTTGGAAAGCTCTACGAATTTTTACTTCTAGCTCATGTAGAGTTGTAGGCTGTGTGGAATACACCCTATTTTTGAGATGCCCCTATAGAAAAAAGTCGCACGGAGTAAGATCAGGTGACCTTGGTGGCCACCTGACTAGACCATGGGTTGTTATAAGTCTCTCTTGAAAGCGATTTTGAAGATAATTTCTCGCTATTCTTGAATTATGCGGAGGGGCGCCATCTTGCTGGAAGTACATTCTCTCAGTTATTTCCGCTGGTAGGTTGTTAATGAATTCCGAAATTTCATTCGTTAAAAAATTAAAGTATCTCTCTCCGGTTAGTTGGCCTCGAAAAAGAATGGGGCCAACAATATGAGTTCCAACTATTCCTGTCCAAACATTCACACCAAATCTCTCCTGGAAGCCGCCTTGTCGAAACCGGTGCACGTTTGCTATCGCCCCGTACCTGGAACAAAAGACTGTTCACACTTTTAGCACTTTACACTTCGACTATCGACAATAATCCAAATAAAGTACAGTTCCTACCTTGTATTATTCCTGTTAAAAAATCCATTGTTGGTAAATCTTGACTCGTCCGTAAACAAGATATAATAGTTAAACAGGTGATTCTCAGCATTTTGTCGAAGAAACCAATTACAATATTCCAGGCGCCTTTCACCGTCATTTTCATACAAATGTTGATGCAACTGATACTTGAAGGATTTCAATCGATGTTTTTTCAAAATTTTCCTAGCAGAGTCCTTACTTATAGCTAATTCGGCGCCAATCTACCTTGAGGAAATTGTATCATATTGTACTAAAGCTAATACATTAATTTCAGTTTCCTCATTAATAACAAATGCTTCTTGGTCTTCGTGAACATCAGGCTCAGTTCTTAATTTTTCTGCAAGCCACTGGAAATACCTTCTTGACGGTTGCTGCCTCCCTGGATATCGCTCTAAATACAATCGTTCAGCGGCATAAGAATTTTTTAAACATTCACCATAAATGAGAAGCATGTAAATTTGTTCGGTTCGTGAATAACGGGGCATTTTTTGAATATTCCACTAACTGATTTCGATTTCCAAACCCTTTCAAAATGGCAGAATCAAAAACACTACTTCGAACGACAAAATAATATGGATAGCAGCGTTCGTGACAGCACTCATTTCATTTTTGTTTCATTCCAAAATACATCTTAATCAGCCTACTTGTTAATATTTTGGTTCGAATGATTATTGCAATGGAATGATTATTCTGAATAGCACAAACATCGTCCATAGGTAGATATTAGAATATCTATGGACGATGGCACAGACCAAGTACGTTTATATTTCTATTTAACCTAGAACATAAAGGATATACTTTATCATTCCACATTATTTTTAATTTTATTTTTGCGTATGGCGATAATCTGTTTTGTTATTTGAAGAATAATAATTGGATTTTTCGGTATCTCAGTTCAAAAAATTATTTTCTATTATATCATTAGAAAGGAATGGTTATGCTGAATAGTACAGGCAAGAAAAAGTTGTATGTTCCTATTTAAGTTATGGACCTACAGAGTATTGTTTTTTCCCAATTTTTCCAATATTTTTTTGGCGGCTTTTTATAACGCCGACGAATGAAAATAAAATATCACAGTAGTAGCAACTGTTATCAAGTGACGTATGGTTTCCATAGCCAACTTTTCAATTTTTGGCTTTCATTTTACTTCCACGGCCTACTCGGTGAATTTCAATATTAATTTTTTTTCTGATCTAGTTTCTGGTTAGATACCAACTTGTGATATGTCATTAGAAAGGGAATTGAATGCTGAATAAAGCGAAAAGCAAAAAAAATAGGGTTTTCATTTAAAATAAGAAAGTTGATGTTACTTCCGGTCAGACCGGAAGTTAATTTCGACATGTCAATAAGCTCAAATTCTAGCTCTTATGTCATTATATCGACGCTCCAAATTTCACAAACCTACTTCATACAATAACTGAGATATTCCGTAGGCAATACTTCCGTAGCCACCCGGTATATAGAGTAACCTAGTGGTTTCTTAAACAGCATTATGTCATAATTTATTTCAATGTTGTTTATTGAACATTTTTCCAATATTCGAATATAAATAATTATAATAGGTTTTATTTGTAATATTGTATAAATATTATTATTTCAGTAATGGCGTGAGTATTTCGTAACAATTCTAATTGATTTATGTAAAAATGATTTGTTGAATATTAGCGAAATACTATTCAATAAATGTGCTATCGAACTTAGATATAAAATATTGTGTTTTATCTCTAGAATATATATGCCAGGACCATTGGGATTACTGTATTGATTTTAGCTGTTGAAAACAATATGAACACAATATTGTTCTAATGATATTAGTAAAAATAATTCAACCAATATTGACCCAATTTTATTTGAGAATATTTTGAATCAATAATCCACCAATATTTTCAATATTCAGCCATATTGGATTGACAGTATTTTTACATTTACAATATATTTATATTAACTATAAAACGTTATATTAACATTCATCCAATATGAGGTGCTTTAACTGGGCGGGTTTGAAAGGATTGAGTCGAATGAGCATGGAAATATATCCAATTATTTTATCGATATTCTCAATGAGTGTGAAGGAGAAACTCCTCCTGGCGGGACAACCAAGCCTTCTTTCTCGCATTTAGCATGAGCATAATGTGGATAAAACAATGGGTTATATTTTAATATATTATATCATTCGTTTGACGTTATCTCACCTGACCTGGAATCGTTGAATTCCTAATAATAAACCCTGAGATGATATTCTAATCGGTCATATAAGAACCATAAAAAGCGGGATTTTTTGCTTCGAAGAAAAAATCATCAGAACAAAAACTGTATAAGAAATACCTAGCAAATAATTAATAAATTGAATTTCGATCAAGAACAGGTTGAGATATTCATTATTTACATTGAACCTGTCACCAACACTTATTGCAATTAGCAATGATTCGATTTTGCAAAAATAGAAACGGTTGTATAGAGAATGAGGAGAGGTATAAGATGATGTATCACTCGACCCATGTTCTCTATGATGAATCGCAAAAAAGTACCCGCCCCGTCAGGAGGGTGAAGTTGCGTTACTGAATCCATCAACGACATGTGTCTCCTGAGAAATCAAAATCAACGTGTTTCAGCTTTTCCGAAAATAATTTGTCATTTCCCAGTAATACCTGGCGGAATGTTGGGCCACCCTGTATAATATTAGCTAGTTACATCTTGATTTGAGAAAATAAGTTCACCTACAATAATGCTTTGTTCAACTGGAGTTTTCCCTGGTCCATACTACTATACTTCTTTAGAAAAAGTTGTGACTGTTGGCCTTTTTGTTTGGAATATTTATCCAAATCGACAGTGGCAGTTTTTCCTATTGAAACGAGCGATATCCTTAGAGTAAAAGTAAGAAATTAAGTGCAAATTAGTTAGTAACAATATTTTTGAAAAACAATTGATACATATCAGCTGAAGCCTCCATACAATTACTACTACTGTTAGCCAAAATTCAAAAACATTACTTGCCGCACTACTGGGAAAAACGATTACATTTCAGCGCTTCCTAGGTACCACGTCACATTTGGTGAACTCTACTTTCATATGTTGGGCCAATATAGATATGTAGTAAATGTAAAAATAACATTGATCCAATATGGATTAATATTGGACAAACAATATTATTGGTGGAATGATGGTTCAATCTATTCATAATGTAGATTGTCACATAATACTATGTTGTCCCGTAAATACTAGTTTGAACTTGAGGCGACTGTAGATCAAATAATTGAAAAATTCAATAAAAATTCCTAACGTTTTCCAGAATTTAAAATAAAAGCATTGAATTTTTACACTAGTTTCTTCTGTGCTCTTGGCACAATTTAATGCTTTTCTAATTCACTTTTCTAATTCACGTTTCTATCCCCCTCACTTGCTCGGAAGGAGAAGTTACATTTTGTGGCCTCCTATTTCACCAGACCTAAAACCTCTAGATTTTTATTATTGAAATTGTTCGAACGCATTTGAGTTGCTGCAGTGGAAGTATCAGAGAAAATGTTGCAGGCAGTAAAATGGTATTTTCTTTATCAACGCAGTGCCTGTATATGAGAAGGAAGTCGCCATTTTGAACATATACTGTTGATGGCTGTAAATGATTTTAATTAATGCCATTAAAAATGTTGGTAACTTACAATAACTTACTAAATAAAAACCATCAAATTATACTCCAGAAACGTCCCCTTTCTGATATAACCAGCAACTTTTTTTTGTTTAATGTAAAAAATCAGTTGTGACACTTTCACTTCACCACCAACTAGGCAAATTATTTACTCAATGTACAGCAGTAGCCCAGTACATTTTGTTTTGACTAAGATAGGCTATACTTCTTTAAAAAAAATTACTCCCAAACTTTCTTATAAAAACATTTCTCACAGCCCCTTCCAAAATGTTCGGAGTGTTTCCTGATGAAGAAGTTAGAAATAATCATATAACATTTTACTGGGAAAACTAATTTCAAAAGTGTAAAATTGTACCAACTGCACAGGAAAAACTACTGAGAGGGGCAAAAATTCAATGTTTTTATAAAAAAAATATACAGGGTGATTCACGACGAATTGTACATAGTCCAAACATAAGTACTATGGACCAATGCCATTTCGTATCTGGTATTGAAAAATGCCTTGTTTCGTTTTTGACGGATATACAGGGCGATATTTGAAAATATGTGAATTATTAAACGTTAAATATCTCTAAAAGTAAAAAACTCAGGCATATGAAATTTTCCACACTGAAAATGCTTCCTGAGCTCAATAAAATGGTTTTTGAAAAAAAAATTATTTCAGGTTCGGACTTAGTTTTTTTTAGATTTTAATTGGTTTTTTAAAAACAACACCCTGTAAGCAACATCAGGCAAATTTTATTTTTCTCACTTTGAAGCTTAAGGACCCTACTAAGCAACAGTTGAAAAAAATTGAACGCGGAAGTTTTTGTTTTCTGCAGAAAAAAATAGCACTTTCAAAAATACTATAATTTCAATGGATTCACATTTCGCTTATGACTGATGCGGCACTACATCGATAACACATCATAATTTTTCAACAGAAATTATGAGGAAAGTTCATAATACAAGAGATAAAGTGTGATTCAACCAACCGTTAAAAGTCCAGGGTCGTATTTTTTTTATGTTTTTATTGATCCAGTATAAACAACACTCTGAAAAGCGGGTTGAATAGATTTTCTTTCTGTCACGTCAATGCGGATGGTACGATAGAAAAAACTTTTTTTTTAAACATTGCAAATGTATTTTTTTCTAACATGGCTAATACAGCACTACATTGAAAAAAACATTTATTTAAAATAAAATCGTTCGGAAAGTATTACTTACTCGATTTAAAGATTGATAATACAAGTCCTAACTTATTTACCGTTCTAATTGGTTTTGTAAAAACAATACCCTGTCACCTTGGAGGTTGGCTAATACTAAGTACTTGAGCAACATTAATCATAGAAGATCAACGTGAAATGTTTAAAAACTTATTGATTTCTATTTGGCAAGTAAAACAAAACCTTTCGTATCCAATAAAGATGGCAGCCGACTCCGTTTTATTTTTCTACGGGACACTTTTTAAAGTTTGCTGCTGACCGTCACCATAAAAAATACATGAACAACTATTATTGTGAAAAATGGAATGTAGAGTGCAATTACAGACATACAAATACTGAAATCAGTTTTCTAGAAAATGTAATTCAGTTGACTCAAAGATAACAATAACATATTAAATAAAACTACCTAAAAATGACCTAAGCTGATTTAGTTTTAATTGAACACGAAAGTTTTTGTTTTCTACAAAAAAAATGGAATATTTTGAAAAGGATAAGTTTAAAGGATACTCATTCTGCTTATAACTGATGCAGCACTACATCGATAGCACATTATCATGTTTCAACAAAAACTTTAACGAAAGTTCATATTACTCAAGATAAAATATTTTCAATCAACTGTTGAAATTCCAGGCCGTATTTTTTTTCTAGTTTTTATTGATCCTGTAAAAATAACACCCAGTAAATGGAGTTGAACAAATTTTCTTACTGTCACGTCAAATATGATGATGATACTAACTGAAATAAATAGACACCATTTGCCATAGAAGAAACTATTACTTTTGAAAACAGTTCAAATGCAAGTAGGCTTTTAATTCGCTTTGAAAAACAAATAAAGCAACGGGTGACAGAAGCTCGGGTATCCATTTTAACAGTTTGAGTTGGTCATTCAGCACGATGCCTCATCAGTTTACTTACGCAGAATACGCAGATATCATTTTTGTATACGGATGTTGTAATGGAAATGCCAGAGCAGCAGTCAGGGAGTACCGGAGAAGATTCCCACACAGAAGAGTACCGAACCACTAAACGTTTAACAACGTTTTTACGCACCTGCGAGAACCAAGGCCACCAGGGCAGTTAATCAGTTTCTCAATCAAAATTTTCCCAATAGATGGATGGGACGTGGTGGGCCGATTCCCTGGCCGGCGAGATCACCTGACCTTACCCCACTAGATTATTATTTGTGGGGCGTTTTGAAAAGCATAGTATATGAGGTAGAGATTACAACAAGAGAACAGCTACGTGAGAGAATAATTGAAGCATTTCTCTTCACAAGAAGGCATCCAGATCAGATAAGAAAAGCCGTAAGGAATATCTTGAAAAGAGAAAGGAAGTGCCGGGAGGCGAATGGATGGCATTTTGAAAATAAACTTAAATCCGATTGGGTCTCTTTTAAGTAGTGTTTATTTGTTATTGTTATCGTTGAGTCAACTAAATACAATTTTCTAGAAAATTGAATTTGTTATTTGTATGTCTGTAATTGCACTTAATCTCCGTTCCATTTTTCACAATAACGGTTGTTGAAGTTGACTAAAACATTTTCATGTATTTCTTACGGTGACGGTTAGCAGCAAACTTTAAAAATTGTCCCGTAGAAAAATAAAAGTGAGTTTAGCTCCATCTTTTACATTTGATCGGCTGCCATCTTTATTGGATACAACATCCAAGGTTTTGTTTTACTTGCAGGATAGAAATCAATTAGTTTTTGAATATTTTACGTTAATTTTCTTTAGTTAATTTTGCTCAGGCATTTAGTATTAGCCAGCCTCCAAGGTGACAGGGTATTGTTTTTACAAAACCAATTAGAACGTTAAATAAGTTAGGACCTGTATTATCAATCTTTAAATCGAGTAAGTAATACTTTCCGAACGATTTTATTTTAAATAAATGTTTTTTTCAATGTAGTGCTGTATTAGCCATGGTAGAAAAAATACATTTGCAATGTTGCAATCTGCATTGACGTGACAGAAAGAAAATCTATTCAACCCGCTTTTCAGAGTGTTGTTTATACTGGATCAATAAAAACATAAAAAAAAAATACGACCCTGGACTTTTAACGGTTGGTTGAATAACACTTTATCTCTTGTATTATGAACTTTCCTCAAAATTTCTGTTGAAAAATTATGATGTGTTATCGATGTAGTGCCGCATCAGTCATAAGCGGAATGTGAATCCATTAAAATTATAGTATTTTTGAAAGTGCTATTTTTTTCTGCAGAGAACAAAAACTTCCGCGTTCAATTTTTTTCAACTGTTGCTTAGTATGGTCCTTAAGCTTCAAAGTGGGAAAAATAAAATTTGCCTGATGTTGCTTACAGGGTGTTGATTTTAAAAAACCAATGAAAATCTAAAAAAAACTAAGTCCGGACCTGAAATAATTTTTTTTCAAAAACTATTTTATTGAGCTCAGGAAGCATTTTCAGTGTGGAAAATTTCATATACCTGAGTTTTTTACTTTTAGAGATATTTAACGTTTAATAATTCACATATTTTCAAATATCGCCCTGTATATCCGTCAAAAACGAAATAAGGCATTTTTCAATACCAGATATGAAATGGCATTGGTCCATAGTACTTATGGTTGGACTATGTACAATTCGTCGTGAATCACCCTGTATATCGAAAACGGTAGGACTTGTATAATGGGAGTTTTTCCATTACTTATAGTCTCCTTAAGTTTAACGTGGTCTTTATGGTACACCTTATATGTGACAATCTATATATTCTGAATAGGTCTAACCAATAGTCCTCTCTTAGATTCTAGAGATAAAACGCAATATTGTAAATCCAAATTAATGGCACTTTGGTTGGATATTATTTCACCAATATTCATAATACTTATTTATAAAAGAAGAAAATGAAGCAACTATTTTTTGCACCAACGAGAAATTCAGAAAAGAGGCTTTATATTCAAGATGTGAATTTTTCCAATACTTTGTTTGTACAATATAAACAATAAAATACCCTTTATCATTATCCGTTTGAAAGCAAACACCCCATTTTTTATTATTTTGGCAGTGACAGTGAAAATTGGAAACGTTATTTTTATTAGTGATAATACTTGAATATTATTCAAGGAGAGCCATTCGACTTTTTAATACCATAATTATCCTTCAGAATTAACATATAGACTAACAGCAATCGTACTATTAATATAAATCTTGTAAACAATTAGAATTGATGGAATGTGATTGTAATATGTTTGATGAAAAACCACTGAAATAGGAACGGTGGGTTTTGTGTATTACCTGTATTTAAACAATGTAGTTCTGTAATTTTTGCACGCCGGCGCCGTGCAGAACAACATTTTTTTGCAGTCTGTTCAAACATAGCTAACTTTCGACATTTAGAACTCATCAAAAATTATACATTTTTGACATAACTATTGGAAAAAACCTATTCAACATATATTGATTAAAATTGTTAGGACATCACGTCAATATTGAAATTATGATATTCATACAATATTACGAAGAAAACCTCAACTATATTGTAATTTGAATATTGACCAAATATTTAATAAATAAACTCAAATTGCCTCTCATAACGATTCTATGGATAAAGCACAATATTGTTCATCCAAGTTGATCCAAGTCCACATTGGTTGAATATTATTTTTCCAATATACAACAAATTATTTTAACACATATTTTATCAATATTGGTTGAATAATACCTATTCAGCAATATCGATGGAAGCAACGTTGTTTGCAAATTGTTCCCAACTTCTAGAATAAGTACTGCAATCCAGATGCAATCCAGATTTCTCTCATATCGACTCTGGGAATAAAAATTGTATATCAAATTTTTACAGCACGTTATTTCTCCAAAATTCAAACAATCACACTTACCAATGTTAGGTCCATATTGGCTGAATAATTGTTATTGTTACCAATATCGACAAAACAATATAGCCCATATAATATAGTATATAACATCTAAAAGAATATTTTAATCCCAATATTGAAATTTTTATCTCGCCAATATTATGTTTGAATATTTTGCTAATATTGTCATATTGTACCAATATTAACCTAATATAAGTGTTAGTTCTATACCGATTTTGTAGCGAAATGTTCACATTTTTTCTATTCGCCAATATTACCTTTGAATATTTTGACATTATTTTCATAATGTTGTACCGATATTGATATTCTGCTCTACTTGGGTGGTGAAAAGTGAATATTTGTAAACTAATATGATTGCAGAAAAGTAAGAGCTGGTAACATATTTTCTTGGTTGATCACCATTTTGATCTTTGAATAGATTTTGTACATCAATGAAGTGGGGTTCGTGTTTATGGAACCGGTCATCTCTTCGGTCTGAACTTTTATACGATGGATTTTAAAATCGTATATGATTATGTTATATATGACAACCGATAGGTCGGATAGAAGTGGTGGCAAAAATGAAAAAATTTCGATAATTTCATGACATTTCCATTCCTCATATTATACCTACCTTATCAAGTGCAAAAAAATAAAATGGCGACATAGATCCCCTACCTCAAGGTAACGATTAAAATTTCGTAGTAATAAGTAACAAGCTGTGAGAGGAATTCGTAAACATGTAAATTGTGACGTGCGACAGTATGAGTACAAAGTTTTGAAATTGGCCCTCATGAAATGAAAACTATCCTTTTCGTATATTTAGTAATCTGACATTTTCACCTAGTAATTGGATATGAAAATATATACAGGCTTCTCTTCTACTCGGGGTCAAGATAGCACAAACATTTATTTCTTTCTATTACGTTTTACTTACAGATGTTTAAAGTTGACTCTTTTGACTAAGCTATAAACATGAGCCACTCATGTTGTAAAAAAGTTAGGGATGGCCCTATATACCAACAGCCTAAATCTTCAACATGAATAATATTCTTCAACATTTTCTGGGTTAATTTTTCACTTCTCTGAATTATCATTCTCTTGTAAGTGATATTAATAATGAGAAAATGGAAACGGTTACTAAGCCTGAAAACTATCAATGTGAATTGATGAAGAAAAAAACATTTATTCTAAATTTTGCATTACTTCAAATGGTATTTGAGGAGACGAAATGAGATAGCTTTGTTGGGCATTCAGAACGGGATCTTGGAAGAATAAAAGGTGTTTCTTGGCATGGTGGTCTTTTGATTGTTTTCCTCCCACAAAATTAAGAAATGTAAATTCAAAGAAATCTATATAATCGGTTTTACCCTTTTTCACTAGAAATGAAAATTCAATCAAGATAGCCATGACCTGCCTTATGACGTTTCTATTGAGGTAAAATTTGACAAGTTGGCAATTACAGAAGTGTGGTGTACCTATGTAGGTATGTTTAATTTTAGGTATTAAATTTCTTTTGGTTATTATTCTCGAATACTTGCTAAACAGTGTGTAAATAGAGGTCTGAGTTGAATAATATTCTAGTTACATTACATAGTTTATTATGACTGAAGAGAAGGAAACAGTTTGAAGAAGAAATATTAAAATTTCGAACTCTTTGGATTAATCTGTAGGACTAGTATATTTCTCTAGAAAATTGATTTCATTCATTCATTATTCTAGTATTCTCTGGTATTGAAATGAGCTTTCTATTTTTTTCTTTCCTGAATTCTTACATTCACTTATTATTTTAGTCAAATACTTTGTGGAAATTGTCTGATCGAAATAGGAAATTTTAATTATATTGATTTTTATTACTGCACGAAAAGGAGACATATAAATATGTATTTGAAAATTAAAATAAAGTAAAAAATATATCTCATATCGAGATATGCGTTTTATTTTTATTTTCTGAATTCTTACATATAATTGATGAAATAAGGTTGATCTTGAATTGGATTGGTTTCTATTAGTGATTGAAATGGAGACGTACTACGATATGTATTTGAAGATAAAACCAAAGTAAATATATGTTACTTTCATTAAAATATGATTATTTTTTGTTTCTCTTTTGAATCCCTACATTTATTTATTATCCTCAAATTCTGGTAGAATGATGTGTGAAAAACTATCTGATATTAAATTTGATTGGTTTTTATGATTGCATCAAAGATATACGCATCAGTAAGTACATAAAAATAAAAAGTAGAAGATACATGCTCATCATTTGTTGATTTTCTGAATTATTTATCTTTATGTATCATCCTTGTATTCTAGTGAAATATGGTTTGGAAAAATGTCTAATAGGATTCAGATTAAATTTTGATTTGTTTGGTATATATTAATGAATGAATAAGAGGCGTATTAATAGGTATTTGAAAATAAAAACAAAGTGAAAGGATGTAACCAATATTGAAACATGCTTATTTCGTTCTTTTCTCAATTATTACAATCTTACATTCATTTATTATCCTCGCATTCTAGTAAACTAATCTGTTGTAAAATGTCTAATAGAAATAAGATACAAATTTGAAATAAGTTGCTTTTTATAGCAAGAAGTATTAGTATTTCAAAAAAAGAATATGTTTGGAAAAATGTCTTATAAATTTAATAAAATTTAATAAATTAAATCAAATTTTGATTTGATTGTTATTTATTATTGCATGAAAGAAATGCGTCTTAGTAGGTATTTGAAAATTAAAACAATGTGGAAGATGATTATTTCGTTTCTTTCTGAATTATCACAATCTTACATTTATTTATTATCCTCACATTCTAGTAAAATAATGTGTCGAAGAATGTCTAGAAGAAATAAGAATAAATTTGAATCAGCTAGGTTGCTTTTCATAGGAAGAAGCATTAGTATTTCAAAATAAGTATGAAGCAAAGGAATGAAACGGATATTAAAATAAGCCTATTATTTGTTTCTTTTCTAAATCCCCTTAGTATTGGTTGTTTAAAAATAATTTGCAAGTAACATAATAAATATGTACTTGCTGTCAAACGAGGGAAATTTGAATCAATTTATTTCCCATGGAAAATGAAAATTAACAAATTTTTTTGCAGTTGTCGTAATTACTGATATTCTGATTGATTTGAATACGTATTAAACAATTTTTTTAAAAAGCTCTTGAGAAATTATTATAAGTGAAAATTTCGACTCAATAAATAACCATTTCTTCAACGTCGTTGCGTAACATTCAGATAAATATTCATGGAAGCTTGATTTTTGGGAAAATGTAAAGAAAATCGTCTGCAATAATACACATTTTGTTGTTTTGCAAACTTTCCAAATCTTAAAATTTAGTAATGAAGTGTTTTTTTCAAAAAACGGATAAACTTGTGCTACATTGACCCATTTATAGGCTTTTGAGTTGAAGAAATTAAGTCCTGATATACTCTATGCCATTTTCAAAAATTATTTTATTAGAGGATATAACCAAGAAATTATGTCAAAAGCTCTATAGGAAAATTACCAGTTCTCGATATCGGTTTCACCGTTTTTTACTAGACATAAAAATTCTGAAGTACGTATTTTTTGTCAGAATATTACTAGTGTCTATTATAGTTTTTATCCAGGCTCCAGCAAAAAATAAGAAAGCTCTCAATAGAATCGTCACTCATCCCAGTTCACTGGGTCACTAGGTAACGGCACAATCGAAATTACAAAAAAAAAACTCAATCCAAGGGACGCGATCCGCACTAACCGCGCGTGCGTGAACGGAAAATCTAGAAAAGAAAAAACTAGAAGCGGCTTCGCACAATCCGAATAGTTCTTCAGGTCCTAATCGGCGATGGACTGGTACGAAGTCTTCATCAGAGAAGGCTGGTCCGCCACGCCGTTCACTTGGTTTTCCACGGGGTGGGAATGTGACGGTTTCAATTTGCACCACTGCGGTTGCGGTTGTTGCATTGGTTGCCAGTGATGTTGACTGTGATTTGTGTGATTTTCAAGGTTTCTGGGACCCAGTTGCCTTGTCGCAAACGACTTGAAAGTAGACGCAATTTTTTTTTCTCGTACGTGGTCAAGGGTTGACAAAAACCTTCGTGGAAAGAGTTTCTGAAAGGTATTTACTGATCGGGTTTCATGAGAATTGAGTGAAGTTAAATTTTTCGTCTGCATTGGTAATTAAGTAATATTTTCAACACTTTGTAACTCTATCCATCTGAAAGTTCCATATGGGGGCAAATGAGTATTTTCCTTATGAGTAATTCTCCCAGTTGATGGAGCCAATCATAATATAATTTTTTGGGGAAACTTCGACATTTAATTCATAATATTGCAATTTCAACCTAGGTATCTGAAGTTTTGTAAAATATCAGTTTTTAATGAAAGTAGCGAACCTTTTGAATTTTTCAATTTCAGTGTATAGTTAGATTATTCTTTTTCAAAAAAGTTACCAGTCGAGATCGGAGAGTGGTAATTTAAAAAAATAACATTGGTCTGAGGAAACCATCTTAAATGTAAATGTCTTGCACGACTAATATTGCTAACCAATAAGAAATTAATTTAAGATTCGTTTTTGATTGTTGAAAAATTTGTTATTTCCGTCATCCGATTGCACCCCTACGCACAACCCTCAGAAGTATTCGAGAGACTTGTGATCAAAAATATCATTAGATACAGGATGAGTCAATAATTATTTTAGACGAAATTCTTCTAAAAAATGAAACAGTCACAGTTTTTGGAGACATTTTGTATGTTGTTATTTTAACTTCATGGATACCTATTTGACTACAAAATGTTCAAAAAACTTCTTGTCCAAAATGTATATATAGCGCGAGACAAACGATAGGTGAATTTCTTTTATACATTTTTAATAGTTCGCAAAGCTTTTTTTAGGTATTTATGAAACTTGAAAAATTAAATCAAAATATGCAAATGGCCACCAAGTGGCTTTCGGTGAATTCCGCAAATTTTTTTTTGGTATGATGAACTTTCTAATGTCCTGATCAAAAGTCTCCAGAGGCACAACGAAAAACAATGGATAGTTTTTGAAAAAAAAATTGCTCAAAGTAGTCAAAATGGGGAATTTGATAGTAAAACGGGAGAAATGGACCGTGTTATATCGCAACTTCATATGCCTCATGGTAATTGTAGCATGCGCTTTATCAAGTGTTTTATGAGTCTTGTGTCTTTACAGCACCGTTTGCCAATAATTTCAGTCTATACAGGGTGACGCATAAAGACATAATGCGAGAAATGAAAAAAATATTTTTAGAACGTTATGAAAACAATATGTTGTGAGAAAATCAGTGAATGGGTATGGATATGGTTATAAAGAAGGTGATTCAATTGATTTATTATAGGGGTTGAAACAGGAAAAAATAATGGAAGTCAATTGTTTTACAGATGGAAATTGAAATGGGCATATTGATAAGGTTACAATACTATGAATATGAACGAAAAAACTTGTCGCAAATTTTCTTGAAGAATAACATTGATGAGACGTACTTCTCAACGTCCTGATCGAATATCGCGATGGGCACAACGGAAAATAATCGATAAAAAACGGCTCAAAGTCGGCAAAATAGCGTCTGAGAAAATTGATAATTGAACCAACCATTCCATAATCGCATTCCTATATTGTCATAAAGTTTTAATTACTGAACTACTACTACTGAACTGATATTTCAACCGGTATCATGTTTTTCTATTCAAGTTACCAGTTGTCTATTGGTTGCCATCATGATGACATATAATTAGTACTTTACTCATTTAATGTACACATGGTATAAATGAGATTTTTCTAAAATTTGAATCTTTCGCATGTATATTGGATATTTCATACCTCTCTGATAGGTTCCATTCAAAATCAAGGTAAAGGTAAGTTTATCGTGGTCATTCTCGAAACAAAAAGAAAAGTGGTGTCACTTACGTAGTTTTATCTCCTCAACATGAATCCGAAAGAATTTCGTGGGGGTCTCTTATACTTCTCGAGTTATGACCTTTGGAATCTTGAAAAACACGATTATTTTGGTTAAAAATAACACCAAATGACTCCTTCTTTTTGTTGACACTTTTTTGAGACGCTAATCAACTCATATTTCACAATTACAAGCATTAAAACCAAACGTTTCATACATAAAATCAACCTTCTTATAAAGTATACATAACCCTTCCCACATCTCTAGAACGAACGCCAATGAAGAGTGAGGTTAAGAAAGGTGTAATATAAAAAGGTTAATTTCATTGAAAATATGAACAGGATGTTCATAATGTCAGTTGTGAAATCATCTGCGACTGAAAGTTGGAATTAAGTCGCTATTTTCCATTGTACAAGATAACCTCTCTTGGAAGGGATTCATGTTTTAAAGAGCAACATTCTCAATTGAGAATGTTTCTCTTTAAAAATTAAAAAGGTTACTTTTTTTCGTAAAACATTTGGTTTTGGTGCTTACAATTGTGAAATAAGAGTTGATTAAGGAATGAAAAAAGTGTCGACAAAAAGAAGGAGGCATTTTGTGCGATTTTTAACCGAAAAAATTTAAATCGTGTTTGAAGATTTTCAAGATTATAAAGGTGATAAAACTACGTGACACTACTTTTCTTTTCGTTTCGAGAATGGGCCCGATAAATTTACCTTAACTAAAATCAAAGACGGTTTCATATGCAACAATATTTTCCATACACAACGAATTGCAAAATTAGATGTTGTGAACTATAAAAAAAAAACGGGAGATTGCTATTCAGCAGAAGGATGAACTATCAGATATTCCCATTGACAACTCTACAAGACTGTGCCTCAATTGTAATAGGGCAGTGATGGAAGAGATAACCGCTTTGGAAGACGACTGAACGTTTCTCAACTAGTCAATATTTTTGTTTTGAAGAAAATGTATTTCAGAGATAATGTTGTAACGTCTAGTTTACATCACTTGAATGAGAACGGGTTTTTCCTGAGACAAATTCATCCTGGGCTGCAGTTCAATTTTCGATCATGTAGAATGAAAAAAAGGAATTTGGTGGCATTCTTGAAAGAACTTAGGAATATGCAGAACATGCCACAATGGGATTACCAGATGAAGATACCGGTTGAAATATTAGTTCAGTAGCGGATGAAGTACATAAAACTAGGTGACAATATAGGCATACGATTATGGAATGGTGGGTTCAATTATACTGATGATGAATAAAATTTGATGTGGGATTATGTCGAATACATTATTTCGTAAAGGAATGATAGGATGATTGAAAGAATTGGAATAATGAAACATTGCTTATTTGTGACAGGTTCTAGTTTTCATTTCCTCACAGGCAATTTTGCCGACTTTGAGCAGTTTTTTCATGAAGACTGTCCATTATTTTCCTTTGTGCCCATCGAGGAATTCGATCAGGACGTTGAAAAGTACGTCTCACCAATGTTATTCTTCAATAAATCTTGCGACACATTTTTTCGTACATACTCTGTAATACAATTGACTTCCATTATTGCCCACTGTATCACCCCCTATATATCAATTGAATCATCTTCTAAATAACAATATCCATATCCATTGACGAACTCTCTCACAATCTATTGTTTTCATAATGTTCTACAAATAATTTTTTCATTCCTCTTTATGAGTCACCCTGTATTGCAATTATTAGCAAACGGTGCTGTAAAGACACAAGACCCATAAATGAATTGCTAAGGCGCTTCATTCTACAATTTCCAAGAGGCATGAAGTTGCAAAATAACACTGTCTATTTCACCCAATTCCCCATTTTGCAATTTTTCCTCAAAAACTGTTCTTTATTTTTCGTTGTGCCGATGCAGACTTTTGATCAGGACATTGAAATGTTCATCATACCAAAAAAATCAGCTGAATTCACCGAAAACTATTTCCCATAAGGTTTGTGCGTGGTCCTTTACAATTTTTCAAAGACACGAAAAAAACAATAAACATTTTAGTATGATGGTCAGTTACATCTCCAGTTTTTTTACCAAAAACCAGTGTAAAATGAATGCTTCATGGATAAGCAATAGTAGTCGCAAAAGACAATTACATTTCCTAGAAGCAATGTTATTTTATAGTCTGTTTAAAAAGTTCAAATCGGCGTCAGTTATTCATAACCGTTCTAAAAATTTGATTCCAATGATTATACATTACATAAAAATTTGCAATTGTTATTAGCAAATTGGGATGAGTATATTATTAATGATTTTAATTTATCGCCAAAAATATACAGGGCTTTTGATATTTCAAAAAGTTAGGTATACTTAAGAAGATCACTTAAAAAAAGTTTTTAATTTCTGTTTACTATAATTGTTTAAAGTTCAAAATAAATTATATGTCGAAAAAATTATGTTGATGATGTTTTTCAACAAATGTTATGTTTTGTTGTTTGTTAACGCTGGACAATTTTTTTAAGTCACTTGTTGATAGATTATTTATAAAGAGACAAGTTGAGTAAATGTACATAAAAAAATTGTTTTTACTATTTATATTCCACTTATAATACACAGAAAGTAAAATTATATCAAACTATAAATAAAGAAAGGAAATATCATATTTCTGAGAAATTCTGCGAATCAAATTGAATTGAATTGAATTGAATCGCCAAGTACAAAAAAATACTGAAACTGGACGCGAGTTGGATAAATAGTACTTTTCTACATTCATGCAAAAAGCAAAACTTTATTGAACTATATGCAGTGGAAAAAGAAGATCTTTATTGTACTAGTGCAATAAAGTTTTTATTGCACTCATCTGTCATTGTACTTCAACGTGCTGTCATCATGACAAACATAAACGTTCAAACCTACTACATATTTAGCAGATATTCTGTGAGATTGGCAATAGGTACTTCACTACGAAATATTCATATTGAAAATTGCACCAATTGTTCATTCACTTTCAACATTGAGGGTAAAAATCAAGTTTGAGTTAAATTGTTCGTAACGTATTAGTTCCTGTTTTAATGCAAATCGATATTAATAATAAAGTATTCAAGTTGCGGTTTTCATTTTCCTACACCTAGTGCCGCACCTCAATAAATCATTTTTTGCTTTTTGCATGAACGTAGAAAAAATGTTGTATACAACTCGTGCCAAAATTGTTTATTGCACCCGACGTGTTGTCCAACTCGGCCTAACGGCCTCGTCGGACAATTTCACGTCGAGTGCAATAAACATTCACTTTTTGCACTTGTTGCATAAATAACTATTGTAACTTAAAACTGTTTTTTAGCCTATTTTCGATACTTTCAGAAAAAAATATAATGTTAGTCAGAATTTGTTTATAATAAGTGATCTCAACAAACAATGAAATCATTGACATAAAAATTGATTTTTCTGTTACCCTAATAAAGAATGCCAATTATGATTATCGAAGGAAAAATAAATTGTTAAGTATTTATTTTCACAATGGAAATATAAAAAAGACTATAAGCAATAAAAAATGTTCTTTTATTGTTTCAATCATTTTTTTACCTTGACTACAAGATGGTAAGAACAATTTCTTTTTTTAAATACTTATATTTATATGCATTGGTATGTTATAGAGTTAAACCTAGTCTAAAGCATACCAAAATTTCATTAAAATTAACCGTTGACAGAAATTTTGTCAGGCAATAAGTACCAATGTACACGTATGGTATTTTCTGTAAGAAATAAGCAAATGAAGAAGTTTTTTGATGGGTAAGGCGTACCATTTAATTATAATGGGGTTCACATGATGATTTACATTTTTTAGAGAATATGGCATAATTCCTACTCTTTTTGGTGATTGACAACAGTTCTTCTACCTTCCTATGCAGATTCAGCTTCGGAAGTATTTTTCATTATTGACATTAAAAAATGGTACCTATGTGATACCTATGTCTTCTTTCCCCAATGGTTGCAACAGTCTGGGTAAAAATAATTGAGGAAGCAGTAGAACTCTAACTATATTATTTGAAGAAAAAAAAGTTATTGTGAATAATCACTTATTCAAAGAAAGGTGGCTCACACGGCTCAATGATATAAATAAATAAATAAAACTCTCTTTGCTCAATCAAATCCTCGATAGGTGAACAAACAGGAATTATGGTGAAAATTTACAATTCTTTGTAAATTTCATTTTCGTTAAAAGTAATTTCTTTGAAATTATAACAGTGCAAAATTAAAAGGGAAAATGGAAGTGGCCTCAAAAATTACACAAATTCATTTCATGAACATTTCCAACCGTAAAACCCAATTGCTCAGAAACTTACCAACATTTTTTGTAGAAGAATCCATAATTAGCTTTAGTAGTAGTAGTAATAATATTTGTTGACATAATACGATGTCGAAAGGCCATCGACCGATGTTCTTAAGCCGATGTTCTATAGGCTTCGTTACTAACTCCATACGCCACGTTAGGAAGCAGTAAGTATACAAAATTTGGAATATAAACTACTACTACAGTAAAATGGCTTCGATTTAATTGCTTGAAATTTCAAAGCTATAGAGATGCCATATTATGCCAAATCATAATTTGACCGCCAAAAAGTATGTATCATATGGGAAAAAATTTTATTATTGGAGTATTGGAAAAAATATTCTGGGGAAAAGTTTGTGCATGTCCGATAACCTAAAAATCGATTTTGACACATGTCACGTGATCGCTAGAATGGCGGCAAAATGAAAAAAAATGTAATACAAAGGCAAAAAAGGGGTAAGATGGCAAGATATCAGAAAAAGTTATTTGAAAAAGTCACTTAGAATTCAATTTTATACACATAAACGAAGTTTCAAGAGATAATTGAAAAAAAATGAAAATTGCAATTTTTTAAAAATATTTTCCCATATGGTACATACTTTTTGGCGGTCACTGTATATGAGGTCAAAAAGTTTTAGCTCAAGGTAGAGTTATTACATACTTACAATTTCACGACATTCTTGGAATGAAATACCAGAAAATCTAATCTATCCAATTAATTCCGAATGAACAAAAACAAGGTAATTGAAAATTCTTTTCCTTTTTCAAAGGAAGTTTACTTCTGGGAAACAGTGAAAACAGTATTGTCTCCGAAAATGGAAAATTTTGATTATGTTAGTTCAAATTAGATATGTCTTCAGGTTTATCGAAGCCGATATCGATCAATATTTTGTCATTTTCAGTTTTTCCGCATTGAGGTAAATTTTAAAGGTGGATAAAAAAAGAACAAAATCGTTGTTGCAAAAAATTAAGATGGGTCAGATTAAATTAGATTTATTTACCATAAGGAGTGAGATACACTGTATTTAAAAAAAAATCAGAGAGATATCACAATTCTGAATAAAATATCGTGGACCGACGAATTAGTTTCTCTACTATCAGAGGTTACCAGCACCGAAATAAACTCCATTGTGTGAGAATTGAATTCTCATCATAAACAGGATATTCAGATTTATAGTAGGCAGTTTGTTAGTATTAGGTGCAGATTAATTGATGAACGTGTTTTGCATCCTTTATACATTTTGATGGTTCATTGACTGGTCAGGTTTATTTGAATATGCTAAAATCAGAAATTGAAAACCGCATTGATGGTTTACCTCTAGTCATATCAAGATATTTAATTTAGATACAGGCTGGAGGGCTGCCACGCAGTGTTGTCCCAGTAAAAATGTTCAATTCATTCAAAAATCGAGAATTATTACATGGGCTCCTAATCATTCCAATTTAATACCATGCGACATTTTCTTTAGGGGTGCGTTGAGAATATTGTACGCCGTGCTATTCTCTGAGCGATATAAAATTAAGAAAACAATAAAGCAGGTCTGTTTAAAATCAAAGGACATAAAAAGTATATTTAAAATTCATAGAAAATGAATGAGGTCACGTTGAACATTATCACTCAAGCGGCCCTCAGACTGGCAAAATTCTCGCACAAAATTGTGAGAACAAATGTTAAGCGGCCCTCAGACTGGCAAAAATTTCGCACAAAATTCTGAGCACAAATGTTTATCTTATTTTTGTACAAAATATTGAATGGTCGTGGACACTACGCAAAACTATCGCACAAAATTTCATTGTCGACTGAACATTTCTTGATGGAAGCACCGCGCATTGCGTTGTACTCAGACATAGCAGCATACGATTGTTTGCTCAGAAGAAACCAAGGTAAAAATTAGGTTTACTGGAAATCTGTTATGAAAAAAAAATTGAACGTCGCGATTGTGGGCCCTCGGCCAATTGTAACGGTACCATTTTTGTTTTGCGGAGATGCCCTGTTGCCAAGTTGACCTCTTCGGATTACTGGAAATCTGATGTAGAAAAAATAGTTGAACTTCTCGATTATAGACCCTCAACCTATTCTAATGCTACTTTTTTTGTTTTGCGGAAATGCGCCATTGCCAAGTTTTGGTCACTTGGGATTACTGGAATTCTGATATGGAAAAAATAATTGAACGTCGGCATTTTGTGCAATCAGGCGATTTTAATAGTACCATTTTTGTTTCGCGGAATTGCTCTGTTGCCAAGTTGGAACTAACCAGCTATCCAAGTTGCTGGTAATTTGATCACTGATTAGTATGAAAAGGTGAAATCACAGCAGATGCTCGCTGCGCTCGTATTTTATGAACTTCCCAGTAGGAAGAGATACACTGTAACTTTTGTTTCCATGGAAATGAAGTTGATGTCAAACTCCTGACCATTTATAGTCGGTAAGCTGTAAAAGTAGTATAATAATTTGTCACATTGTGACTGAGAATCCAGAACTTGAGCACTTCAACGTTGTTTCGCATCATTTAGTTATTTCAAGAATTTCTAAAGTAAATCATTTTAACTTGAAGTGAGATAACCTAAATGAAATAAAAATGGATTTTTGGATCATGCGTCATCACATTTCCAAAAGTATTTTCGAAAAATTCATCCTAAAAATAATTGACAAGGATGAATATTTATCATGATATTTTTTGAGTAAAATAATATTTTTTTAATGATTTCCAGCACCCACGACTTGGCAACATTGGCGAATTTCTGCAAGGTTCAAATTCCATTGCCCAACCATCTAAATAGGATGGTATCCACGCAGAACTATCCTCATATCAGATTTCCATTTATCCAAAGAGACCAAAACTTGGCAATGGCGCAATTTCTGCAAAACAAAAATAGTATCATTAGAATAAGTTGAGGGTCCATGAACGAAACGTTCAATTGTTTTTTACATATTAGATTTCCACTACTCCGAAGTGACCTACTTGGCAACAGGGCATTTCCGCCAAACAAAAACGGCACTATTACAATTGGCTGAGGGGCCACAATCGCTACGTTCAATTGTTTTTTCTATATCAGATTTTCAGTAATCGCAGGTGACCGAAACTTGGCAACGGCGCATTTCCGCAAAACAAAAATAGTATCATTAGGATGGGTTGAGGGTCTTTAATCGAGATGTTCAACTGTTTTTTTCCGCATTTCCGCAAAACAAAAATGGTACCATAACAATTGGTAGAGGGTCCACAATCGCGACGTTGAATTGTGTTTTCCATATCAGATTTCCAGTAAACCAAAGTTCAGCCGAAACCCGGAGGTTGAAAGTACCGTAGTTGTATTGTGTGCAGTGTTGAAGGAGTTTTCAAATTATAAAATAGTGTGGGTCAGGAATTATTTGAAGAAGCGACAGACCCATGGTTATCGTAACCTACTTTGCAAACTGAGCTTGAAACCTACACTTCATCAAAATTTCCTGAAGTAGGGGAGAGGTACAGATTTTTTTTAATCCCCAACCATTCCCTCGTCACCGCTAAATAACATCTACAACAAAGACAGTTCCAACATTCTTCTTATTCTTCGAGCTAGGTGCTACTTATAAACAATGAGTAGTATGTATGTTGCTTACTTCAATACATTGGAGCAGAAATGATTTTTCCTCTTGCGCAATATTTCCCGAGCACTTTTTGGATTCAGTGCTTAGTGCTTAGTGCTTCGAGCATTTTACGAAAAGGCTTAGTGCTTAGTAATCCCGAAAAGTGCACTAAGCCTATTCTCAGCTATGGATCTATGATTGTTGAAAATATGATGATTGTTGAAAATATAAAACGCGGTCAGCGGCAACCCCACCACCAAGAACTACCGATTGCGTCCTTATATTATGAACATTCTAGGTTCAAGGGCTTAGTCTTGACATAAATGTAGTTAAATTTGTTTATAGCGTTCGGAGTGAATTTGGTGCTTCACCAATCTAGATTATTTAGTGCCACACACAATAAATAATAAATCCACCAAAAATATTAACAACGTTCTTTTTCATTTGAACCAAATTATTTATTAGAGCTTATCAATATAAAACAATTATTTAAAGGAACTAAAAAATCCGACTGCAGTTTGAACTAAAATGCAAAAAACAAGTAATATAATAATCTTTTCATAAAGAAAAATTGGAAGTAGCCGAGACCCATTCTATTTCTATAGATTTTTTTAAGCAAATAGGTCCCGGCTGCTTCCAGTTTTTATTTGATTTGAGAAGATATTACTTCTTTTTTGATTTTTATTTTAAACCACAGTCGGGTTTTTTAGTTCACTTATTTACTTCTTTCCATTTTCAGCTTTTCAGTTACCAATTATTATCAATTATATCAAGACGGCAAATTTGTCGCAAAAAATCCGATATTTTGATTTTTCATAATTTTAAAATAATAAGTGTCACTTGCGGTTTCAAGACGAATCAAACGATGAAAATTCATCAAAAACGGTTCAGCCGTTTAGTAGTTTCAAGGAAAAAGCGACTTTGTTTTACAATATTTTGATTTTATATTTGATTTGTTACCTTAAACAAAGTTTACCGAATAAATATATAATAGTGATAGTAGACATACGGGGGGAGTCCTTATATATTTCAGAAATGATATCAAAATAAGCAGTACACAATGTTTAGCAGTACCAAAAAAATATTGGTTAGGTGCAGTTACAGCATTATATAACGGAAAGCATTACTTGGTGGTGTGCCTATATAGATCACCTAGTGGTAATAATTGTACAGAATTTTTAAATTTCTTCGAAAATTGGTGCGAAGAAAATGTATGTGACCAAAAAATGATGGTGGTGGTTACTGGGGATTTTAATATAGATTGGCAAAAGAGTGCTCCTGAAAATAATAGATTAAGAAACATGATAACTGACATGGGATGTAACAATATTGTTAATAATATAACTCATCCAACGGATAACGGGGGAAGTTTGACAGATTTGGTAATAACCAATGAGCAATTTCAGATTGATGCAGAAGTTATGGATACACCAAAAATATCTAGCCACAATAATATTATCTTGTATTGTGATCAATGTTCTAATGGGAATAAAGCTCTAAAATTAGAGAGTAGAGGTCGTCATTTAGATTTCAATAAAATTAATGAGAAACTATCAAAAATAAAATGGAACTACAGAATGATTGACAAGAATGAAAAATATAGAGACTTCTTCAATAAAGTGTATGATGTTTATAATGAAATAGCACCAAAAAAAATTATAAAAATTTATCCACATTATAGAGAATGGTATGATGAAGAAGTAAGGGAAGCAACAAAGGATAGGGATGATTGTTATAAAGAGTGGAAACAGCACGGAACACAAGAACTCAAACACATTTACACACAAAAAAGAAATATAGCAGTAAAAACTATGAGGATGAAAAAGCGAGAATATTATGAAAGGAAAATTGAGGAAAATAAAACAAACTCGGTTGAATTGTGGAGGGTAATGAAAAATATTTATCCGAGTAAAAATGAGAAACAAATGATAAGTGAAATAGAAATAAGTGATAATGAAATTATCAGTAATAAAAATGGTATGTCCGACAGGTTGAATAACTTCTTTGTGGAAAGTATCAAAAATATAATAGACAATATTGATTTAGCAGAAATTGACTTTCCAATTGCATCTAATTCAAATTTGGGGGGCACTTATGATTCCATAGAAAACTTCTCACTACTAGATTTCAGAGAATTGAAAGACATTGTTTTTTCGTTGAAAAATAAGGGAAGTCCAGATGAATTGAATGTTGCCTTTTTCAAAAATTGTTTCACTAACCTTCCAGAACCACTACTAAACCTCATTAATACCTCATTACTAACTGGGGAGGTACCTGATGACCTGAAAATTTCTACAATCATTCCTGTTCCGATAAAAACAAACTCAAATAAAGACTCAGATCTAAGACCAGTGAACATGTTGAGTTCAATTGAAAAAATAATGGAAAAAGCAGTCTATAACCAATTAGTAGATTATATTGAAAATAATAAACTGTTAAGTAAATACCAATCAGGGTTCAGAAATAAACATAGTTGTGAATCAGCAGTTCAGTGTGTACTAGATGATTGGAAAATTAGCCTAGAAAAAAATGTGACTACTGTTGCAGTATTTTTGGATCTTCAAAGAGCTTTTGAGACAATACACAGGGATAGATTATTACAAAAATTAGTAGCAGTAGGAATAGATGGAATAGTCCTGAAATGGTTGAAAAACTTTCTGAAGAACAGAAAACAAAAGCTTAAAATAAATAATAAAATATCAGATGATATAGAATGTGATCAGGGAGTACCACAGGGAAGTGTGCTGGGACCCCTATTATTTTTAATGTATATCAATAATTTGCCAGGGGTGGTAGGTGAGAGCTCAGTTCATCTCTTTGCAGATGATACACTAATTTATTTCTCATGTAATGATCACACGAAACTGACAGAAACCATTAACATAACCTTAAAATCTATTTACAGTTGGTGTTGTGCTAATTATTTAAAGATCAATGTTGAGAAGACCAAGTACATGGTAATGAGTACAGAAAAACGATTTAGAAGCTTTTGTAACCAAAATTTTGAGATAATGCTAGGACCTGATAATGTGGAACGGGTCAACCAATTTAAATATCTCGGGGTTCATGTGGATAGGGGATTACAGTTTAAAGATCATGCCAACTTTATTATGAAGACGATATCATTCAAAATATATTTTTTATCTCGTTGTGCCCCATATTTGACAAGGTGGGCAAAAATTTCACTATACAATTCATTAGTTCTTCCTCATTTCACCTATTGTTCTACAATTCTGTATCTGCTGAAACATAATGATTTGGCTCGTTTACAGAAACTCCAAAATAGAGCTATGCGCATAATTTTAAATTGCAGAAGGTAAACACCCATAAGAGAGATGTTGAAGCAGCTAGAATGGTTACCAATTGATTATTTTCTTGTCTACCAAACATTAATCTTAATTTTCAGAATAAAAAATAAAATTTCACCAACATATTTACAAGAAAAAGTTAGGTACAATGACCAAATCCATGGATACAATACAAGATCCAGAACCGACTTTCACATTCAACAAGTCACATTAACACATACCCAAAATTCAGTTTTTTTCAAGGGACTTGATAGCTACAATAATCTGCCAGAAGAGATCAAACGTATAGAATCTTTAACATCCTTCAAGACAAAGTTAAAATCATATTTTCTTGATCAACAAAAAACCCAGTAGCCACTTCCTCATTTTGTTAAGTTCGTTTTAGTATTTAGCTAATATTTTTTAGAATGTGTATATGTGTATAGATGTGTGTTTGTGTGCTTATAGATGTTGTAGGTATGTTTATTTTTTGTGACAAGGGTTCAAATGCCCAATTTGTGAGAATATGTTGTATTGTTCATTCTTGAAACTTATTCAATTACTTGAAAATGTATATTAGCCAAATGGACTAAATAAAGGATTTATATATATATATATATATATATATATATATATATATATATATATATATATATATATATATATATATATATATATATATCCGCTGAACGTGAAGATGATCCGCCTACCCCCTTTGCCTCTCTCCCCGATTGGGAGGCCCGCGGTCCACAAAAGCTTTTAGTTATGGATCGTCAGAGAATGACAGATTCTGCTGACTCATTTTCTCTTTTCTGGATTCTTAACAACTTAAAAATCTAACGGTTATGAATATGAACAATTCATTTTCTCCACTTCTGCCCGTCTAGCGTCTAACGATGGTTATCAAAATCACATTCCCATTTCATTTTTACGTCAGCACGCTCTGACATTAATGAAATATACTATACAATGGTGCATGGCATCACACGTTAAAAGGTAAGGGCTGCGTCTTCCCTAGCTCACACAAGTCTCTCGAAGACTTCTGAGGGTTGCGCGTAGGGGTGCAATCGGTTGACGGAAATAACAACAATTTCAACAAATCCGAAAACTGCCGAACTAAGAAATCAGTGAGAATGTTGGTAAGGTAGGAACAAGGAGACTAAACATTATTTAACATGGCCGCCGCGCCGTTCTACTGCTGACAGTTTTGTTGCTTGGTTCGAGTTCGACTCTGTACTCATATCCAAGTACGTCACTATGACACGTTGATGCTACAAGATTCTGATTGGCTAGAGCTTATTGAACCCTACTTTTTAGTTTAGTCTCTTTGAGGTAGAAACTATTTCGCGCCGCTCTATATTTCAATTTGGCTACTCGCCGCCCATTTCGGAAATCAAGTTAATCTCCCAAACGACATTTTCTGGATATTTCCTATCAGTTGGAAGTTGCACTGTTTTTATGGGTCTTTCTATTGAAATAAAACAAAAGCAAGTATTGACTCATTTCCTTCAATTGCCTACCAAGAAAATCTCAATTTTTGATATCATATCAAATCAAAGTCAATATATTCAATAAGTATTCCAATCCTTTCTGAGTTCACCTACCTAATTTGAGTTTTCCAAGTGCAACCGTTTCCAAATGCAATATGAACTTGGAATACTCGGAACTGAACGCCTCCTTAACGGTCTCGCCATTTGGAAAAGTGCTTAGTACTTAGTGCTCACTAAATCGAATTACTTTTTGAAAGTGCTTAGTAATCGCGAGCACTTCATGAAAAAAAGTGCTTAGTGTTCGAGACTCCCGAGCACTTTTCAAGGGTGCTTAGTGCTTAGTACTCGAAGCACTCTTTGTCAGTGCTCGGCACAGCTCTGAGAGCTTGCTCGAGTAGTGTTTTGTACAGCAGCACAGTTTGAGCGACTGGCAAGGTGAAAGTATTTTGAAAATTCTGCATTTTGAAGGGATATTCGATCAGACAATTTCACGAATACATTGTATTATTATGGACTTCATCTTGTGTCATCAATGTCAGTTGAAGAGTTGAACCGTC
Organism: Chrysolina oricalcia; assembly: GCA_944452925.2. Taxonomy (NCBI): domain Eukaryota; kingdom Metazoa; phylum Arthropoda; class Insecta; order Coleoptera; family Chrysomelidae; genus Chrysolina; species Chrysolina oricalcia. Next base: position 23,243,028 of record OX101818.2, read on the forward strand.
AAACTGACGTTTCTATATTTAATGTGATTGTTGTAAGCATGGAAACATATAAATGAGGAAGAGGCGAAACACCGATTTGAAGATACCACCGACTGGAGATAGTGTTTTGGAAAAGTCCTTTTCTCATTGGTTCGAATTAAAAAAATTATGTCTGTTAGATGGTTATTGTTATTGTTATTGTTAATGATTTATGATTCTATACCCCGTATAAACTGATTGTATTTTGTCGATGTTTGACAAAAAAGTAAATAATTTGAGAAAATTTGTCATTGAATCAAAAATATAAGAGTTTTCACGTTCTTTCGATTGAACCAGCTATAATATTTCTGGAAGACATCCAGAAATCGACTTGCAGACAGCAAAAATGTCATTTGATAAAAATTTGAAAGAGATAGAAATCTTTCAACCATTAAGATGATGGACGTCCGAAATATAAGTAATCAAATCATTTGATAGGTTTATATAACACGAGAGAAATTGCCATGCTCAGAGTACTGGTCATGTGGAATTCAGTCGATAAGTGCAATTCGATAAGACACAGAGTTCTGCTTCAGGAAAATTTTATGTGACATGAAAGGTGGAGACCATCATCACGTCTAACTTATCTAGAGTATATGTAGAATTGATTACTACGTGGAACCTGCACAGGTGATTTTCACTCCAAGAATAGACGATATCGTATTAAAGCATGACTGTTTCATATTTCGGTAATGATGAATAACCATAAAAACTAAGTATGCCCGAAGGATTGTTCGTAGGTAGCGGTGTCATAATAACATTAGCATAGTAAATTAGGTACTCTGATAAAAAAGGTATCCTGATTCACTCTTGCCTGATTAGTCTACATGTGGATTAAACCGTTAAACATTTCTCCATCGAAAATTGATCACGCATATCTGGAGCTGAGCATCAAACTAGTTTTTTTATTAGACGTGAAACGCGTCACCGACAATATAATTACAGAGTGATTTACTGAGTGTATTAATTTTTTACAACGAAAATACTAATGAGAAATATAAGGTCACTATTGAAACTGGTCCTAATGATCAAGAGAGTATTTAAAAATCTGCTGTTTGTTGTCAGTTAGTTATTGTTTACCAGAGGTAGAAATGATACAAACAGCCCTATTTTAAGGAAAACAATTTTTACTAAGTTTAAATTCAAAATTCACATCTAAAGAAAACAAATTCTATTTGTAATAATTGTTTGCACCAATATCATTAGTTTGTCATTCATCAAGTTGGTGTATGTTTCAGTTTTATCAGTATTGTGAAAGATATTTCCAAATATTGGAAAATATACAATAATAAAAAATCGACTATCCAAGAAACGATTTTGTCGACATAGATAAAATTGTTGTTGTTAAATTGTTATTTCCGTCAACCGATTGCACCCTTACGCGCAATCCTCAGAAGTTTTCGAGATACTTGCGTGGGCCAGGGAAGCCGCAGCACTTACTTTTCAACGTGTGATGCCATGCACGAGACCGATGACCATGCTGGGATTTGAACCCTCGACTCTTTGCTTCAACGGCGAACGCTTTACCAGTAAATTCTACTCCGGATTCACTTGGAAAACAACTCCAGAACCTCAAGCCCATTGTCAGTCATATGCTCGGAGATTACCGTTCGCCAACGACATATCAGATGCATTTTACCAAGACTCAGCTGTAACAAAGCAAATGAATCTGATGGAATTTCTCCGATCATTCTCAAAAACAGTGCCCCTAAACTAACACCTGTACTCTAAACTCCTTTTTTAATTTGGTGCTATTTCTGTCCAACTGGAAAATTGCAGCCCCCAAAAAGATAACATGTACCTATCAACTACAACTACATCGCACTGCTTTTTTTTATTTCATATAAGTCATGTAAAAATTATTAACATAGAGATAATGAAATATCTAGAACGATCTAGAGGATAGCTCGAAGGGAGAGCGCCGGGTCACCGATATCTAAAGCCAAGCAACGCGAGGCTTTGGCTTTGGATGGGTGACCAACCGACCTCCTTTCGAGATTCTCCTCGGATAGTGCTAGGGAATCGCACGAAAAAAAATAAGACCTTGTTAATCCTTGGCTCGCACAAGTTTTGAGTTTTAAGGGCTGCCGTTTGTAAGGAGACGACAGCTGATTAAAAAAAACACCTTAAAGCAAAGAAACAATGAGGAATTGTGAATGATCGACAATGTGATTTCCATCCTCAAAGATCAACTGGAGACATCTGCTTACTTATGCCTCTCATTCATGGCAACTATCTATTGAAAAATGTGGTGAAACAAAATGTGGTGGAAAATAGTCAGATAAATCCAAATCTTCAAAACAAGCAGTGTTTATTTTGTAATGAAACCTCTCATACAATTTATAAATGTATTGGTTTTTCGTCTCGTACCCAGGATGAAAAATTTGAGTTTATTAAACACAAAACACAAGGTGAATATTTATACATCTCAGGGATGTTCAATATGTTCCAAAAAACACCACACTCTTTTTCATATCTATATCAACACTCAGGTTCAAGGTCCAATAACTCAACAACCCCAGTCGTCTAGGCGATCAGGAAATTTCTCAGCACAAAACGTGAGTAGTTCTCTTTCGAGTTATAACCATGCCTATCGTTTACGTTCTGCAAGTGATAGATCTATAGAAAATGTTTCTTCACCAAGTTCTCAACAACATAATGAAGTGTCACTTCTCTACTTCTCTTAGTATGTCTGCCCTAACATTCAGAAATACAGAAATTATACTCGCTACTGCTATTGTCACAGTATATGACAAAAATGGCGTACCTATTCGTGTCAAGGCAATCCTTGACAATGGTTCTCAAAATTCCTTCATCTCCGAGTATCTATACTAGAAAAAATCAATGCTAAAATTTATTATAAAAAATTGCAAATTTCTGGAATAACTCAAAACTCACTTCTGTCCAACAAAATAACGGAATTTAAAGTTTTCTTCAACATCCTCAGAAATGTATCATTTGATGCAACTTGTGCAGTGTTGCCAACTATCACCTGTAAGTTACCTCAAACACTCGTAAACACTAGCTCCTTTAATATCCCTGAGTACCTCTCATTAGCAGACTACGAGTTCTACAAACCCTCACACATTGATTTATTGATCGGTGCTGATCTATATTACTCTTTGCTTTGTGATGGACTTATTAAGTTAGACAGGAATTGTCCAGTTCTTCAAAACACTATGTTAGGCTGGATAATCGCTGGAAACATACCACAATCTTCTGGCTCAAGATCAGCTGTCTCATTTTTTGCTCAGACTTCTATTGAAATTGACCCGAAAGATTTCCAATTAGAACACTTTCTCACTAAGTTTTGGGAAATCGGAGAATTGCCAGAACAAAGAATTTTGACTCCATGCTGAACGAGATTACAAAAAGAATGTAAAGGTCTTAGAGAACGGAACCTTTCAGGTTAATTTGACCCTCTCTGCTACAAGTGATTATTTGAAATTAGGTGATTCTTTTCACATCGCTAAAAAACGGTTTTTGAACCTCGATACCATGTTTAGGAATAATTCATCGCTTTTCTAGGAGTATAAGAAGTTTATTGACGAATATGTCGCTCTTGGTCACGCTCGGTATATTCCACTCGCTCTTCACAATGAATTCGCTCACAATAAGTATTTTTTACCCCATCATTGTGTTATTAAGGAAAGTAAAAGTTCATCTGGGCACTCCTTGAATGATATCCTACTAAAAGGTTATCAAGTTCAACCCGACCTTTTTGATATTTTGTGTAGGTTCAGGCAATTTTCCTATTCACGACAGACATATAAAAATGTTCCGTCAAATCAAGGTAAACCCAGCGCAATCATTTTTACAAAATATACTATGGCGTGACAACTCCTCTGAACCCTTAAAATGTATTGAACTTACTACTGTCACATATGGAACAAAATCAGTGCCTTTTTTGGTTACTCGCACCCTAAAAGAAATTGCTCTCACCGAAGGAAATAATTTATCGTTCACCTCTGATGCTATTTTAACTCAAACCTATGTTGATGATATATATTCTCTATGGAACAACTGATCTAAAATCATTAGAAACAGCTCATCACGAATTGAATCTGCTCTTGAATAGTTCTGAATTTCAATAGCATAAATGGCTATCAAACTCTGTGGAGCTTTTGGAAAATATATCAGAAATTCCCCACTCTCACACTTATGACATACAAATTGAAAATATTTTAAGTAAAGTGTTAGGCCTCTCATGGAAACCGGTTGAAGATATATTTGCCATATCTCTTCCAAAGTCCCCCAATTGTGAACACTTGACAAAATGTAAGGCTCTTTCGATTGTCTCCCAGATGTTTGATCCGCTCGGATTGATAGGTCCTTTCATCCTTTTAGGAAAAATTTTCATTTAAAATTTATGGAAACAATAATGTAACTGGGACGAGCTCTTATCGCAACCCTTATGAGATGAATTTAATTATTTTATTACAACTATCCCCAAACTCAAAGAATTAAAGTTACCTCGCTCGCTTTTTCTTCGAAAAGAAATTGTGAAAATTGATATCCATGGTTTTGCAGATAGCAGTATTAAGGCATATGCTGCCTGCATTTACATTCGCGCTCTGTACTTCAATAATACTGTCACTTGTAATTTAGTGTGTTCAAAATCTCGCATTAGTCCCAATGTCACTATCCCTAGACTTGAGTTACAAGCAATGCTATTATTGGCTAAATTAACTAACAGGGTTGTCTCTATCTTTCACAAACTCATCTTCGAATCTATTAATCTGTGGACAGACTCACATATCGCATTATGTTGGTTGAATTCTCATCCTTCCCGTTGGTCACCGTTTGTAGCCAACAGAGTATCACAAGATCAAGAATTATCATCAAATTTGCAATGGCGTCACATTAGTTCTGCATAAAATGCTGCAGACCCCCTTTCTAGAGGCTTGTTGGCCGAAGAAATGTTAAACTCGAAAATATGGTGGCACGGCCATAAATTTTTACAAATCACCTCTTTAGATTTATCCGACACAGAGCCCACACTAATCAATGTACCTGAGGAAAGAAAAATAACGCTGCTTGTTCTCATCCGCTAACCCTGTCTCTGAATTTTGGGAAAAATCTTTTCTCAAGGTACTCCAAGTTCTCGAAATTACTCCAGACGATTGCATATTGCAAGAGATTTACTTACAATTGCAAAAACATCTTCGACAAAAAAGTTAGCTCCTTGAAAGTGGATGAAACTAAACCATCAATGAACATTATAGTAAATAACTTGCAAATATTATTAGTGATGGGATAATTCGAATTAAAAATAATCGGTCATTCGATTATTGAAATCATTCGAGATATCGATTATTCAAATGCAATCATTCGAATGATTCAGATCATTCAAATGCAAAGAAAATCGAATGCCGAAAGCTCGAATGATTCATTCAAAAGTAGTAGTAGTAAAGAAACATCGAGCTGCGAAAGAGAAGCGAATGCCGAATAGTGGGCGAAACATTCGATTCGAAAGCAGTAGGATAGGTATGTAATCGAGAGTCTTGCGCTGTGCTCATACTGCTCATGAGTGCCGGCCTGGCCGACGTTTCCTTCTTAAATTTGTTAGCTGCCCGATTTTGAAAATACTCTTTCTGAAGGCACTGAAGTAGCCGGTATTGACAGGTAGCCAAGCGCATCTCATGTGACGTATTCGAGTGACGTATTCGAGTGATGTATCAATCGAATGATCATTCGATTATTAGGATCGCTCGAGGAATCATTCGATTATCAGAATAATTCGATTATGCCCATCACTAAATATTATGCTTTCCAAAAGAAATTCTGGAACTCAAATCTGGAAAAACTCTTTCGAATAAAAATATTTTATCTCTCAAGCCCTTTCTGAATAGAGAAAATATTTTATGTGTTGGTGGTCGTTTAACCCATGCAGAAATCCCTGAACATCCCATATTGCTTCCCTCCAAAAATCAAATAGTATCACTTTTATTGGCTCATGAACACAACCGGCTTGGTCACGCAGGTGCCATCAAACATTAGATTGCAATTTTGGCACCTGAATGGTTTACGAGAAATCAAACGCATTATTAGAAACAGTAATAATTGTTTTAGATTCCATCTTCAACCCAGTCAGCAAATTATGGAAGATTAACTCATGGATAGAATCACGATAACTAGACCTTTCCAAAAGATTGGAGTAGATTTTGGGGGTCCGCTATTGATTAAAACCTCTAAAATGAGAAGAGCCCCTCTACAAAAATGTTATATTGCTTTATTTGTTTGTATGGCCACTAAAGCCATACATTTAGAATTTGTCACTGCTCTTTCTACAGACGCCTTTTTATCAACTCTTAAACGATTTATTTCACGTAGAGGAAATCCATCAGTAATTTACAGTAATAATGCCACTAATTTTTCTGGGTCTAGAAATCAACTCCGTGAATTGTACAAATGTTTCAGAAACCCTGAGGTAACAGAGTCTGTTAAAACTTTCGCTGCTAAAAATCAAATTACTTGGAAATTTATTCCTCCTCATTCCACACACTGGGGTGGAATTTGGGAAGCCGCTATCAAGAGCACCAAAAACCACCTATAGCGGAACGTTGGTGATGCGCAGCTCACACTTGAAGAACTCAGTACCGTACTGACCCAAATTGAAGCGATATTGAATTCTCGCCTTCTTTGTGCTTTGTCCAACTGACTTTGAATGTTTAACCCCTGGACACTTCCTCATTGGAACTAGTCTCACTTCATACCCAGAAGAAGACCTCTCACATATTCCTGAAAATAGATTAACTCTTTTTAAAAAATGTTCAAAAATTCAACAAACATTTTGGAAAAGATGGTCAGTAGAATATTTGAATTCCTTGCAAAATAGACCCAAATGGGCCCATCCTTCTCGCAATCTTGAGGTCAACAATTTACTACTGTTGAAGGAGAACAATATTCCTCCTCTTAAATAGCCCATAGCCAGAATAGTGGAAATTTTTCTCGGATCTGATGATAGAGTCAGAGCCGTTAGGATACAAACTCTCGAAGGAACATTTACACGTCCCATAACCAAACTCTGTCCCCTACCACAGTGAACTGACTCGTTCTAGTATTTGTTAAATTCACGTTCAGACTAAACCGTTCTCGGATTCCATTCAGTTTTGAACTCAGTGTGTTCAACGGGGGGAGTGTGTTCAGATTTCTCCCGAACTGATACATTCCACTTGTTACCTCATAATTCATTTTTGTATATAATTTATTGATAATCTCGTATGCCCTTCTATCGCTTATTTTTTGTTCTGTGTCTATTGTTGGTATTGTATTAGTGACTTTTCGATTGACAGTTGCTTGAATTGAATAATGCAATTGTCGCCTTTTGAAATAGACGCCAGTTTGTTGTTAGTTGTCATGGTAACGTCTCTCCCTTGATAGTTTTTTTGACTTGCTTTCGGCCTATGTCACAGCCATTATAAAATTAAATTGATCTCGCTAGAAAATATCACCTATAGCTTTTAGCTATTAAAAAGTAATAGCTAAACCCTCAGTAATTTACCTTAAGTTGATGTACTGCCTTGACTGATTGAAATAGTGCGCATATTTCCAGCTTAATAAATTTCATGGAAAACTGTGAAGTGTGTTACCACAAAATTGTTGAATTTAGTGCAACGTTTGTAAATTATATAGATTAGACTTTTTAGTGAAGGAGAAAAAATACATCAGGCTTTCAATATAACTGGAATGTGAATTCCCAAGGAAATCTACATAATTGGAAGATCGATTCAATTACTCGTGTTGGATCTTTCAAGTCATAGATCCCGAGATTCTTCACTATGCTATCTAGCTTTTTCTCAGACAGATGTATATCTGGTGGTTGATGGAGTTTCATCAGACACTCCAACTATAAATCATTAATGCTGGTGTTCCATAAGGGTCCATTTCAGCACCAACATCAATGATTTGTTGCGAGCTACCCCTTGCCCGATACATAACTTTGCGGGTGATAGTACCGTTCATATCGCATTCTCTTCTCCGATAGTAGCCAGTTAAACTAGAAGTGAATGAGGAAGGAACGTGAACGATTTCAAAATGGACCTAGCTAAAATTTTAGAATGGAGAGCCAAAAACTTTTGAAATCAATGAGAATAAAACCCAAGCATGGCATTCCTCTACAAAGGCCGATTTCAGAGTGACCAACATAATTATGTCAAGAGTGTCCACACCGATGAAGTCCTCCATTTTGATGGTCGGTATTACCATAGGCAGTACCCTGATATGGGAACGTCATGTGGGGTCCATTGCCAAATGTACCTCTCCAAAGCTTTGTTTTCTGTTTCGTGCCAAGAGCTATTATTTCCCTTTCCGTCAATTGATTATGATTTATAAGGCACAGATAGAAAATGTCCTGGATATAAGATATAAGACTCTGTCCAAAAAGAGCCATTCGTCTCGTTGGTGATGCTGAGCTCACAAGCTCACTCACTTCTCTGGAACACCGCAAAAGCTTTGGCGATCTGTCTCTGTTTTACAGAGATTTTCATAGACGATGATGCTCTTCAGAAATATCATCAAACGTTCCACCGTAAGCGGTACCGTCGTGGTCAGTCTTCACATCCCTTTGTCGTCTCTTCGAAGACATGCCGAACATCTGTTTCCCAGGAATTGTTCTTTGATCATTACAAGATTTTCCTCTTCGTGAGAATCAAAACATAAAAAAGCGGAATGGAAATATGATGTTAATACTGTGCAACCCTGATCATATTAGCACATTTGTGACCCAAAATATTATATAACAATATGAGTTCCGTTGATACAGTTGAAATCGTTATTTCCGCCTAACTGTAGCACCCTCAGAAGTCTTTTGAGAGACACTTGTGCGAGCTACGGAAGATGCAACCCTCACATTTTAATATGTGATACCATACACAACAAGAAGAAACTTAAATTACCATTATCAAAACTTTAGTATTGGCAATCAAAAAAAGCACCTGTATTTGGGACTGGGTCTCACTTTGATTGTCACTAGGAAAAAAAGACCACGACAGTGTTTACTTTCGATTATCAAACTCAAATTCAAATATTCAAGTAGTGCTACCTACTATGAAATGAAATACTTACAGTAATGATATAAGTATTTTAATTTATTGCTTGTGAATTGTGAATATCGTGAACTATTTGATGGAATTCCCAAAATTACTAGAAGCGTTTATCATGAAAGTTTTCTTCAAAGTTTAGGCCTGCTATCATTTATGCAGATAAAACTTTTTGTATAGTATAATAGTCAGCAATAAATGAAATACCTCATTTCCAGTACAAAATATTGATATAATAAGTACAAGAAAATTCAAATTTTCACTTATACTTATGTCAGCATTTTATACTTGAGATGAGATATTCCATACAGAAAACATACTGTATTATTAACTATTATACTGCAAGAAATATTGTATATGCATAAATGATTGTAAGTCCAATCGTCGATAAAAACTTTCCTGATAGAATAATGTATACTCATCTTGGAAACTATCGAAAAATGTTGATAATCCCCAAACTACCAGTAGTTTCGGTAATTCCATCAAATAGTTCACATTATTCACGTGATTTATTCGAGTGAAGACGGTTCGGCCTATCGGTAAAATTCCGTTAACAAGCTGAAAAAAAATTTTTTTTGGGACTTACGTAGTATGACCTCCTGAACAAAAAATCTAAATGAAATTTTTGGCGGTCTCAAGTAATTTCGGAGATACGGGCCTTGTTTTGATTGAAAATTGGCATTTTATGGTACGTACACGTTTCTTCTTTTAAAAACACTCAAATGCCTCCTTATTTTCACCAGCACAATGAGTATGAAAAATGAGTTGATATAACCACATTTTCCCATCAACACTCTGACTGCACATTTGAAACAATGGTACTCATTCTGTTTCTAAATGACTAGCAAAATTCAAAATAACAAGACAGATCACGGAAATGTGCGCAAACAAATAGGAATATACTTGCGCACAAAAAAAATTAAAGAACACTTTTCACATAAAATAACCTACTTTAGTGACTATATATCAACCCGACAGACCCGATCTTATGCAAACCTAACCGAGCTTACCCCACTATACGATACGGATAGGTTGCGTCTTTTCTATCTGTTTGCGCATGCGCATATACCAAAAATGAATGTTTGTGATCCGACACGTTTATTTGTTCGCAAAAAATGCCTGCTACATGCTCTGTCTATTTAAAATTTTTTTTCTGTTAGGAACTATTATTATTATTACTGATGAAAAAATTGCCAGTCTCTAGGGCGCCAATACTTCCGAAAACTATTCACTACAAACATTTCATGTTCATGAGTATTCAGTATGCAGGAATTTTAGTGAATCTGACAACGTCGCATTGTACTCTTATAAAGTTATTAAGACTCATTGTTGTTGCTGAGTCAGTAAAATACATTGATACTGGCTACTTTGTTATGAAAGAAGCCATTTCGTTTCAATGCACAATAGTTATTTTTGTATCGAGTGCGCGAAATGCTACTTTGGTGATCGAGAACTGATTTTTTTTAACGAGGCGCAGCCGAGTTAAAAAAAATAGTCGAGATTACCAAAGTATTTCGCGCATGAGATGCAAACAAAATTTTTTCTACAAACGTCAAAAATATTGTTCTAAAATAAGTAATAACTATGAAAAATAGTATTGAACTGGCTTAAATAATTTTTCCAAATCAAGTAATTACTGTAACTATGGAAATAAAATGGCATTTGTTGACAATTACTTCAAAGTGACAGTTCTTGATAATTATTTTGGAGTGACTTTTTATTCGCGTCAATTTCGTGCGTGATATTTATTATTGTAAAAGAATGGAAATTTCGAGCGACGATGAACTAAGCAGTACCCCACCTAACTTGATAGATGCGGCCAATTCCGTAATTTCCAACCTTTTACCGGAGAAATCGAGGCGGCAGTATGAAAATGCACATCAGCAATTTAAAGAGTGGTGTTAAGCAAATAAAGCCAGAAAAATATCTCTCACAATTTGAAAGCCTTAATTATTGTTCTACATTAATGAATAAACGATTTCTTGTTTTTTGCTTGATTGAGGAGCTGAGGACCATATAGGTTAGAATATGAAAATCCCATATAGTTTACATGCAGTGTGCGAAATATATTTCGCACATGGTAAAGAATGAAAATTAAAAAAAGTGCCACTTCGCATACTGTTGTCAATGCGCGAACCTTGTCATTTTTTGACGTTTGTAGAAAAAAGATATTTTTAAATAGACAGAGCATGTAGCAGGCATTTTTTGCGAACAAATAATTACCTAAATAAATGTGTCGGATCACAAACATTCATTTTTGGTATACTTATGCACATGCGCAAACAGATAGAAAAGACGCAACCTATCCGTATCGTATAGTCGGGTAAGCTCGGTTAGGTTTGCATAAGATCGGGTCTGTTGGGTTGATTTAAAGTCATTAAAGTAGGTTATTTTATGTGAAAAGTGTTCTTTAATTCTTTTGTGCGCAAGTATATTCATATTTGTTTGCGCACATTTCCGTGATCTGTCTTGTTCTTTTGAATTTTGCTAGTCATTTAGAAACAGAATGAGTACCATTGTTTCAAATGTGCAGTCAGAGTATTGATGGGAAAATATGGTTATATCAACTAATTTTTCATACTCATTCACTAAAATATTCCATGTGATACGTGAATTGAATATTTCTGGGGTACGATTCTCGAGTCTGTAGGAATTTTTTCCAATAGGAAGATGGTCCCATGCTTTCAGTTCCCATAGGAAATAAAAATTTCATAGATACGTAGATATTCTTGAACCAAGTGGAATTGTTTTTCCTACAGAATTGAAAATGTAGGGTGTTTCGTTGATAGTTTCATGAGATTAATCGTAACAATGAAATATGAGTAATTTATATTGGCAATAATCGTTTTACACAGAACTCCGTTATTTGACATCAACTGTAAGTTTGAATTCCGAGTTTTGATTGACAAAATTCAGAATAATAGTACATACTAACTGAATATTGAAGGAATGGTGGTTCTTCCGCCTAACATATATATGCTCAAGATACAACAAATCTTTTTTTGGAGAAAGGTATATTGCCACATGGGTACAGTCAATGCATCCTATAATGCCTGGGAAACCGAACGAATCATAAAACCTATAAGCGAATATCAAGATGCAATTAACAGCTATATGTATAAAAAGAAAATAACAAACTCTTGACGAATGTGTTGGAGTTCTTCAAGGGTTTGTGGAGATTCAACCCATTGATTGAGAATTTGATGTTCATTCAGAGCATAGGTTACTTCTTTAATCCACCGACTAGCAGATGCAAAACAATACAATGCGATGAGGACCTACAACGAAATATGTACCTAATTATTGGTAACTTCTCACTCATTTGGTAACCCTTGATAGAAATAACCTTTGTTTTTTTATCCAAAGTTGAACTCCTTGAGGGCGGTTCCAAGAAAGGGTCTAACATTTCCAACACTTCCCTTGTAACTGCTTTGGATAATCGGAACACTTTTATAAATGCACTCTCAGATAAAAACTGAAATGGATCTCTTCTTGGAGTGAACCTTCTCTTGGCCTCTTAGCAAATATTTCAGCTGCTTCCAGGTTTTGCAAAGCAACCAGCTGAGCTAATTCATCTAAATTTGACATAATTTTGGAATTCGAAACGAGTTTGTTGTTGATTTTACGTGGTACAAATCTGACAGGAAAAAATTGTCATCTATGACATTATTCACTGATTTTCCTATGGGAAAACAGTGATTCCTATGATTTGAAGCTTAGGAAGCGATTCCTATAAATTGTGTAGGAATAAGTTCCTATACTATTTTCGAGAATACACCATCTTGAAAATCCGATGGAAAATGACGATTTTTCCTATAGGAAAAAATTCATACTGACTCGAGAATCGGGCCCCTCGAGTCACATTGGCAATGTCGGAAAATTAGCTACGCCCTTCCGTCAATTCCATTGTTACCAACCTGACAACTTTAATGACAGATATTCACTAAACAAAACAACATGAATTTGTTGATTTAGTATTTGCTAGCAAAAGCTACAATTTGTTGATAAAAAACTGTTTTCAATGAAAAAAAAAAAAAAGTGTGAAACTGGTGAATTTGGGTGTGTATATTGTGCTGGCGAAAATAAGGGGGCATTTGAGTGTTGTTCAAAGAAAAAACGTGTACCAGAAAATGCCAATTTTCATTCAAAAAAGGTCCGTATCACCGAAATTACTTGAGACCGCTAAAAATTTCATTTGGGTTTTTTGTTCAGGAGGTCAAACTACGTAAGTCCCAAAAAAAATTTTTTGTAGCTGGTAGCGCCCGGTTAATGGAATTTTACCGGCCTATCTATCTATACGACGCAATCATACATTTCACACTCTGATCCAACACTGATGATCGTTACTGACATACAAAATGCAAGACTAGCTCAGGAAGCGTTGCTATTGGCCTTCGATGCGCATACTCGTGATCTTTTCAGTAGTAATATCCCGACAAAATGCTGAATTTTCAAAAAATACTTTCGGGTCAACTTTCGTTTAGCTGAAATCAGTTATGGAAAAACTGTTGCCATGGCAACCGTTGCTATGGTAACAAGAAAATAGAGAACCGATTCCAATGGTGCGGAAATGCGTGGTTGTCAAGTTGTCTAGTTTAGCTGAAATCAGTTATGGAAAAAAGGTAACCATGGTAACCGTTGTTAGGGTGAAGAGTAAACAAAAATGCTATTCCTATTTTGCGGAAACACATGGTTGACAAGTTGGGCCAGTTATAGTTTAGCTGAAATCAGTTATGGAAAAACTGTTGCCATAACAACCTCTCTTTGATAGAAGTAAACAAAACCTCAATTCTCATAGTGCTGAAACGCGTGGTTGCCAAATTGTCTGCTTTAGTTTATCTGAAATCAGTTGAGAAAAAGTAGATGCCGAGGCAACCGTTGCTGGGATTAGTGACAAAAAACTCGATTTTCGTTGTGCCGAAATGCGTGGTTGCCAAATTATCAATTTGAAAATAAGTTGAATTCGAAAAGGGAAACTTTCTCAATAGAAAAAACATGACTCCTCTGGAAATAGAAAAAACCTACGATAAAAATTAGGCCATTTTTTGTGATATTTAACCGAAAACAACTATTTCCCTGGCTAAGGCCACGCTGGACATTGAACTATATCTGATAGATATTGTGAAAAGAGCCTAACTCGAAAGAAAAAATCTGAAAGTGAAACTTCGCATTCTCATTCAGATAGATGAAATTAAATGAAGCTGTTTTTTGTAATATTTACCAGGAAAAAACTACTTTTCACGCTGAACATTGAACTACATCGAACTAAACAAACTGAACCTTAGTGCTACGGAAGAGGCGAATTCACTGTTTATACCAATTAAGGGTCGTTTATTCAGGAGTAAACTATTTACTCCATTCACTGCAGGATCACAGATAGATTTTGAATTATCAGATCCAGAACACACCAAACGCGAGCGAAGCGAGCGCGTACTGCCGACAATGTCGGCCGGACGCACTTGCGTTCATGTTACTACTTTGTAAATTTCCTCCAAGTAATATGAAAACACTCCAAAGTGAAATGATGCACAAAAAATATTCGAAAGGAAGATATATTGACCCAACCTTAACTGTTCCGAATTAACCAAACTTAATCTCAATGTTGAAATTGTTTCGGAAGAGACGAGTTCACGGTGGAGTATATATTTATAATTCGGTGATATATTGAATTCATTGTGAAACCATACGGTTATTTGAAATATTAGAACTATATTACAAGACACGCGAGCGAAGCGAGCGGGTCCGGCCGACATTTCGCAAATCCGCGCACGCGGATTTGCGAAATGTCGCCCGGGCCCGCTCGCCTTCATGTTACTACTTTGTCCAAATTCTCAAAATGTATGGAACAGTTTTTGATCATTTACAGTATGTGGCCTGTGGGGCAAGCGATTACTTTGCTCATTTGTCATGAAAGTAAGATTGACAGTAAATACTTACATAATTAATCTTTTTGAACGATGCACCTTCAGAGCTCCAGTGGTGTCTAGTCTAACGAGCCAACTGAACCTTAATGAATTTTCGTAAAATTGAAATTATACCAACTGATTGGGATGAATGTTTATTTAGATTTTATTTGTCAGTTTTTCCATAACCGATTTCTACTAAACTATAACTTTCCCAACTTGACAATCTCGCATTTCCGCTAAACACTCTGTTCACTCTTCACCATAACGACTATCATGGCAACATTTTTTGCATAACAAATTTGAGCTGAAGTAAAGCAAATAATTTGGCAACCATGCATTTCCGCACCATGGGAATTGAGTTTTTGTTTACTTGTGATCATAGCAACGGTTTCTGTGTCAACAGTTTTTCCATAACTGATTTTAGCCGAAGTATAACTAGTCCAACTTGGCAACCATGCTTTTCCGCAAAACGGGAATGGCATTTTTGTTTAGTTTCCACCTTAACAAGGGTCACCATGGTTACCTTTTTTCCATAACCGATTTCAGCTAAACTAAAGTAGACAACTTGGCAACCACGCATTTCCGCACCATGGGAATCGGTTTTTTGTATTCTCCTTAACCTAGCAATGGTTGCCATGGCAAGAGTTTTTCTGTAACTGATTTCAGCTAAACGAAAACTGAGCCATACTTTCACCTTGCTGTCACGAAAACTGTGTTGTTTAGTAACACCACGAGAGATTGCTCGAGTGGTGTTTTGTACAGCAACACAGTTTGAGCGACTGGCAAGGTGAAAGTATTTTGAAAATTCTGCATTTTGAAGGAATATTCGATCAGACAATTTCACGAATACATTAAATTATTATGAACTACATGCGTATTGCAGGAACGGTTCATCATCTGTCATTAATATCAGTTGAAGAGATGAACCGTCAAACTGACGTTTCTCTATTCATAGAAATTGTTGTAACTATGAAAACGTATATAAATAGGGAAGAAGCGAAACACCGATTTGAAAATACCACGGGCTGGAGACAGTGTTTTCGAAAAGTCCTTTTCTCATTGGTTTGAATTCAAAAAATGGTTGGTTTATATAAAATGAGGGATATTGTCAATGACTCTGATATTTATGAAAATACTAAAGTAGAGTATACCTACAAAACGAAGAGTCTTTGGAACTAAAACTCTGTGTGCTTGTGACACTCAGTGACAATCCAATAAACTATTTTCAATTATAACAAGGAGCAAGTGTTCTTTTTTTATTTTCAGCAAATGCTGTACTTCAGCGCTCGTATGTGAAGAACTTATTGCTTGCACTAGTGCATTTGGATCATTTTTTCGGTACACGAGACGCGGTGACCATGCTGGGAATCGAACCCACTACCCTACGCTTGAGAGGTGAACGCTCTACCAGCTGAACACCACATCAGCTTGTAAACAGTAACGAACAATAATGAATCCGTAAACGATCCTATAAAAACTCTTAGCCAATTTGTAAATTCTTTCCAGTCCGCCTACATATCAGCCTTGGAAATCGATGATATTTATACCATCGCTACTGTTGTTGTCACTCTTGTTTTCTTCAACGCTAACGGTACCATCCGTAATATCGTCAGTTAATATTTCCGGATGTATAATTATTATTTCCTCCACGAATCCTTCGAAACAAAGATCCGCTGATATTTTTGAGAAGGCATTGCACCAAATATTGCACCCCTCCGCGCAAACTTCAAAAGTCTCCGAGAGACTTGTGCGAGCTAAGGAAGATACAGACCTTACCTTCTAACGTGTAATGCCATGCACGAGACCAGTGACCATGGTGAGAATCGAACCCACGACCCTACGCTTGAGAGGCGAACGCACTAACAGCCGACCACCATACGGCCCAGTTTTTTTAATAGTTCTATTGTCAACATAAAAGGGCTGAATAATGAAATGAATATGCCAAAACTACTAGTTTTCAAATTTACTTGAGAAGAGCACAAGTTATTTTATTCTCATCATTTTGAGAGACGCATTTAAGTAAGCAATTTTACCCTCATTCAACCAAGAACTTAGACCACCCCGTATAACAAAATATGTAAAAGTAAATGGGGGCAAAACTAATGGTTTGTCTCGAATGAATACTATATTCTACAAATGATTTTTCTGAAACAAAAATTCGTCAATTGTTCAGATTTCTCCTTTAGTGATCATTCCACTTCTTACCTCATAATTCATTTTTGTATATAATTTTTTGATAATCTCGTATGCCCTTCTATCACTTATTTTTTGTTCTGTGTTTCTTGTTGGTATTAGTGATTTTTCGATTGACAGTTGGTGGAATTGAATAATGCAATTGTCGCTTTTTGAAATAGACGCCAGTTTGTTGATAGTTGTCATGGTAACGTCTCCTCCTTGATACTTTCGGCTTGCTTTCGGCTTATGTCACAGCCATTATAAATTTAATTTGATCTCGTTAGAAAATATCACTTATAGCTTTTAGTTATTAAAAAGTAATAGCTAAACCCTCATTAATTTACCCTAAGTTGATGTACCGCCTTGACTGATTGAAATAGTGCGCATATATCCAGCTAATTTCTGTGAAAAGTGTTACCACAAATTTGATGAATTTAGTGCAACGTTGTTTGTAAATTATATGGATTAGACTGTTTAGTAAAGGAGAAAAAGTACATCAGGCTTTCAATAAAACTAGAATGTGAGTTCCCAAGGAAATCTACATAATTGGAAGATTAATTCAATTACTCGTGTTGGATCTTTCATAGAACCCGAGATTCTTCATCAATAACTTTTCGTTTTGCTTAACCTAATCAACTAATGTAGTTGGCGGTTTTCAGAATAGCTATGTTACGTTTTGGAGTCCACTTTCAAATATGTCTAGAAGAAAATATCAGGTGTTTAGGAAACGTAAAAAAATTCTAAATCAAGGTAATTCCTCCACAAATAATGAGATTTAGACCATTGCCAATGTGATACTTTTCGCGATTAATCCTATTCTTAGAACGATTAATCGAATTTCTAGAAACACCGATATCATATCTGACCGAAATCAGCATTTTAAAATCATTAGGTACCTACTCCACATTATAATATCGAATTCACGAATGTGGACCAAGGTTAACGAATTTGCAAAGGATGTGGTTTATGTGACGCCTTTCTATACACGCTGTTTCAGAAATGGCTGGTCAAATTCAACGTTGGCCCAGTCGAACGAAAGTTACAAGTGTATCACCGCAGTATCCTTGTCAGAAGGATAAGATTAATGTTCTCCTAATCTGAGGAGAAGATAACTGAATATTTTCTATAAAAGAAATGGTGCTGTTTAGATAAGTGACAGAACCCAAGGGGAATATCTATCACTGATTATATGAGAATATGAAAAGTTAAATCTGCAGTGGGAATGTAAATGGTGTTATTTTATGGTCGGTTCAACATTTTTCAAACCAATTTTGTCGCATTTGTGCAAGATAATACTATTTTTTACGTAATTTGTATTTTTCATGACGCCATTCACACTAGCATTTGGGGTAGAAGAGTTAAATGATGAGGTAGATCACCTGATATCTTGTGATTTTAATACTGTATCCACCTGTGTATCCATTTTTAATTTTTGACCACCGTCAGGGTAGATGGTTATTTTATATCAAAAAATTATTTATGGGTCCTTATCTCACCCATGCAAAGTGAAAATGGACGCATTATTCGATGGTTTCTCTTACCATATTCAAAACCAAGCTTCACAGATTTTTCTTTCCAAAATAATTGATATACTGAAACTTTTTCAGCTGAATCTATTCACCATATTCTTCAGAACAGAATAAGATTATGCCCTTACGATACGCAAGAATACCCAGGAGTCAATTTCAATTAAAATATAAATTGGTCATAATCCATAATTCAACTGAAGTGCCTTTCAAGGAAGGTTATTATTTCGTACAAAAATAATTCTTACAATATTTTGTAATATTCAATATGGAAAATATTGATTAATTTGCCCTTCTACACCTTTTACAGATTTCCTTGAATTTCCGTTTTTTTCAGACTCTTGGAGTTTTCCTTCACAAAATACATTTCCTTGAAAACGTTCGTCACTTTTATTATCATATGTGAAAAACTGTTAGTTCATTCTAATCAATTCGAAATAAAGGTCTGTGAAATTATATTTGCTATTTATGAAGCATGGTATCAGCAAAATGGCCCGAAAACGTGCGTCATAGAGAAGGTAAATTCAGAAATATTTCCGAGATCTAGTAAAATGTCTACTTGTACTGTAAAGATTTTTTGAGAAGCACACGTTTCATTCCTAAAACTCATTATTTTACACCTGTTATATGCGGACAAGGACTGAATTTTGTGATATATTGGATAACAAAATCAGACAACGTCCTAAACTGTGTCATGAACCTTTTTTTAGTGACGTGGTTTTTTTTTTTCATTTTATGGCAGATCAAATGTCCGACTGGAGTATCCACAAAAAGTGTATGTGTGGGCAGGCATTTCTGGATGGTCCCAATGGCCGATTCGGCAATGTTATGACGTCATAAAATGTATACCCTCACATCTGCTTTTTTTTCAAAATAACTTATTAAATATAGAAAATTAAATGGTAACATTAACCGAAAACATTTTTGGGGCATTCTAGATGTCCGCCAGTCCGAAAGTTTACAATGGCCCTAAAAATAACTGCCTTTTTTCGAGAATTTTTGCAAATATGCAAATAGCATGTTATTCATTCAACTCGACAAGAAGAACAGATACTCGGGTCTCAGTGATTATTTGTAAAAATATATTTTTCTACGAAAGTGCGTGAACTAAGCTTTGACGCACTGCTGACAGTGCGTAAAGCAAGACTTTTTCGCACAAGTTAAATCATCAACTGTGCGTAAAGTAATTTTTTAAAAACTGTTCATACATTTATGCATTTTTGAAAAATTCAGTATTTTGCTCAAATATAACTCGGAAGTCTTTATTTGATAATACTACGACAATTCATATCATTAAACATTCAAATTATTGATATAATTGCTACAATTTGGCACTATAATAATTGTCGAGGGGTAAACTTTGTATGAAACACTTTCGTAAAGGGCTTTTTTGTGTTTGTTGAACTCTGTTGCACCTCTTTCAACAAACTTCACGCTCATACAAAAAAGTCCTACTTCACGAACTTCTATCATAAATAGTTATTTTGTATAACTGTCAAAAAAACTTTACTTTTCTGCATCTCTATTGATGCGTTTAATTTTTTTCACTGCCAAAATAATTAACAAAATAAACATGAATAACAAAAATAATTGATAGTAAAGTTTTTCTTCCAACATAAATTCCCGAAGATGTTCCATGTTGCTGCTGATTAGATATGCCTTGAAGAATTGATTCCATAATTTTATCAGATATTTTAGTTTGTTCCAGCTACTGTAACGTTTTTGGATGTAATATTGCCCCCTGCATTGGCCAGAAGAGTTACAGAGCTTCTCCTGAAACAGTGACCTGTGCAGCTCTTATACAAGTGTTCTCCAAGCCATTTTGCAATCAAGCTGGGAATTTATCCTATTCCATTCATCCCCACATGTTGGTTAATACATTTTCCTCTCGAATATTTCAAAAATAATCTGTTACTTTTTGTATGAGACGGCCGTGGAGCTCTATACTTGCGGTATATGTCAATATAATGGGCCGTGGTGGCCGTGCTGGTAGAACGTTCGCCCTTGGAGCGAAGGGTCGAGGGTTCAAAGCCTCGCAAGGTCATCGGTCTCGTGCATGGCATCACACGCTAAAAGGTAAGGGCTGCGTATTCCCTAGCACACACAAGACTTCCGGGGGTTGCGCGTAGGGGTGCAATCGGTTGACGGAAATAACAATTTTTTCAAAAATAATCAGAATTTGAAACAGTAAACGCTCTTGCGCAATAGACTATTCTAGAACACGTGACTTTGACAGGTCGGCCATATTTGCTGGAGGGCACACATATCGATTAGTTGGTGTTTAACCTTGTCCATTTAGTTTCAAAGGCACTGGGTTTTTCTAAAATTACATTTGAAACTCATTTATGTACAAAAATTAACTGATATACACGAACTAACCTTCGATAAAATGTCGGGAACTCACACGCCAAGTTTTAAGTTGTGATTCACTGAGGGGGCCCCGTTTCAAAGCATTAATCCAAGCATCGCATCGTTGTGCAAATAGATCATTTAAATAGCTGCCGGAAATGGAAAAAAAGATACCTCATCCCTTTCTCCCCGCATTCCATACTTAGCAACACTACGAAACGATGGCATATTAATACATTTAAGAACTAATTACTAATTAAAGTCTATATATTGACAGTTGTTTACCAGTAAACAATGAAAACTAAATAGAATATGTGCCCTCCAGCAAATGTCAGTGACGTCATTCTGGAATGGTCTATTGGTCTTCATAACAGGTATTTTAACAATCAATATAGATCCATCATCTTCACTGGCACCACTAGTTAGGTATATGTAATAATTCTTCACGGTGACAAGCACCGCTGATACCCAACATTAGGACAACAGACAAATAAAAAATATTAAAATTACTCCTAATCTTACAAAATTATGATTATATCCGATTGGGCCGGTAACATATTAGATACTATTGCATTTGATTTCTCCAGATATATCTGATGGGGTATCACTACCACTATCATTTTCAACATCCATCTCCTTGAAAATAACTTGAAAATGAAGTAACTACGAGCACACGGAGAAAAAAAATCACTAACCATAAGTGAAACTTGAACATCCCCAAGAAAAAACTTGAATACTATATGGGACAAATAAACAAGTTAATTACCACTGAAAAAAGTGTGTTCCTGGAAATGAACACTTACCACTACTAACCTATTTTGATATATTTCAGATTAATACCCTTTATTGTCCACTTTACTAATGCCAAATGAATTGTTCACTTATGGGTAGAATATAGGTGCATTATTATTAGTACGTTGATCAGTAACCCCAAGTGAACGCAATCTATAATTTTTCTGCCTCTACTTTCTTTTTGACCTATCTATGGAATTATTTTGAATACCCAGTAAATAAGCAGTTCTCTTTTCATTGGTGTATTATATACTTACTAGAATCGTTTTCTCTGAGTAGCCTTCATGGCCAGTTTCAAGAATGTGTACTGTGAGTGGATGAAAATTGCATCATAGAAAAATATCCTTTAACTCATTTCAAAATATGAAATTATCGAATGACTATTATTATCAAGTATGATTTTCTCCTATATTTGACAATAGCCCTCGTCATATTAGATTATTGCATGATTCTGAACAGTTCAAAGTATAATTTTCACATACTTACATTTTTCATCCTATAACACTAGAAATATTTGAAAATTACCACATAGGCTACACTGGAAAACCTTTCATAAATAATACACCTACGAGGATTTCATTAAAACAAACATGCATAAATATGATGCCGGCAACAATATCACACTCATAACATGACGCTACATGAGGATGAAATGACGAAATGACGCCGTGGCTTGTGAGGCCGTTTTCGCAACAGAATAATTTTGCGGAAACATCCGAACGTGCCCGAACCGAAAAAGTTTACTAAGCATAAGTGAATTGATCACTAACCCAATCGACTTGATCGATTGGCGTCATTATTGAGATGGCTTAGACGAAGTGAATATTTTTCAGACAAACGATTTAGTAGTGGTAGGCATCATTATACCTACAATAGGCCTTTTCATTTAGATGGTTTTTTAAGGCGCATGCGTTCGTTTTGAGACCCAAAGTCTGATTGGATATTGGGAAAGTGAATAGCCATTGGTTAGTTTTGAAATAACAATTTGGGATTGGCTTAGTTCAAAATTAGCGGTATTTTCACATTCTGTCAACCGTCAACTTCATGACAACAGACAAATGCAACCATTGGCGTTCGTACTTCGAAAGTGAATAATAATTACTAGTGAATAAAATACCTATTCCCCGTGGTTTACTTTTATTTTTGTGTGTTATATACCATTTCTTGTGGTAATTATAGTGTAATTGATTTATTAGCTCGACTTTACTGTGTGACAGCTACAATGGTATCGGAATGTTGTGATGGTGCAGAAGAAATCGGAAAAACCATACTCGAACCTTTCACAGGTAAGTTTTAGTTTACTTTTAAAATGATTTTAGAAGTCAAATGGAATGGGTTCACTGTGTTTACATTTCAGTTATTATAATTTTTTAAAGTTTTTCAATTCTATAAACTTCCACAACCTGAAAAGTCGATAGAATTAATCAAGAAAGTTTATGCAGGTGTGGAAGGCAAATTATTAGTCAACAGTATTCCCTAAAGCTCTGCTTTTGAGGGGTTTTCTCCGAAAACCTGAAAGTTTCGTAAAAACAAATTTAAAATTTAATTGATGAACTGTTCCATCCGCGAAATTATAATCCCATCACAAAGAAAATGTTTCAATTTATTTCGATCTTTTGGTAGGCTGATTCAGAATGCCACAAGTCCTTGACAAATTGAAAATATTTGTTTAAGATGATCGAATTTGATGAAGAAAAATTGTTTATAAATCCTTCTACACTAGTATTGATTTTCTATATTATTTCTCACTTTTTTTAGGTTGTGGAAAGGTAAAGCTCTGGAAAAACTCAATGTTTCATTAGGGTTTGTTGCAGGCTTGTAAAAAAATGTGCTAATGCCATGATCCTCTATCGATCTACAAATTGAAAATATGGCAAATGTAATACTAATGAAAATTCCATGTTGCGGAAGAGGATTGAAGAACTGGAAAGGAATGAAGCTGGAGAAGACATGAATAACTTTGTGGAAAGTCTAAAGCAGAGTGATAAAAAGTGTAAGTTTTATACATCTCAAACTTTTACCAGCGTTCCCACATAAATTTTCATATTTGCAACACATAGAGCCTTTACAGTATTGGGGATGTAAAAATTTGAAGGTTAATCGACCTTTGGAGAAAAAAATCCTTTCAAAGAACTCGTTATAGTTTTGATCAGATTAAGCACTGGTTCATTAATTGAAGATATACTTACATTATAGATTCAATCTTTCAACCGGTTTACCAGCTGGAGAAAACATATATATTTAATATACTTCAGCCTACAATGTTCCCATCTAGAGATTTGATAAAGCAACATTTGCCCATATATTAATTCAAAAGATCAAAGAATATTAGAGTAATCAATGATTGCACTGAATTTTTTTGTCAAGTGCCAAGCAATTTTGAGCACCAAAGCAATCTGTATTCCTCTTACAAAGCTCATACTACATTTAAAGTATTAAAAGGTTGTACTCCAAATGGTGCTATACCTTTTGTTATCGATTTGTTCAAAGGTTCCATATCGGATAAAGAATAGGTAAAGAAGTCCAATTTAATGGATTTACAAGATGAAGGTGACTTAGTTTTAGCTGACAGAGGTTTTCACATAAAGTACCTACTTGACAATTAGAAAAAAAATAGCATTAAATATTCCACCATATTTGAAAGGCTGTGATAAATTAACACCTGAGGAGAAAATTGAGACAAAAATAATTGCAAAAAAAGAATGTAATATGGAGAACATGTTGTGGGTAGAATAAAATCTTTCAGATTGTTGAAAAAATATTTGCCAGTTAGTGTGAGAGGAATATTATCCCAAGTTGTATTTGTTACTGCTTGGTTGGTTAATTTTCAAGTACCTAATGTGAAAGAAGAAAATACCTTTTGAAAATATTGTCGAATTACTTCCATTTTTTCCAAGGACTGACAGTTTGCTTGTCTTCTGAAAACAACACTTATTTCTCATGACTGTATAATAAATTTTTGAATGAGTTCTTTTCCTGCATCAATTTTAGTGTGAAAAATATTATTCTTCTCTAAAGTCATCATTGTATTTGCATTCTGTTGAAAAAGAAATCAATTTCATTCATGGCAGTTTTTTTTAATTTCAAAGAAATTTCAATTCTCACATTGAATAGTTATGCAGTTTTGATAAAAAGCAATAAAATAATTGAATCATACTCCAACCATACTCACATTTCAAGTCTTGTATTTTTTGTCATGCTTATCCATATATATCATATTTATTTATGTCGGAGAATTAGCTGTATTGAAACATTGTTAATGTACCTAACTGTTTTCTTTTTTTTTCATGAAACGAGATCTGCAAATGCGGCCAGGAAGAAACTGCTGGAATTTCTTCTACGGAAAACATTGGCTCATCAAAAATCAACCACACTAATGGCTAGTTTGGTATATACGAATATTGCTAAGCAAATAATATTGTATCTTACAAGAGTATTTTTTGACATAACTAATGCAATCTTTTATAGCTATTTACATTCTACAATTTTCAATGGTAACATATTTATTTTATGGAAGAAGTAAGACTATGGACTGTTTATATTCAAAAGTGGCATTAAACATGAATAACTGAATTGTTAATGAAAGATAGTTATGTATGAGAAATGAACAGTAATGCATTAATATTTCTGGAGAGCTGTCATACATATCACTTTGCCGAAAAGCACCCAGAAGCAACAATATCATTTTCTGCTTGTAATTATTCTTTTCCAATGTCTTATTCGAAATAGTTCAGTCGTGTCGTAACTCAACAAATTATTATTTTGAAATGATAATTATTTACTGGTTGCTAAGTTTACGATTTTTTTTTGTCATCGGGGAAAAAATTAAAATTGATTTAATTCTCAGAAATCATATATCATTTTCTAGAAGCAAAGTGTCATAACAATTACCTTTTTCATAAAACCTTTATATATTGAGCATCATTTAATAAAACCATTTTTAAAAAAATTTGTTTGCTTGAAAATATATTGAGATTAACAGGGCATATTTTTAAGTACATTGCCAATGATATAATAAACTATATTTGTTTTTTTACTATTTTTCATTATTTGTTTTTGATTAGTAACCTTGAAAATTAAGTTATATCAACCACTTGCTCATGAAAAAAATTTTTGGGTATTAAAATAATAGTGCTAATAGTGGAAAAACGTTTATTATTACTTTTAACTGACTAACTTAATTTTTGTTTCAAATATGTACTTTTCAAAATGATTTATCTATATATTGGTAACAGTATGCAATTAAATGACAAATTGTGTGTGAAGCACCAGTTTCAGTTGAACAAATGTTTGCAGTTTGTCAAAGTTAAATGAAATGTACCTAGAAAATGCCATCAAAATTATATATTATGTTAAAAAGTATTTGATGTTAGTTTGCTGTCTATTTTTCTAATATGTTTATTTAATGCAGTAAATGCCAAAACATTAGATAATCATATTTGATGAGTCTATCTTTCCACAACAATATTTATTTTTTGAGGTGATAACGTGATTTGTGAATGTCTGAAAATGATGAAAATGTACTCTTGATAACAAATGTATCACCAGTAATTTTAACAATAAGCATTCTTTGGTTATCTGCGATCATAATATTTATTCATAATCATTTGGATGTTGATTTGTTCTCTTCACAAATGATCTGGGGTAGTCCAATTTTTATATTTTGTTATTGATAGCTAGTGGACCAGAAAAGCAGTAGTGTAAGAGCACAATTTTCTTGGTTGAAGAATCTCACAATTTTCAATATTATGTTGAGCTGTTAAGGCTGCCAGATCCACCTAGCTTTTTGGCATTTTCTTTATAGCATGTGAAATTGTAATTGTGTAGCAATTTATTAATTACTCAAATAAGTTTAATTATCATTAATTTTTTGAAGTGGAGAAAAGTTTATATATAGCTTCAACTTAGGTTTATAAATTTTTTTAATTGTTGAATTTGTTAATTCCTTCAACCTGTTGCACTCCTACGTGCAACACTTAGAAGTATTCAAAAGACTTATGCGAGCTAGAGAAGACGCAGCCCTTACCTTTAACGTGTGATGCCATGCACGAGACCGGTGACCAAGCTGGGAATCGAACCCACGACTCTACGCTTGAGAGACAAATGCTCTACCAGCCGACTACCAGGGCCCATGATTATGATTACAAAATTTACCTATTTCTTACATTAATATTGTTTGTGTTATAATCAAAATTGGTAACACAAGGCTTGTATCAAATATAGTAGATATAAATTATGTCGCATTGCTATAAAGAATCGTTATTTTGAATGAATTTGTACAAACTCACGATTGAGCCTTGTGGTGCTGTAGGTTTTACAGTTTTCTTACAGTTGAAAAGCAAATGCGCCACACAATTATCAATCAAGACATTCAAGACATATCATATAATATTTTTACAATATATTTTTAACAATATCAGATTTGTTTTTTCGAATAAACTTTAAGCAACAACTTTGTTTCTTTCCTATTCCCCGATACAATTTTTCAATGCAGCAATATTTCATCAGACCTTCCTTCCTATTCAACTTCTTTAAAGTTTCTTGACAGATTTTATGAGATTTCAATCCACCATCTGAAAACTAAATAATAATGAAGAAAATCTATACAAGTTTTTTCAAATTCAATCAATACTTGAGATACCTAACTGTTTTATTTCCAAACCTCTGACTTGTGTAATAGACAATTCTACTTGTATATTCTACCTTATGGATTATGATTGCAATCCTAAAATGGAATTTGGGTGCTTTTTGATAAAGTGTATTCGTATTATAGGTAATCTATAATTAAAACATTGCACTTATGCTTGCCTCAGAAACTGACTGTTTACTCTGTACAATTTACCATTTTCATGAGAATAAGAAAAAGTGCAATTTTTTTCATTTTGAACTATACAATATGGGAAACGCTTTCGATTAACTTTGTGGTACTGTTTAGTTCCTTTGTGTATTATTGGAGGATGAATAATTTGGGTGCCATACATAAAAATATAATTATATTTCTGTGGACCCATACCTCTTTTGCTTGACATCCAAACCTAATGAGAGTTATAGAACGGAAAGTAGCATTGACCTTCCAAACACTCAATTTTCGTTATTTCTATCCATAGGTTCCACATTGATGGAATTACTACCCATGAAATGAAAAAATGCCATAACAGAGGAGAATTTACAAATATATATATATATATATATATATATATAATATACCTATAATAATCTGTGTTGTGAGAAACTTTCAATACCCAGAATACAGTAAAAATTATAGATATGATCTCACAATAATTTGAAACTGAATATTCACTGATTTTTTGCGTATTTCCCTTAAAAATTACCACATTTTCCAGAGCGTGTAATCTACCTGATAAATGATACCCTGAACAGAGACCTACTGGATATTCTCAAACATTTATTGGTCATTGCCATGCAAGGTATTACTTAAAAGTAGAATCTAGTCTCTTTCAAACACGATACTGGGTACCACCTATTCACTTATCTGCGGGAAACTCTGAGAAACGAAAAAAACAAATTTTAGATTTTTTGCAGATACGGGCTTATAATTGAGCAATAGAACAAGAACCATTGCTTCGTAGATTAATTTCAATGATCATTTGAGGTTAGATATACATAAGTTTGAATAGAGATCATTCTTATTTTCTCAAATCGGCATTTCTCAAAAACAATATACCTATACTTACATCAAATGAAAAAGCATTTGAACGAAAAAAAATGCTTTATATGTTAAGTAAATATAACCTACTTTATACCACCAAGAACCTTTAATTCTTATATAAAACAGTATACACGAATATTTTCAAATAGTGAGTTTTTTTCTCCATGTAAATTCAAGTCAACTATCCATGAGAAAAAAGATTATTTTATTTCCTTTAAAAAGAAAAAATATTCGACGGCACTGCCGTTGGGTCTGACAGGTAAACAAAGTTAGTCATTTGTCATCTAAATGAAAAGGCCTATTAGTTTAGTGTGCATCTATAGATATCGAACATATAAAATATTTCGATTCGCTAAGTATTCTGATGAGTTACGGTAGGAACACACTTTCAGAAACATTGTTTCGCTTACTATGAGGATCTCATATTCCCACCGTAGGTAAAAGTTTAGTACCCACCCACAATTGACTTTTTTTCAAGTGAACAATTTACTTAGCCGAGTTTTCTCCGTGCAAACACAGTCAAACACACGCGGCGTGCCAACAAACCGTTTCTTTAGTAACTACACAGAAAGACTACTGGATGCTGTGAAATTGTATTGGAAGTATCGATAACATTGAAGATAACATGTATGGAAAAGAGAAGTATTATTTAGTTATTTTGTTCTTACTAATTTTTTTCAGACAGAAAAAATTTTTGAATACGATTTTATTGAAAACATTGAAGGATATTTTCAAGACAACAGCAGTTTAAATGCGATAACTTATCGGGACAAAAAAAACACGTCAAGATGTATTGGAAGAATTTATTTTCAATATACTTCTGACGATGTAAATTCACATTCACAGTTGTACAAAAAATCTTGTTTGTATTTCGTGTATAAAATTTGCGTTTTCATGGCACATTCGAGAAAACTTTTGGCCTCGACCTGCGGTCTCGGCCAAATATCAAAACTCTCGTGTGCCATTGAAAAAATACTCATTTAACGCACTTAATAAAAAAATAACTATTTTCTCCGGTTTTGGGCTATAGTATAATAATAGATGAAACTTCCGATTCGGAGATGTGAAAATTAAAAATTCCTCACTAATTTAGACTGAAAATTAAAAATTTTATGCGGGACAACTTATACAGGGTGATTTACCACCACTTACACAAAATTGACTGGACTAATGGTCTATCATATGCGAAAGTACCTCTATGATTTGAGAGCCATCGTGGATGTTTCAACCAATTTTTTTGTACGTTAATCGCAATGGATACGCCTCTGCATCATCTAGTTTTGGGAATCATGAAAAGATAATCGTGCTTTTCATGAGAACTGAAGCATTGCAGTGTTGCTCTGTTACTAACTCCGAGTGCAAAATTGCTGATGGTCGTTGTCTTATTGTCCCCGATTTGTCTTGGTGGTATACGTATTACCGAACAAATACCCATAGCGTATGTGGAAAAAACTAACATTATCCCTCGACATAACCCGTTTTCTCCAGATAATCCAGTAGTTGAACCTAGTATTGTCAGTACCTAACTCGACTTAAATTAATAATTTACTTTCAACTAAAATGATAGTTTGTGAAAAATCTGACAAGAGAAATATCGATATTTTTATAAATACTAACTGAAAGTGACTAATTTCTTCTCTTGATAATATATCAAGGATGAGATCTACACCTTTTTCAATTGTAATTCAGAAAGTATAACATGTATTTCAGAAAGTATAATTTGTAATTCAGAATAGTAAATTGTAATTCAGAAACCGTAACATGTAATTCAGATTAGTAAATTGTATTTCAGAAACCATAACATGTAATTCAGATTAGTAAGATGTATTTCAGATTGTGTAACTTGTAATTCAGATTAGTGAATTGTTAATCAGAAAGTGTGACATGTAATTCAGAAAGCGTGAGTTGTAATTCAGAAAGTGTCAACTGTAATTCAGAAACGAAGAACAACCCGTATTAGACGGACAGCTGACTACGGAGAAATACGGGTGACTCGGTGCAAAGTGAAATTTAGCATTTTTTATAGGTTCGGGTGTCACCAACGTAGCGTGAGACGGGCCGCCAGAATAACGCGAGGGTAGAGGGTTAAATATGCATTTTTTACGTAAAATAAGTCATAAGGTGCAAGGCTGGAAATTGGCAGAATAATCGGATGTTATACAAATAATTTGATATCTCGTTTAATTTTTAGATTTTGATGCTTTTATAAAAAAAGTCCCGTTTTTTTTTTCGATTTTATTTTTTCCCCGCTCTGTTAACAAATTCTAAAAACTGAAATTTGAAGAGTAGGTAGATTTTGTCAAAAGGTATTTGCTGCAAAAAATAATTTGAATTTTTTCAATAGTTTGGGAGATCTATCGATTCCCCGGTTTTTTTGGATTATTTCACGGTACATTGATTTTATGGAAAAAATTCATTCACTTTTTTTGTAGATTTTCTGTAGGCAATCAAAAAAGATTTGTTTATAAATTTGGAAAATTTTGAGCGTTTCCGAGAAAATTCGAATTTTAAAAAATTTCAATTTTTTTATTCATATTTTCAAGTTTCCTCAGTTTTCCAATCATTTTTTCGGAAATTTTCAAGTGACATGATTTGTTTGCATTTTCCAGCACTATCCATTGCACTATTAAAAATTTCATTTCAGTCGTCGGTACGGTTTTTATTCGTGTTTTTTTCTTTTCGGAAAATTGCCGGGGAAATCGTTATGCACTTTCCGATCCTTCTCAAAATCTATACAGACCCTCATTGCATATTGACGCATATCTCAAAAAATCAATCAAGTCAAACAAACAAAACCCTGAACCTTTCTCATGGAATTTATGAAAAACTAATGAAGACCACGGGTGTGAAAGCAGCAACGGTTTTTCCGTCAACAATTTTTTTTTCTTTTATTTTTCGATTCAAGTATTACCGTTGCTCCAGGTTTTTCGACGGAAATTAACTATTTTGAACCTGCTGAATATTTTCCATGGTGTTAAATAATTTGTGAATCAAAAACTACCCCTCCACAC
Source organism: Chrysolina oricalcia (assembly GCA_944452925.2). NCBI lineage: Eukaryota > Metazoa > Arthropoda > Insecta > Coleoptera > Chrysomelidae > Chrysolina > Chrysolina oricalcia. Next base: position 23,274,516 of record OX101818.2, read on the forward strand.
CCCTCTAAATTAGAAAAATCTTGAAACAGTTGAATTACCCGTTGCTCGAGGTATTTTGACGGAAATGCATTATTCTACAGTTACTGATCACGCTCTGTAGGGTGAAATAATTTGTGAATCAAAAACTACCCCTCAACAACCCTTTGAAGTTGAAATATCCTGAAACAGTTTATAAACTCGTTGCTCGATGTTTTTTGGCGGAAATGCATTATTCTACAGCTATTGTACACGTTCTATGGGGTAAAATAATTTGTGAATCAAAAAGTACCCTCAACAACCCTCCGAAGTGGAAAATTCCTCAAACAGTTTAAAAACCTGTTGCTCGATTTTTTTTTTTTTTTGACAAAAATGAATTATTCTACAGCTACTGAACACGCTCTATCGGGTGAAATAATTTGTGAATCAGAAACTACCCTCAACAACCCTCCGAAGTGGAAAAATCCTCAAACGGGAAGTCGAATTTTCTGATCAAACAGTAAAGGAGAAGTGATATGCAACATTTTGGCAAAATCTGTTAGTGCTCCGACGACGACTTCACTCATAAGTCAAATTTTTAAGATAAGTGCTAAATGCACCACCTGGCTCCTGGCTCCCCCGATAGTAGGGTTGAAAAATCCACCACGGGATCCCAACGGAGGTCAACAATTCTCTAACGGAATGGTCCTTTTACAACAAAAAATGGACATTCAAAATATGTGTATGCTAGAACCAATTTGTAATGAATATTCAAAATTTTAGGGTTGAAAATTTCAACCCTGAATCCCATTATTCAGTACTTTACGAAAATTGCATATTCAAAATATCCAACCCTAGTCCAAAAGCGAAATTATTTTATTACAATACCCTAATTTGCCGGAAATCATTTTACGCTACAACCGCATTATTCACCCACCCACATTCAACCCTGTCGTCAGTAAAGTTATGCAAAAGGTCCACATACTCTATTTTGTAGATATTTGTTATTATTTATCATAATAGCCCCCTTTTGGTGTCTCCGGGGTGTCCCGGAGATTTCGGCTGCTATCTTTGGCCGCTCTTTTCACACCGGTCAGATCTTTGATGGTTTCTGAATTACAATTGACGCTTTCTGAATAACAATTCACTAATCTGAAATTCAAGTTACACTTTCTGAATTACAACTTGCTAATCTGAATTACATGTTACGGTTTCTGAAATACAATTTACAATTCTGAATTACAAGTTACGTTTTCTGAATTACATTTTACTAATCTGAATTACATATGAAAAAGGTGTAGAAGAGTAATTTGATCTTCTATCGGATTTCATTTGTTTTTTAATTTGTATTCGGACCAAAGAACTTTATTCTCGCATTAGCTTTGTATGTCATCATTTCGTGCGGTACGCTAAACGTGTACCACTCCTCGCTCCGCAGCGGTTGAAGAACAAATGAGCACCCATTCAACATTCAAAATTCAAATGAACCAACAGTAATCATCGCTTGATGCAATAACCATACCATGAAATAATGCGCAAAGTCAGTGGAGAACCGAACTGTTAGTTTGAAGTTCTTGGCATGCCAGCGCCATCTTTCCTCAATTGAATGAAGGTAAAAAGATTTCTGATAGTATTCTGTTTCTTTACGTGAGCAAGATTTGTGTATTCCTTCGCTAGCATTCCCGTTTTAAAACAATCTACCTAACACAAGATGGTACTGTTGTATAATACAACTTCGTGAACGAACCGAAAAACCCATTCTGAATTTGATACTTTTCTATTCTGAGGAGTGGTATGGAATTGTTGATGGTACTGTTATATGTATATAGATCAACCTATAGAAAAGTGGTTGTTAGGGATTATTGATTAATAAAGATATTCTTTTCATCTAAAATTGACTTGAATAACAATTTATATTATCATTAATATATTAAATAACATGGCGCAGTCGTGTAATTTATACTGAAAACATAGCTAACATCAGTATAAATATCGAGGGAACTCCTTTTGGAAGATACAAATTCTTGAGATTACCTTTCGGGATTAAATCAGCACCAGAAGTTTTTCATTCAAGGTTCAGAGAAATTTTTTCAATAGAAGGTGTACTCATATTGACGGTATTTTAATTTGGGGTCAAAATGAAGCTGAGTATGATTTGAGACTGAAAACAGTTCTTGATTTGGCTCCAAAAAGCATGTTAGATTCAACATAAATAAATGTAAATTTGGCAAAAATAAAATTACGTATATGGGTCACATTATATCATATAATGGCATCAGTCCAGACTATGAAAAAATCGAAGCAATATCAGTAATGCAAAAGCCAGATAATAAAACAGGGTGTTCAAAGACTACTTGGAATGCTGACTTATGTCTGTAAGTTCGTTGAAAATTTGTGAGACAAAACTCTCCACTTGCGTAATCTATTAAAAAAAAGATGTTGAATTTTCTTGGCAGTCAGAACATGACATAGCTTTTGAAGAATTGAAAAAATCGTCAATCACATCTTCTATTCTGCAATTTTATGATGTCATCAATATTGAAACCGTTATCAGTTGATGCGTCACAATCTGGTTTGGGCGCTGTTATATTACAGAACAATTCACCTTGTGCATATGCATCCAGGGCTATGACTGATACTCAGATTCGTTATGCACAAATTGAAAAAGAGCTTCTAGCAATTACTTTTGGTTTCACACGATTTAATCAATTTATTTTTGGTAAAAAAAGTTATCATGGAAACTGATCACTTACCTTTGATTCCAACTTTTAGGAAACCTTTCAATCAGTGCCCAGCTAGGTTACAGCGAATGTTATTACAAATACAAAAGTATGAATTTGAGGTCAGATACAAGCCAGGAAAACAACTTTCATTAGCGGACGCACTATCAAGAGCGTATATCAAAGAACCTACAGAGGATGATTTGGATGTTGAAATAACTTCACAAGTAGGTTTAGTGATATCTGAAATAAACGTAACAGATGAGAAACTCAAAGAATTGAAACAAAAAACTGCTGATGATATTGAGTTGAGGGTACTGAAAAAAGTTATAATGCAAGGTTGGCCCAAAAATAATAATGTAGATGATAAAATAAAAAAATACAGTAAATATGAAAGTGACTTGACGATAATAGATGATTTGATTTTTAAAAGAAATGCTATAGTTATTCCACAGGATTTGAGGAAGGAAATGATAGAAAGAGTACATTATAATCACATGGGGATAAACAAGTGTTTAAAATTAGCACACGATACTATTTTTTGGCCAACTATGAATAACGAAATAGAACAAAGTATTTTGGAATGTCAACTGTGTCTAAAATACACAAATTCACAATGTTCCGAATTCTTGTTGAGTCATGATATTCTAAAATAACCTTGGAATAAAGTTGGGTGTGATTTTTTTGAAATATACGGACAGAAATTATTAATTGTAATAGATTATTATTCAAAATATATAGAATTATAATCAATGGGTAGAGATACAACCAGTTCAAATACCATCAGGAAACTCAAATCAATTTTTGCAAGACATGGTATTCCATTAACAGTGGTGTCAGATGGTGGGCCTCAGTTCAGTTCAGATCAATTCAGAGTTTTTTCGAGTGAATGGGAGTTCAATCATGTTATCACATCTCCTACGAATGCACAATCGAACGGAATGTCTGAGAGACACGTTCAAACAGCAAAGAATATTTTTAGGAAGGTTTTGGATGATAGAAGAGATATACATTTGGCATTGCTTTTATATCGAAATATGGACATTTCGATTAATAACTCACCTGCTCAAATATTGATGTCTTGTAAATTGAGATCAATAATACCTTGTGATTCCAATACTATTAAACCAAAAGTTGTGAATAATACACAGTATCATGCATTTCTAGAAAAGAGACATAAATCTAGTGAAACATACTACAATGATACCTGTGTAAAGTATTTGAAACTCATAGAAGTTGGAACAAATGTCTATGTACAACTGAAACCAAATTCATATTGGACACCTGGTAAAATAGTTTCAAAGTTGAGGGAGAGGTGTTACAAAATCAAAATGATCAATGGATCAGAAATTGTCAGGAACAGAAAGTTCATTAGAACAGCTCAATGTGAAAATATAACAACAATAACAATTTTATAAAAAAAAATAACAATGGATCAGAAATTGTCAGGAACAGAAAGTTCATTAAACCAGCTAAATGTGAAAATCAAAATTTTGTTGGTTACCATAATCAACTTCAACTTCCAAAGAAAAAGTTGTAAGATATTATTTTGAAACAAACGATACTAATAATGTATCTCTATGACTATTGTATTCTACGTTCTTTACATATTGATATTCAATTGAAGAATAAAGATGATTCCAAGACACCGTGGATCCTAACTCATTATTCAACGGCACACGGCCAATCACAGGTTTATAATTTTCAGAATCCACGGGAACAGAAAGGTTTAACAAACAAATTTTTCAAGAAGGCTTTGCTTGATTGAACTTCTGTCACAGCTTGGCATCCGCGAATGTCGGATTGACTATTTTCTTAGTTTTAACTTTGATCTGTGTGACAAGTACCTAATATAAAAATGAATAGAGGGGATTGGGAAAGCAGTGATAGTGAGGAAGACGAAATCTATCTTGCAACAAAGGTATTCCAGGTAGCACATCATATCGGCTGAATCTTGGTTCCACATTGGGCCAATATAAATATATTGTAAATGAAAAATCAATATTGGTCCAACATGGATGAATATTCAAAAAACAATGTTATATTAATATTATTGGTGGAATATTGGTTGAACTAGTTTTGAATGTAGATTATCACTTGAAGTATTGGGTCAATATTGGTTGAATAATTTCTACCAATATCGATAATACAATATTGGTTATATATTGTTTTCCACATCTAGAATAAATATTGCAATCCAAATATTCCAGTCATATCGATTATAGTGAAAAAACTATATTGTATTTCCAAGTTTTATAGCATATTGGTTGACTATCATTTCCACTTTATTTGACAAATTGTGATAATTCATATTGAGTCAATATTGGTTGAATGATATTTACCAATATCGATATAACAAAATTGTCTTCACGTCGTTTTCAACTTCTAGAATAAATGTTGCAATCCCAATATTCCTCTCATATCGATTATAGGATTAAAAACTATATTGTATCTCCAAGTGTGATTACACATTGGTTGAATATCATTTCGCCAATATTCAACAAATCTTAATAATTAATATTGGGTCAGTATTGGTTCAATAATATTTATCGATATCGTTAAAACAATATTGTGTTCAAATTATTTCCTACATCTAGATTGAGAGGAAATTTGAAAATTGGCCGAATATTCAATGAAACATATTAAAATTATATCATGATCAAACCTGGATAAAAATCCTCTAGGTGGCTCTACATATAGAACGTCTTCTGAAACATACGAAAGTATATTAAATACTTCCCATAACTTATTTTCAAGACAGCTCACTCAGTGGTTGAGGCGATCAAAAGGCAGACTCTGGTGTCACCTTCATCAACCAAAAGACATTTAATAATTTACCAAGGTATATTGACATCCACCAATATATCCAAATGATATTGTACCAATATCGATAAATATTTTGAGGCCATTATTGCTTCAAGAGTATTTCACGAAAACTGTTTTTGAAATATTTAAACAATTCGACCAATATCGCAAAATGTTCACATTTTACTTCTCGACAATATAACTTTGGAATATTGTGCCAATATTGTCAGAATATTGTATCAGCGATATTGTACCAATATCGCCGAATATTTTGACGCCAATATTAGTTCGAGAATATTTCGCCAATATTCTTCAAGTAATATTGGACCGATATCGCCGAATGTTCACATTTTTTTCGCCAATATTGCATTTCAAATATTTCGCCAATATGTTCACAATATTGTACCATTATTTTACCAATATAGGTGTGCTACCTGGGATGTCAAACAATTTTTACTTGAACGTTCCACACTCTCTCAGTTCTTGGTCAGAGTTTCTCTAGTAGGTATTTCATTCACAAATTTTCGAGTGCCTGTTATAGCTCAGTTGGTAGAAGCGTGTACATGAAGTGAAGGTATAACGAAAGTAGTTAAATAGGCGTGAGTTCGAATCCCACTCTTGATAGTTTTTTTTTAATCATTTTGAATTAAGGCATTTATTCATTCATGAACGAACACCGATTATTCATGTATAATTGTTATTCTACCTTATTTTACTTTATAATATATACTTATTTTCATAAATAATATTTAGATTTCATTAAAACTCTGACTATCGTATAGTCGTACAGAAAGTAAAGTCTTCTACTCGCGTATAACAGCTATTATTTTCTCGGATAATTCCGAAACTCGCCTTCGGCTCGTTTCGGAATTTTTATCCTCGAGAGTAATTGCTATCATTATACGCTCGTTGAAGAATATACTATACTTCTGCCGAGAGTAATTGTACTAGCGAGTTTGATGAAACTTATAGCCCGATTTTTCGTAGAGACAATGACAGTCTTAGTTCTAGGCTTAGTTCTAATTGTTTACATGATTATATTATTGAAAATTCCGAACCTGGCTCAGAAACCAGAAATTCTCATGAATCAGTCTCTGAAGATGTACTTAATCCTATGAATAAAATGACTTCACGAAGTTGAATAGTCAAACCTCTTCAGAGACTGAATCTATGAACTGATATATTTTATGTTTAACTGATGATTGTTTCGTATTCATTATTTACTATTATATAAAGGGGGGTGTTATATGTATATAGATTACTCTATAGAAAAGTGGGTTGCTAGGGATTATTGATTTCATCTCAAATTGACTTGAACAACAATTTATATTAATTATCATCAATATATTAAATAACAGGTACCAGAAGCTTTTTTTTCTGTTGATGTACATACTAGGAAGCCGCTGGTGGGACATGAACAGAAAATTGTGACGCCTTTTGTAACTTCTCTGAGGGATTATAGAGTGCGCTATATCTCCCTCAAATGTCCGCTGCCAGAATATTCTCCTCGAGGTCTCAGCGATATTCCACGTAAAAATTCTCTAACAATACACTCTGGCGTGTATTGTCGCGAGATCTCTGCAAAATCTTGACGTGAACACGTCGAGAAATTCTCATTCACTGTTCATGACGAGTTCTCTGTAAGCTCGCATTAAAGCTAGCTGTGTTATCATCGCAGGCAGTGCCTCTGACGAGGTCTGTGGGAAATCTTTTGGGCAATTTCTTTAGGAAATTCACGCCAACTTCTATTTTAGAGATCTATGTGAGGTCGGTTTGTGATATTCGCATGCAGTGCTTCTGGCGTGGTTTCCAAAAGTTCGCATTGGGAGTTGTACAAAATATTCTTACCAATTGAAAAAGGAAACGATCTCAACTGAACATTGGAAAAACAATTTTTCAGAATAAGAAAAAACCGTGATGAAAAATTTAAATGCAGAATTGAGTAATAATATAGTAAAGTGTATTAAAACTAGAACTTATTTTCCTAATAGAATTGAACCTTGGAAAAAATATTTGGGTTCACATTTGAAACAATTGAAAATATTCATTTTTCTTATTCAATTATTGAACTCATATTTTTGCGCAACATGTGGATTATTCAGTGAATTAGACCGTCAGATAGTGACATATTTAGGTGCACCATTTTCACATATAAGCTTCGAATAGGGTTGAAAAGTACAACGATGTTTAGTAAAATGAAAGGGATATTTACAAGTGGATCCTGGGGAGAACATATGGAAAATTCGAATTTCCATATTTTATCGCGAGCCGTGTTCACCTAATCATTAATTATTAGAACTTGGCTTTGGAATACCAGAGGCTTGAGTGTTGCAGGTGACTGAAGGGATAAAATGAGGGCGTAATTTTGTTAGGAAAAATTGAGATCTTAACAGATTTTCCCACACAAGCTCATCGAAACTATGAAAACCTGCATCGTCACTAGACCGAAAAACATAATGGCTTGAGTGGCGCGAATGGAAATTCTTTTTGATTTTTCCATGTTTTCCCCAGGAGCCACTCATAAGTTTCCCTCCATTTTACTCAACATCAATGTACTTTTCAACCCTATTCGATGCTTGTATGTGAAAATGGGGCACCTAAATCTGTCACTATCTGACGGTCTAAATGTGAAAATGGTGCGTGATCAGTTAAACCTTCATTAATCACCCACTAAGCAAAGTAACATTCATTCAATATTTCAGTAACCTTTCATGGTAATGTGTAATGTTACATCAGAGTTTTCTGCTACCTTACTGCAAAGGTTCAGCAACTACTGAAACGGACGTTCAGCAATATTACAAATGGTATATGCCATTATCAATTATTCCAGCAAAGTTTCTGCAACATTGCATATAATATACAGGAAAATTGCAAATGTGATATTGAAAATGACGTCTTATGACAATGTTGCAGCAACTACTGAAATTCGATATAATCTTTCATAATTAGTAATTGCAGCAAGGTTACCGCAACAAAGAATATAAATTAGTGGAAAATAGCATATTCAATATTTTTATATAGCAGCAACTTACCACCAATCTTGTCTATTCCTTTCCATAACATAACAGTAAGATTTCATAAATTACGTTCCAGTAGGTTTGTTCGCTACTGAAGAATTTTTGGATTTTCACTACTTGCTACTAATATTGATAGAAAATGAATACAATCTTCATGGGAGACAGATCATTCAGTATTGATGTGTCCTCTATGGAAATCAGATTCATCATTTTCTAGTTTTTAGAAACAAGCAGTGACAACCCAAAAAATCTTCTGAAATGATTTGAATGTCCATTTAAATCTTGGAGATCAAAAAGACAAAAAATTTGTTATTGAAACCTTTAATTAAAATATCACAAAAAAACAAATAAGTACTCATATTGAAATGTCATATTTAAAATAAAAATCTGTTTGGCCTCATCAGGTACCTGAAACAAAATAATCATTGAATTGACTGTGTAGCTTAAATATCGACATCTCGATCTAGTACCTAACCCTACAAGTAACGTGTTTTTGCAAATTGTAGCCAAGCCATCACATTCATTTGAAATGCATCATCTCTGATGCTTGGAGATGAATTTCTCACTGCATCTGGAACAAAAATATTATAAATAAATATATAATTAGTCAACTCAACAATTATGGTCTTATTTCAATATATAATCTACAATTGAACTTGTCCTTGATTATGACACTATTGTGCTTACATATTTGCTCTATATTCTAATTGAACTGAATCGAACTTTAAAATTTGTTTAGATTTCAATTCTTTGATTATGAAATTGTCTTTTTTGTTGATCCAATTGCAAAACATGGCACAAAAATTTGTGAAAAAACGTTCAAGACTTGTTCCAACACAAAACTTTCCATTGAAGCCACCAATATATTGAAAAACCTGCAACTAAAATCGAGATGTAAAAGTATTCCACATCATTTACAAATGTAAAAGTACCTTTCAAATTGACGCTACTACCAGATTTATTCGCAATATAAGGAGAAAAAAATATTCCCCTGATAAACGCAGAATGAGCATACCAGACCATCCTAACCTAAAATAATATTTGATGTATCGCCTTACCTTACATGAAGATGCCTTAAATTTATTAGCATTATCCACTATGCTGCTTCAACACTCAGTGAACTCTTAATCAAAAAACAAAATTGCAGAAGAATATGTACCTTACTTAGGTACCTAGGTTAAGAACGAATGAAAGTATCCAAAACGAAACTAACGCAAAGGCACGACACACAACAACAATATAATTTACAATATCAAAATGGCGCGACGCGCGTGCTTCTCTGGGTTCTGGGTTACTGGGTCGCCCCGTTAGGTGGCATCTCATCATGACCGGGAAATTCAAAACTGGTTGGATTCCTGATAAATGAAATATTATTTCAAGTTTCTTTATACTTACTATTTAAAATTGTCCTAGCGTATCATTTTATATATTTCTGCGATGATGCAATCAAAAATTGAAAGTGTATTGTGTTTTCTAAATACTTTCAATATTGTTTGTAGTTAGCTTATGTATGGTTGTAAATATCATGGAATTTCAAACTCAGTGCAACATTTCAATTTCAACTTGTTCGATATTTCCAAATGTAACTTGCACTTACATTGTTCGTAGATAGTTTCTGTATTGTTGTATTTACAATGAACTTTCATCGATCATGTAACATTGCACTTGAAACTCAATCAATAGCTTGCTTTATAACTTGCAAACAACTTGTCTGTAGTTTATTCTGTAATGATGTTAAAAACTTAAATATAGCATTGAGCTTTATGCAATATTATATTTTCATTTTACGATGGCAAGCCATACATAACATTGTGACAATATTCTGTAACATTACATGTTTAGTGGGCATGCACATATTTTTTTATTCAATTCACACAAAAATGACATGAGTTTGAGAGGCTTTTTCCAAAAAACTCGAATAACTCAAAAACGGTGCATTTTGGGTATTTGGTATGGTACATTAGTTAGAATTGAAATCATGAGGAGAATTGAAGAATGAGGTGGAATACATGGTGTGCCATTGAAAATAACGAAGATGACGTCACTTCCAGTGAAATCGGAAAGGTCATAGAAACAAAAATATTCTATTTGAATTTTTCATTAGTTCTTCACCCATCCTACCAATTCTCAGAAACGCCCTACTTTCAGTTGTCTATATTCAGATCGCGTTAACTCGCAAAATATATCCTATATAGTGTGTCCCGTTCGATATTGGGAAATCCTGTACGTAAAATTACGAAGACTCTGATATCGTGCTTTGATTTAATATCAATATAAGTGTCAGAATGTGTTTTACTGCCATTTTCTTTGCCAGTTTATGAATAGCCATAAACAAACGAAATAATAAATTAATGTGCAAATGAATGAACTTCCATGAAACTGTTCCATCTTATCAGCATGTTTTTATTTTCATTTGAACATTCTAGGATATCTCTATCTTTCCCTTTCTTCTTTAGACTGCATATTATTTTCGTTCGGACTCCATAGACTTTCCATGAAGCCACAATAATTGAAAAATATTATGTTCGATATATCATTCACTCTCCTTTCATAAAAAATGGTATTCCTCTGCATGCCTTGTGAAAAATGGAAACATTTCAAGAACGTTTGTGATATTTGAAGACTAAAATGTAGTGCCCCAATTGCTTGGTCCTTCCGTAAGATTTCAGCTTCACTGAGCAATATTATTTTGCTATTTCTGTCAATCTGTTGCACCTCTACACGCAACCCTCAGAGGTCTTCGAGAAACTTGTGCGAGCTAAAAGACGCAGCCCTTACCTTTTAACGTGTGATGCCATGCACGAGACCGATGACTATGCTGGAAATTAAAACTACGACCATACGCTTGAGATGCGAACGCTCCACCAACTCGTCTTTCACAGACCATTGACAATCAAAAGATGTAAGTATGAAATTCTCAAATTGGTTGACCATTGTAGACAATCTGACAAGTCTTCGTGAGATTGATCTCTTCATCCTATTATAGGCCAGGTATTCGAGTGGTTAAAGCGACATTGTTTCAATCACTTCGGCTGCCAGTCGGCGATGGTTCAAACCATGGTGACTGCAGAATTTTTTCTGATGGCCCGAGAAAATGCCAGGAATCGCAAGTAAAAACGTAAGACCTCCTCAATCTTTGGCTAGCACAAGTTTCGACTTCTGAGGGCTGCCGTTCGTAAGGGGACAGCAGCTGGTTAACAGATTTTTTTTACAATAGCTCTTGAAACCGTCCTTTATATTATAATAAAAACATCTTTAGATAAACGAAGTATAATTTCATATCGATTTATTCTAAGTCTATGGACTGTGGTGGTTGGTTGGTCAAGCGTAGGGTCTAGGGTTCGATCCAACGATTCACCGGTCTCGTTCATGTCATCATCACACGTTAAAGGGCTGCGCCTTAATTCCCTATCTCGCACAAGTCTTTCGAAGAATTTTGAGGGCTACACGTAGGGGTGCAACAGGTTGACGAAAATTATTTCAACAATTTCAACAATTCAATCTGAGGAGTTTGTACTCTTTTCCCCTAGCAGTTCTCCTTAGAAATACTTCGTAATTTATATCCTCTCTACTTTTCAACAGCTCTATCATAAATGCTGATATACTTTGCAGTATGGGTTGGATTCCTTCACAGATATTCCTTTTAGGAAATGAATTATTGGTAAATGGAAATTTATTCGATTTGATAATGATGAATCTTTGAAGCTAGAGATCACTGCCATCGGAGTCTTGATTTTGTGTATTTCTGAGATTAAAGGAGTCAACATCTTCAAATGTCTGATCAGATTTCCTGCTTTTGAGTTTACCTTCAATGCTGCAGTAGGGCACGTAAGTATCGCCCCTGTGGTTCTCAGACAAGCTAGCCGCTGCATCTGAATCTTGACTTGTGTCGAAGTTTGTTGCTTCTTCGACCACTATGTTAGTGAAACTTAGGTGACCATGGGATGGATGATCGCTTGGTATGACCAGTAGATCATTTTTGCTTTCAGACCCCAAGTCTTTCCAAAGACTCTGCGGCATGTCTAACGTCCGCTATAGCACTGAATATAATATGGTTGATTAGGCTCTTCTATGTCAGTTTGAATTCTTACTTTCGCCTTCTAGTGAATGTACTGACTCATATAATAAATGCCTCAGCAAAAATCAATCAGTCATCCAGTAGACTCAAGGAAATCTATAGTAATAGCCCCCTCCTTCAGGAGAATGTCCTTGAGGTTGAGCAGTATCTTTATTATAAATTAGGGGCTTATAGATATCACTCATGATTGAAAATTCATAGTTAAGAATAAATATGTAGCATATCCATCAAACTGGATTGTGCCATTGCAGTACATCAATGTGTATGGTAGTTATGAATAACAATTATTTTACTAAAACTAAACTAATATTATATTCAAAAATTTTATTACCACTATAGAATAGTCACTCATTATCATTATTACGGCCTTAATTTACTAACAATCCATGGTACATAGTTGGCAACTCTGGTATACACCCCGGGCCATCCTTGCATACCACACGGCGAAGGACCGAATGAAACTACACCGATAGAGTACCAATTGATTTCTCCTTTTTCGTCAGCATAGAGGCTCATCAGTGGCCCACCGCTGTCACCTCTGCAAGAGTCTTTTCCTTTCTCGCCACCTGCACATAGCTGCGCTCCATGCAGGTTGACGCCTGCTTGACTATAGGTTCGGGAACATTCGGAGTTTTCTCTCACAGGTACCTGAAAATATAATGCAAATTTTCAATAGGGCAATTCTCAAATTGAATTATTCGCATGATAACATTTCCACTACTTTGTTGGTGTTTCATTTGGAAAATATAGAAAACTACCCAAAAACAGATACGAAGATAGCAGTGAGAGTTTTTAGCGTACAACAACACATAGGGACCATACTTTTTTTAAAAACCTGCCTTACCTTCCGAGCTATTATTTCTGAAAGTATTCTATTTTTCAATACAGTGACTTACGCATAGTGATTTGGGAATCAACAAATAGCCTAGTAATAGTTCGGGAGCCAGTGACAGATTTCCATGACCAAGTTCCTCTCAAGCGAAAATTAGTGGAATGCATCAGATAGTTATATTATAAAGATTCGCGAACGTCAGCTGCGGTTCCGTGGGGGGATGAGCGGTGGTAGCCTCCCACGCACAAAGAAAAAGAAATGTATTCAATTTTGTTTTCCTACCTGAAAACATGTTAAATTATCGCTAAAGCAATATTTCGAAGAAAGAAAAAATCAGCTGACTATAGCATGGTGTATTATACGTCAGCTATTTGGTCGAACACAAAAAAAATTGTACCTTCTATGATATTTTCTCAAATAAAATTTTACCTTATATTCGGATTGCGTCAATTTAACATGTTTCCGGGAAGGAGGACATAATTGAATATATTTTTTTTCTTCGTGCGTAGGAAGCTACTGTGCTGATCATCCCCCTCCCACCAACGGAATCGCAGCTGACGTTCACGAATCATTATAATACATGATAATGATGATGATGCATTCCACTAAATATCGCTTGAGAGGAAATGACTGACCAAATTTTTACCGGGCTCCTGGACTATAATTATTAATGTCGGCGAATGTTCTGTAATAATTTCAAAATACTGTGACAATCGTATGTCGTTCACAATAGAAATAGAATTAGAAAAATCATTACATTTTTTAGATTTGACAATAGGTAAAACCAACAACAAACACCATTTTTCTATTTTTCATAAACCTTCCCATACTGACATCTCCATTCATAATAATTCGATACATCCATATATACATAAAATAGCAGCATACCATGGTATGATACATAGATTAGTAAATATTCCTCTTTCTGAAGAAAATTTCTGCAAAGAATTAAATATTATAAAACAGATAGCAGTTAACAATAGATATCAAGTCAAATTAATAGAGAATATTCTTGCTAAAATATTACATAGAAAGGCTATCTAAGAAGTGTACCCCACTATGAGAAACCTTGACAATAATTACAGAACTTTAACTTATTCAGGGCCCGTTTCAGAAAAAATAGCGTCATTTTTGAAAAAAAAAAAAAATTAAGAGTAGCATTCAGAACAGATAACACGTTGAGAAGGTTTATCAAAAATAATAAATATAAAACACAAAAATCTAAAAAATCAGAAGTTTATTAATTGAATTGTGGATCTTGTTCCAAAGTATATGTAGGCCAGACTGGTAGACCATTCAAAAGCCGCAGAGTGACAAAAGAATTTCGAAGAAATAAGAAAACGTTTCTTCAACTATATTTCACATTTTTTAGATCAAACTCAGAATATGCCTCAATAGTATGGGCACCGCATTATCAGATACATATATCTGATCTTGAACATATTCAAAGAAAATTTTTGAAGTATGTTTGTTTCAAGCTTGATGGTAACTACCCGACTGTAGGCTTTCCGCACGAGAAACTTCTTACTAGATTTTCAGTGGATTCACTAGAATCTCGACGAAACAGCTCACATGTTATTTTCCTTTTCAATCTCATTCACAACAATTTGGACTGTACCTATATTCTGAACTTGTTAAACTTTCGTATTCCTAGGCTCACATCTCGAAGAAATGATAATTTTTACCTCCCTCTTTGTCACACAAACGTTAAGATTTATGCACCTGTATATAAAATGTGCGCTACATATAACAAGATGAATGAAACCATTGATATTTTCTGCTGCAATGTGGCCTCTATAATGTTTTTACCACGAATTGATATTGTTAAGTAGGTATTATTAGATTAATAGTTCATCCTGTAGTCCTATTCTATAAAATTGGATCTTGTATCTGTTGAATAGTGTGATAATAATAAAAAAAAGATAGCAGGGAGTAGGGTATTTTTCACATGTGTTGAAGAATGGTTGTACTCTTGATATTTTCACTTGTACGGAAATACTCAATACAAGATATAAGACCGGTTGAATAATATGCTGTTATTGTTGCATCAGAGGATGAAAGTCATTGCCGAAATTGAGAGAATCAGTCAAAAACGTCGCATAATCTTACATCAAGACTATGCCTCTCACATTGTCCGTATTTTAAGTAACGATAGTCGTAACCGACCGAAGATTTGCCCTTTTTACACCAACTCACCCACAGTGCAGGCAGAGCTGTCCCAAAGCACTGTGCTTAGTGCTCGTGAAAGTGTTTAAAGCATTTTAGTGCTCGTAAGCACTGTGCTCCCGAGCACTTTTTGGATTCAGTGCTAAGTGCTTCGAGCATTCTACGAAAAGACTTAGTGCTTAGTTATGGAGGTTTGAAATGTTTATTTTGAAAAGTAGGTAACATTTGCTAAGTTGGTAGGAGTAGTATGTTGACATGACAATTGACAGATGGCATCATGTTTTTATATAGCCATGTTCAGTTGTTGTTATTACGTTTTTCACGAGAGTTCCTGTATGATTAAATCGTTCAGTATTACATCCAGCAGTTTATTCTAACTGGCAATTCAGTATTTCCACCCAAAAAGGTTATTGGCTCAGGAACGTAATTCTGAAGAAAAAGAACGTGTGTCGTTTTCCGAAGTTAGAAAACCAAGTGAGCTTAAGATTGTGGAAGCGTTGTGCACGTAACACGAAGAGTTATCAAAATGGCGGATGTAAAGGAGTTTGCAGTTAATAAGTTTGACGGCAATAATTATCCACTATGGAAATTTCAACTAAAATGTGCACTAAAAGCCAAGGGACTCTGGTGTATCACAGATGGTACCACACCGATGCCCAAGCTATTAGTCCAGGAGCCCGGTAGAAATTTGGTCAGTCATTTCCTCTCAAGCGATATTTACTGGAAAGCATCAGAGAGTCGTATTATAAAGATTCGTGAAGGTCAGCTGCGATTCCATTGGTGAAGGGAGGAATGATCAGCACAATAGCTTCCTACGCACGAAGAAAAAAAATGTATTCAATTATGTCCTCCTTCCCGGAAACATGTTAAATTGACGCAATCCGAATATAAGGTAAAATTTTATTTGAGAGGAAATCATAGAAGGTACAATTTTTTTTGTGTTCGACCAACAAGCTGTCGTATAATACACCATGCTATAGTCAGCTGATTTTTTCTTTCTTCAAGATATTGCTTTAGCGATAATTTAACATGTTTTCAGGTAGGAATACAAAATTGAATACATTTCTTTTTCTTTGTGCGTGGGAGGCTACCACCGCTCATCCCCCCCCATGGAACCGCAGCTGACGTTCACGAAGCTTCAGAATATAACACTCTGATGCATTCCACTAATTTTTGCTTGAGAGGAACTTGGTAATGGAAATCTGTCACTGGCTCCCGGACTATATGTTTATTTTGACGGTTGCGAAAATTGTGAAACGATCAAATAAATTGTTGATAAGTTTGACACGATATACTCACAGAGAAGTGAAACCAACAAAATGATTGTGCACGAGCGGTTTTACCAGTACAGAATGTGTCCAACAGAATCTATAGCACAGCATATCTCTGAGCTGGAGAATTTAGCTAAACATGTGAGAGAAGCTGGAGGAAAGATCAGTGATGCAGCATTTATGATGAAAATCATAAGTACATTGCCTATGAAGTACAGAAATTTTAGGCGAGCATGGCTCTCATTAGATGAAAGTAAACAAACACTAGCAAACTTAGCTGCCAGATTGTTAGACGAGGAAAAGAGTTTAGCAGTATACGAAGAGACTGAATCAGCTATGGCAGCTATAACCTTGAAAAAGCAAGACAAAAATAAAGAAAAATGTGTTGTTTGTTACAACTGCACAAAAAGAGGCCATTTTGCTAGGTTTTGTAAAGAAAAAAAAAAGGGACAAGCAGCAGAATGAATAACAAGATAGTTGGAGAAAGAATAATGGAGACAAAGACAGAGATGGAAATAATAGCAGAGAAGATAGATCAGTCTATACAGGAATACAGGAGTCTGCATTTAATGTAGAAGAATACACAGCAAATAGTGTCTCTTGGAACGACCAGTGGATAATGGACAGTGGAGCCTCTGCACATATGTGTTACCAAAAAGATATTTTCTCTACACTAGACGAAAATGTAAGCAGTTCTGTGGCGCTGGGAAATAGAGAAAGGCTTGCTGTACTAGGGAAAGGCATTGTTAAGATACAAAAGTTGCTCAATGGTGAATGGCATAATGCAACCATAAACGATGTGCTCTTCGTTCCAGATTCAAAGAAAAACCTTTTTTCTGAAGGTGTTATAACTGGTATAGGCCTGAAAATAGTAAAACAGGATAGTCATGCTGAAATTCTGGACAAAAGTGAGGTTATAGCCACAGCACTAAAAGACTATAACAATATTTACAAACTAATGTTCCGTACTCTTATTTATAGTGCAAATGTTGTGACTCGGGACAGTTTAAAAACTTGGCATGAAAGACTCTGGCATTTAAATATAAAAGCGATTCAGGACATGGTTAAATTTGGACAAGTAATAGGAGTAAATCTGGGTGATTTAGAAAACTTCTTCTGTGAAGCGTGCGCTCTAGGAAAACAGCATAAGATACCTTTCAAAAAGAGAGATGGACATGTTAAGCTCCATCCAGGTGAACGAATTTACAGTGACCTTTGTGGACCCATAAATTACCTTCAATATCCGGAAAGCGGTACTTCATGCTACTTGAAAACGAGTGCTAGGGCCATCGAGTTGTATAATTTATAAAATATAAGTCGGATGCACTTGAGTGCTTTAAAATATACAATGAATAGGTCAAAAATAAATTCGGAAAATCAATTAGTATTTTACATGTGGACAATGGAAAAGAATACACTAATAATGACTTTGAGAAGAATTTAAATGAGCAGGGTATTTCGCTTGAGTTAACCGCTCCGTACACACCCGAACAGAACGGCCGCGCGGAACGTGATAATCGAACGATAGTCGAAAGCGCCCGGTCAATGCTGTTTCAGGGACAAATGCCAAAATATTTGTGGGGCGAAGCCGTGAACACGGTTGATTATATATTAAACAGGACATTGACAACTCAAACACCAAATTCAACACCTTATGAGGTAGTATGGACTGGTCAGAAATCATTTATGGGACATTTAAAATTTTTTGGGTGTGATGCCTATGCATTTGTGCCAGATATAAAACGCACAAAGCTGGGCCCAAAAAGTAAGAAGGTGGTGTTCATTGGGTATGAAAACACTCAACGAATTATAGACTCTTTGATCCAGTGACTAGGAAAGTGATGGTTTCACGAAATGTTATTTTCAAGGAAATGTCTAGAAACTTGAATAACAAGTTGAGGGCAGTAACTGTAAGAATTCCAGACACAGATGATGTCACAAAGTTTCCAGAGGCAGAAGGTCAACTACAAAATGATGTACAAGATGTTATTGAGACTTGTTTTAGGTGAAAATCGTGTAGGTGACAATCATAATAAGACTACGGCCAGAACGCAATACCAGACCACCTGTTCGCTGCAACAACTATGATCTTAATTTTATTGAAGCAGATGTACCACTACCCCACAGTGAAGCTTTAAGTACAAGTTATTCTACAAAGTGGAAAGTCGCAATTGAAGAAGAGATGGATGCTCTAAGAAAAAATGACACATGGGTTTTGTGTGATCATCCAAAAGGAAAGAACACTTTACAATCAAAGTGGATCTTTAAAGTTAAAAGAGATCCAAGTGGTGAAATATCACGTTACAAAGCCAGACTGTATGTAAAAGGGTGTGCACAGAAAAAGGGGATAGATTAAAGTGAAATGTTTGCCCCTACAACACGATATGGCTATATAAGAGTGCTTTTGGCTGTAGCAGCTGAAAACTGTTATCAGATAATGCAGTTCGACATCAAAACTGCTTTTCTACATGGGCAGCTGGAAGAAGAAATATATATGTATATCCCCGACGGTATAGAAGACAGTCACAATCCCAACCTTGTTTGCAAATTGAACAAGTCACTTTATGGGTTAAAGCAATAGCCGAGATTAGGGAACCAGATATTTGACAATTTTTTTAAACGTTTAATAATAATAATAATAATAATAAAGGTCTTTATTTCTTAATAAAAAAGAAAAAGCCGAAGATCAGATGGTAGCACTACTAGGTGTAGACCAGTAGCACTACCTCTGTTTTTCATCTTAAGCACAACTACAGCAACATACTTATAAAAAAAACAAAAGAAAAAATATATTCTAAACATAATATATGTATATCAGAGAGAGAGAGAAACGAAAAAAAAAACATTCAATTGATTGGAGGCAGTAAATTTTGTTTATTCAAAAGTTGGTTCTTAAGAGCCTTTTTAAATGATATTTGAGACTTGGTTTTCAATCCAGCGGGCAGCTCATTGTATACTTTGCATATTTGATATGAAAATGAGCTTTTAAATTGTTCCGTTCGGTGCTGTGGGGGTGTGAGAAGATGTTTGTATCTCACATTCAAGTTGTGTACGTCAGTGCGATACTTTATTTTATGTGTGAGATACTGAGGTTCCTTGGTTTTAATTAATTTATGATAAAGACATGCTGCGTGTAGAAGTCGTCTGTTCGCCATGTTCAGCCAGTTCATGTCCTTGAGTTTATGTGAGATATGCTGACGTCTTCTTACTCCACAGATAAGCCTTAAACAGGAATTCTGTACCACTTGAATTCTCCTTATGTTTTGGTTTTGAAAGATCAGAGGCAGACAAGTGTGTATACCAAGGTTGCATAGAAAATACAAAAGTGATCCTAGTCATTTTTGTTGATGATGGACTTGTAATTAGTAAAAGCTAAGATGTAATAAACGAGGTGTTAAAAGAGCTGAAGAATAAGTTTGAAATAACTATCATCGAATTGCAGTATATGTTGGACTCGAAATTATTAGAAACCCTGACACTGGTAGTATTTTTATGAATCAAAATAGTTATACACAACAAATCATTAGTATGTTTAGAATGGAAGATGCAAATCCCTGTAGCATTCCAGAAGATCCAAACTGTGACCTGTATGTAGATGGAGAGTATATGGAACCCGAAGAGGTGTCATATAGACAAGCCATAGGTAGTCTACTTTTTCTTTCTACTGTGACTCGCCCAGACATAGCATATGCAATGGGAGTACTTATTCAGTTTACTAATAAACACAGTCAAATTAACTGGAATGCTATGAAAAGAGTGATACGTTACCTGATTGGAACACAAGACATTGGTATCCTTTATGAAAAACAAAAAAAACCTAGTGTGCTGATTGGTTTTTCTGACTCTGATTATGCTGGTTATCGGTAGACAAGAAAATCAACAAGTGGATATTTATTCAAACTAGCCGGTGGATCAATTACATGGTCAAGCAAAAAGCAAAACAGTGTTGCGCTTTCTACCACCGACGCGGAGTACATTGCAGCGTCTAGTGCAGTGAAAGAAATCCTTTGGTTACATCAATTGTTGAAAGACATAGAAGAATCTGATACGATACAGATCCCCAAAGTGTTGTTTGTGGATAATCAAAGCGCTATAAGACTCATAAAGAATTCAGAATTTCATAACCGATCCAAACATATTGCAGTACGTTACCACTTTATCCGTGAAAAGTATGAAAATGGTGAAGTTGTGCCTAAGTACATCAACACACATCAACAAGAAGCAGACATTTTCACAAAGGCACTGCCAAAAAAAAGTTTCGAATAACTTCGTAATAAAATGGGAGTTTTGGACGTAAATACAAGCCAGTCGAGTGTGGATAATTGAATTTTTATATATTTTTGGCTAGGAAAAGTTTTTTATTTTCCTTCCTTTTCAAAAAGTAGGAGTATTGAGGTTAGAAATGTTTATTTTGAAAAGTTGGTAACATTAGCTAAGTTGGCAGGAGTAGTATGTTGACATGACAATTGACAGATGACTTCATGTTTTTATATAGCCATGTTCAGTTGTTGTTGTTCCGTTTTTGACGAGAGTTCGTGTATGATTAAATCGTTCAGTAGGTATTACATCCAGCATTTTATTCTAACCGGCAATTCAGTATTTTCACCCCAATATTAGTAATCCCGAAAAGTGCTCCCGAGCACTGCGGTGCTCAGCTATGAATGTTGTTGAAAATATAAAACGCGGTCAGCGGCATCCCCTCTTCCTAGAACTACTGATTGCGTCCTTATAATATGCACATTCTAGGTTCGAACTTCGAGAGCTCAGAGCTCAGTCTTGACATACATGTAGTTAGAAGTGTTCACAGCGTTCGAATTTAGTGCACATTTAGGTTAGTTCTAGTAAATTATATTTCATGGTTACAATTTCAAACGATGATATTCTATTTAGGAATCTTTAGAACAGTTGTAGACTGGACTAGACTCTACATCGAAAATATGCATCACCCAGTTACGGTAAACAGCGATTCTGAAATAACAAAGGATATCAATGACATAAAGCCGGCAGGTAGAAGGGGGTCAATTAGGGTTAGTGAGAATGTACCAAAACCAGATACAGTATTTAATGCAGACGGAATCTCCAGTCCAGAGATGTACAAGCCTCTGAGGAAGCTAACCACTCGCGCTAGCGAAACGTTAGGAATACATTCCAAAAAACGACGGCATTCAAACCCGTGTGAAAGTTGTGACACTAAAAACTTCTGCAGCGAAAGCCTTAACCATTTAGTCTGAAGTTGTGCCAATTCCCAACCAGAAGATTCTGCAGTCGCAAAGGCTTTATAGAGAATGCGATAACCAGACATGTAGTTTCGCTGGATTAAGAGACTAATAAAGGAAGAAACGATGAACATTTTAGGCATGACGAAAACTCGTCCAACAGC
The DNA here is from genome assembly GCA_944452925.2 of Chrysolina oricalcia. Classification (NCBI taxonomy): domain Eukaryota; kingdom Metazoa; phylum Arthropoda; class Insecta; order Coleoptera; family Chrysomelidae; genus Chrysolina; species Chrysolina oricalcia. Next base: position 23,296,740 of record OX101818.2, read on the forward strand.
TCTACATTTCCAAACAGACGGAATGGTCGAACGACATATTGGGTCTATCTGACGATGTTCATCGCTGAGAAATTGGGGTGAGTTGGTGACACTAGTTCTTCTAACCCGGATATACCTCATCGATGTTAAACACTCGGCGAGGCAGTAAACTCTCACGCGGAGGGGTATATTTCCCCCAGAATACCTCGAAAAATTGCGTGAAAGTGCAGTCAATGTTGCTTTGTTTTTATGGTTCTTGCCATTGAAATAAAAGAAAAGCAAGTATCAACTCATATCCTTCAATTGCCGATCAAAAAAATCTCAATTTTCGATATCAAATCAATGTCAATATATTCAATAAGTACTCCAATCCTTTCTGAGTTCACCTACCAAATTTGAGTTTTCCAAGTGAAACCGTTTCCAAATGCAATATGAACTTGAAATACACGAAATTGAATTACTTTTAGAAAGTGCTTAGTAATCGCGAGCTCTTCATGAAAAAAGTGGTCAGTGCTCGAGACTCCTGAGCACTTTTCAAGAGTGCTCAGTACTCGAAGCACTTTTTGTCAGTGCTCGGTACAGTTCTGAGTGTAGGCTAGTATGGTATAAACCTGCAAAATGCCACTACGGGAATCGAAATATATTATTTCTCACTGTACCCAACCAAGTAGTTGAATTTTGTTTTGATTCAAACCAGAGGAAAACCTGCAGACTAGTTTCGAGGTTGTTGCCTCTCATCAGTGCAAGGGTAGGTCATTACAAACAGTTTTGAAGCCATCAGTTCTCCGTATGAATCATCACATCACTATGACTATTTGCTTTTTTTACACTGATCTTGCGCTGATGAAACGGGATTTAGGCGAGCAGAGCAAGAAGCTTCGAGTATCGGGGTTCCGAGATCCCCTCAAACATTTAAGCACAGAAACCAGAACATTTCGAGGGAGATCGATAAATAACGATATACGTTTTCAACTGAGGTTCCACCCTAATTACTCTCTTTCAAGGTCAACTATGAAAAAAAAACGAGATTGTTCTTTTCACCATAGAAAGAAACCTAGAGACTATCAGAGCTCTGAATCTTTTGGTAAAAACACAGATATTTCGACATCTGTTCTATACCTGAATTCTGAGCTGACCTAGAATAAACATATAGGAAAAGTGTTGACAAGATCGTGGATATCACTAATGATAGCCAGGCGCTTCTTCTAAGAACATGAACACTTGAATCCTTGGTTACAGACAGCGATAGTGTTAGCCTCGATATCGTATGGAGCCCTGCTATGGTGACAAAACGTAGGACAGGTGATTACCAGATAAAATCCTACGAAGGTTAGCCCTGCTCGGAGCTACTGGCGACTAGAAAATGTCTTCCCTGCATAGTAGCGAAGGCGATGCTGGAAGCCTACAGAAGTGATTAGGCCAATGGAGAAGCAATAGCAATGGCCTCACCGAAGCAATCAAGGAGGGTAATCTGATACACAGATGGCTCCAAGGCAAGCAATGGGGTAGATGAGAGCGACAACTGATATATCTAAAAAACTGACTAAATGTTCAAATATTATTTTTATGGGTATATTTATTTTATTTATATTTTATATTTTACGTATTTGTGTGTACCTTGTATTGCTTATCATTTACTTTGTCAACAAAAACTAGAGTTTTTCGATAATACAGTATATTTTGATTTGATTTGATTTGATTTGATTTGATTTGATTTGATTTGATTTGATTTGATTTGATTTGATTTGATTTGATTTGATTTGATTTGATTTGATTTGATTTGATTTGATTTGATTTGATTTGATTTGATTTGATTTGATTTGATTTGATTTGATTTGATTTGATTTGATTTGATTTGATTTGATTTGATTTGATTTGATTTGATTTGATTAACTCTATATTCATTCCAAGCAGAGGTAATGTCCATTTCCGTTTGCACCAAGGGTCCTATGAAGGAGCCTAAAAACCAATCTATAGTAATTTTCTTGGATAGTCAAGCAGCCATATCTCTGTTGAATGATTGAAGCTCGTGTCGGCTGGGAATGATCCTCCACGATTCACTGTTGCGTTAATAATCAACAGTGCTGCATCTAAGGTGGCTTATGGAGTCAGTAACAAGGCCTATTCAGAACACACAGCTAATGACCATAGCAGTCGATGCCAAAACACCAAGGAAAAAACAACAGTTACTGGGCTAGGACCAACCTGTGAAACCCTATTTGAGGATATCAAGCATGGTACAAAGAATTGGGTTGAAAAACATAACTAATCCTCCTGTGAGAATGTCCCAGGTAATTCTCACTGATAAAAGATGGTGACGGGGCTGGAGGGACCGGATACCAAAATACCGATAATGCGTCAAATCCGAAAGTCTGACTGGGCACTGCTACCCAGAAGACACGCCCACATTAGTTGTAGGTGCACCAAGACTGCATACTCTGGTTTTGTGATGGGGAGAATGAAACAGCCTCCCAAATAGTGTTTGAATGTGAATGAAGCTCTTGCTCGCATGATGATGCATATACAATAGCGAAGAAGATACCATCCTACAGGAAAATTTCTTGAGAAATCTACAAGAGTTTATCAGAACATCCGCGAAGTAGAACGGTTCTTTTCTTTGTAACGAATCATATAAGTTTCCTGAGAGAAACTCCTCAAAATTTGAACAAGGCCCATGATGTCGGAAAAAGGGCCAGAAAGGGATAGTTTTATGGCATATCTTCGCAACCGTTTGACATAATCCCGTCAAATCTGGTATCCCTGGATTTGCGATAATGATCTATAATCTATGACAACATAATATGATCCAGTATACGGGTTGTTTTTTTATGAAAAGTAACATGGTTTTCGTAGTGGTGGCCGTGCTGATAGAGCGTTCGCCTTTAGAGCGAAGGGTCGAGGGTTCAAATCCCCGCATGGTCATCGGTCTCGTGCATGGCATCACACGTTAAAAGGTAAGGGCTGCGTCTTCCCTAGCTCACACAAGTCTCTCGAAGACTTCCGAGGGTTGCGCGCAGGGGTGCAATCGGTTGACGGAAATGAGAATTTAACAATTTACTCTTTGACTGACCCCGTATACTTAATTTAAATAGACTTTAGAAACCCTGAAACTATCATGTATAGTGTTACGCTAGGTATCTCACTGAAAAAACCAACCACTTCCTCACATGTCATCAACTCTATAAATAGTCTTATGATGATTTTGACACTAGATATTCGGCTTCGAAAACGTATTTATTACTCACGTTCAACTTCAGTTTCACAGAACTTTCCGATCTGTTTTCGGTTTTACCCCAACCAGCCACCATCAACTTTTCCCCTGCGAACGTTTTTGATTGATCGAATGAAGTTTTTGGTAGACAAACTGGTTTGACGTAAGCTGAAACAACAAAATCATATGAATATTATATTTTGTCAAAGTACAATTGTTAAAATGTAGAATGTATAGAAGTTGAGTACGAAATTGATTTACGTCTTTCGGCAAGTAAAAAATTGTGTTAATCAAAATCAATGTTGACATAACGTTATTTCTCACACCAACTGTGAACAAAACAAGTATTCATCATGAAAAGCTGTTAAGTGGCTGAGACATAATTTTTGATACTCACAATCAATTATTAGATTCCCATTCGAACATAACTAAGAAAATTGATTAAAAGTTTGGTTTTGTGGAGAAAATGTAAAAATGCTTACTCAAGGAAATGTTTAAAATTGCTTTTCAACGGACTGACTTTTACCTAACACTCTAGATAGCAAATATCAACCTAAATAATTTCTTCCAGATTTTGTTTGACTATGTCGAAGACAGATTATTTCCTAATATAATAATATAGTTTCAATTAAGTTATGAAGTTATGATAAAGGAGGCAGATATAGTCTCCGAAACGTCAACGTTATTGAAAAAGTATTTTTTGTTATCTTGAACTTAGTTTTTCTGTTGTTTTTCTATCTGCTTCTTTGAACGGTTTCTTTGGAGTGCCACAAGGATCTCACCTCGGGCCTTTTCTGTTTATTATATACGAGAATGATATATCAGCCAGCTTAAAATTCAAAACTTTCTTCAGCAACGTTTTTTTGTGACCATCATATACCCATGTAATTGTGTAAGCAAGGAAAATGAGTAACCCCAAATTATTCCAACATCTAGTCTGGCCAATAGACATTTATCAAATATTGATCGAAAAAATATTCCCTGCTTCATTAATTAACGGCTGCAAATAACGAAAAGTTGTAGAGAACCTTCAATATGGAGCAAAATTCGAGCTTCCATTTTTTTTGAGAGCACACAATAACTTCCATTTCAATATAAAGTCAACGTCCGCCATCGTAGATTGGCTGCGATTTTTATTAGCTTCCACTCATGTGTTTTTGTGATCCCCATTCGCCCATGTAACTATGTTAGCAAAAAAAATTAGTACCCCCAAATTATACCGCTTAATTGAATTTGATTACATGGCATTAGGACTATCGTGATTTATTTAATTGTTCAACCATTTTTTTGTTGTTTTCTACAATTTTTGTCTTATCATTACGTCTCACGAAGTGTTTGTTACTTCTACAGCGCAATGATTGGTCAAACCGTTAAGTAAAACTTATTCTTTTCAATTCTTTTCAATTCGAAAAAATAATTTTGAGCATTCCTTCAAGATGATTTGCATAGTTGACTCACCTGAAAAAGGCACATTCCTTGCTAATCTCAGTAAACCAACATCATGATACTGATTGGTGTCATATGCGTCATATTGTTCATGAGCTATTGTTTCTTCTACTGGTATATTTAGAGGAGGAGGCGCACACTGACTGAAGAATTCGTTCTTGATACAGTCTGTTTCATTCTCCGTATTATATTCTCCAAGGCGGACACTCACTCTGGAATATAAATGTTGTTCAGCAATGGGAGAGAACTCATATTCATATTATCGCTTCAGATCCATTACAGTAAGTTTATCCAGCAATCAATAAAATATTTCTACAAATAATTTTTCTATTCATAGGCTAGTTACAACAGTTCCGATTCAGTTTTGGACTACACCAAATTTAGACATATATTCAAAAACAACGCAACACTCCTTTATTTTGAAGTATAATAGACCGAGACATGGTTGCGTCTTGCCCAGCTCGCACACGACAAGTATTTCGCAGACTTCTGATGATGACGCGTAGGTTGATGAAAAAAACAATTAATTTGACAATTTCAACAATATGAAAATAATCAAGTAACTATAGTAATATCAGGGTATCTAAGTATCATATTTGATTCCAAACTTATTTTTGATTCACACACCAAATGAATTGCAAACTATGCCTAACGAATGACATATCCTTAATTTGTGTTCAATATGTATTTGAGTACGGTAAGCTAAATTTCTCTTCCGTTAAATGCTTTTCTCATTATGAAACATATAATATTTATAATAAGGATCCTCCAAAAAAATTCAAAACAAATTTATTTGTCAAATATTTTTCGTAGTAAATAAAATTCAATCACGGAGTCGATATTGTCATAATTTTGGTTTTACAACACTTGCATCATAATTATTCATAATCATTGTGAAATGCACCTATAATCGCAAGAAATCTTCTAGATTGAAATCCGCCGTGCTCACTTACAATCGCAAGAAATCTTCTAGATTGAAATCTGCCGTGCTAGAAAACTTTTACTAGCTAACAACGACAATTTCTCATTTTATTCAATTGACATTTCAAATAAGCATCCATCTTAAAAATACGTGACATTGTATGTCACCTTCTCGATTAGATATAATAAAATATAAGGGAAATTAACCTGATCCAAAAATCATTTTCAGCGCATGATGCACGTGTTCAAGTGCCTTCAAAGCAATCTCAACGTTAAGGGCACTCCACTTCGCGTCGTTTCCTCAAACTAGTGCTTTAAAGACTCACTTGAACGTGAGTGAAAATGGTATGAAGCACACCTTCGTACATTGTACTAGACATTGTAAGAATATTGTAAAGAAAAAAAAGTATGCTTTAGTGGACTGTTTCTATATCTCTATAACTAATGAACACATAGATAAATAAATAAACTTCTAACGGAGGAAGATGTGTGCATGCATTTATGGAAACTTTAGCATCACAAATTGATTGTTTTGAAAAAGGTATAATTCTTTGTCTCAAACCTGAAAAAGCGAATAAACAATGTGGAGTATGACTCTTGTTGGACCTATAGATTGAATGGTACAAAATTTTCTACTAGCTTGGCGCACCCAGTTTATACCCAGTAGCGGGAAATACCATGGATTTGGAGTCTCTTCATCCAACTTGGAGAGTTGTGCCCAAAGCAGATGAATAAAAATTATGGATGGACTAAATGATTCAGCCACATTGATATCAGGATATCTTGGAAATCATAATGATACAAAATGAATTGGCCGAATTAATGAACAATTAATTAAATCAAGAGTTAATATATCTACTAATTTATATTCACTGGCGTGAAAATAATGAGATGATATGACTGTGCACAGAGTAGATTATTGTAGTAATCAACGAAGCGAAAAGAATTTTGGTTGTTTTATGATGTAATATCTTGAAATAACACATCATCTGATACCTTGAGAAACCATGAAAATTCTCCCAAAATAACGCATACAATAGTTCATGACAGAACTTCAATAGACCACCCCTTTATTACTCTCCACCCTGGCGTGTAGACATATTCTCCTATTTATTTTTTTCAGATTATTTCAATGATTTTATTTTTGAATAAAATGTAAAAGAAAATTCCACATCAATAAAACTGGAAAGATGATGATTTTGAAATACCACCAAAAATATAGTGGCCTACGATTTGATATGCTTGATGAATTTTTCAATGTAGTTACTTAATAGCTCCTAAATATGATCTTATCCAAGAGATATCTTTTGGTGGAGGCATGTTAACTATGGCTTCTGTTTTCACAGGTCCCAGTTCAATTCCATCTTTATTCATAATACTTCACAATTACCTGCTTTCAGGAACCGAAAATTTGCACTTTCGAATGTTAAGATGAAATCCATAACTACGAATAGGTTCAAAAAGTTTGAATACATTTTCTTGGTGGTGTTCTTCGGTTTGTCCAGAAACTATAATAACATATATGTAAGCGGCAACACCATCAAGTCCTGATGTCGAATATTTGCGAAAATCTTCATGAACTTCAACTTGTAGAAACGCATCTGAAAAATCGATTACGCTAAAAACACATGAGTTTGCGAGCTTAGTGAATTTATCTTCGGGACTTGGTAAAGGGCACTGGTGAGATTGAAGAACATCATTTAACCCTGTAGAGTAATCGCCACAAATTCGAACATCGCCTCTGGATGCAGCTCGTTCGGAGAATTCAATAGGTGTGATTATATTCAACTTTTCAAGTCTTTGTAGTTCTTCTTCTACTTCAGGAAAGGTAGCATAGGCTACTGGTTGTTTGGCCTTGAATACTGGTTTACTTCCAGGTACAAAACTGAACAAAACCTTCAGTTCCGTACATAATCCCAAACTGTCATCAAATACGTCACGAAAATTACGTTTCAGTTCATCCGCAGTTGAAATTTATCCAGATGGTGGCGACTTTGCTGTGATTTCATTGCATACTGCATACTACATTTAGAGGAATGTCCCATAATCCAAATTTTGTTATCCAGTCAATACCTAGTAATTTCAGTTTCGGCACAATGGTAATAACTTGTTGCTGTGTACCATATTGCAATTGAATTCGGAATGTGAGTCCTGTGAGTCATCAACTGTTGACCATATTCGTTAGGAAATTACCTTCCCATCAGATGCAGTGTCGATCTGTAGTTTAACTGGAACGCCATTTATTGAAACTTCAATGTACTTTCTGCCGTCTATTTGATTGACCTGAAAAACTCCTTTAGCCAGACAAAATCGCCTGTGATTTTTTTTTGTAAAGCAGTAACCTTATTTCTTAGCAATCTGGTTATATCTTCTGCATTTATGCTTCCTGAAAAGACAGTTTTTCGAAAAATGAAGTGGGCCTCGGAACCAACAGGGACATTTTGGAACAATTTCAGTTGAAGATCGTGATTTGGATATGGATGGATGGTTCTGTCCTGATTGATTATGGATGTAGATGGATGATTCTCATTTCGCTTCTCGTGTTTTATTTTGTGCACATTCGAGGAACTTTGTACCATAGAAATATCTCGCTTCAAATTCAGGATTCTTTGACATTCAATAGTCAAATCTTGCATATTGATGTTATCAGCTTCTTTTCCATCGATTTTCAAAAGCAACTTCATCTTCACATCTGTATCTTTACCTGACTGAAGTTCACAAATGAAAATTAGACACTTGGAATGATCAGGAGTGATTTGTCTTATTTTGAAGTCTTCACATAATTTATTGACTTTGGAAGCGTATGCCACGGAATCTTCTGAACTGGACTTCATTAGTTTCATGCACTAATATCGCGTATTGAAAATTGATGTTTCGGTTCCAAACATATTGAGTAATCGATGCAGCAAGAAAACACAAAGTCGTCTCCAAAATTTAAATTGTGGAGACGACTTTGTGTTTTCTTGCTGCATCGCTTAACTATACCACTCCACTTCGAGATACAATGGACTTCTACCACAGATATATTGAGTAATGTTTGAACCGTTTCTTATTTATATTCAATTTCCTTTGAATCTTTTGGAATAATCATGTTCACTTACTGTTGATGACAAGTAGTATCTAGTTTTCTCAGAAGTGACCGGACTTTTGCTGCATCTGAGAGTTTCTGTGCATTTTCAGTGAATAAGCTTTCATACGTTCGGTACCCATCTATCAAATGTAGAGCTCTCTCGTTCATAATGAAACACTTTGATACCGTTCCCAAGACTTTCCATGATCAACTCATCACTAACTTTAGCTAATGCAAGATTTTTTGATAACTGAATCAGGAATTCTTGTTGATTCTTCATCAGCTGTTCTTTATGTAATTGAGCTTGTGTTTGCTGTGCCTTTATGAATTCCAATATGGATATCTGAAAATGTTCTGACATGATTAACTTTTTCAGACTTTGATGTATTCACGTTAACTATCCTCGTCGCCAACTGTTACGATCTTGAGTCGTGATTAACCATATATTTTCAATTCAAGATATTCAATATGAAGGAAAGCAGGTTCATCTTTTTATAATGACAGTAACGAAAAGAATTAACATGTCAGTGGTACATATTTGTTTTTCCATTTATATAATGCCGAGCTCACTTCCCAACAAAACTCTGACCGTAGCATTAGATATTTCCAAGGCGTTTGGTCGCGTTTGATGGCATCAGGGACTCCGTACCAAGCTTCTATCATTTGGCGTGCCCCCCAGTTGTTTTCCTTGCTATCAATATTTCTCTTAAACAGATCTTTTTCCGTGGTAGTAGATGGAGCTTCATCCGACATTATACCTTCAAATGCTGGTGTTCCGCACGGATTCATTCTAGTCCAAAACATTAATTATTTGTTGGGAGCTATCTTATGCTCAGTGCACAGCTTTACTTGAACGATAATAGCCTTCATACCGCTTTCCCTTCCAAAGTTCAGATATCAGTTAGTGAAACCGGAAGAAAACGGGAAGGAACGTGAACGATTCAAATATGTACTTGGCAAAAATTCTGTTTCCAGAATGTAAAATTTGTAAAATTTGTTTTTACGAAACTCCCAGGTTTTCGGAGAAAACCCCTCAAAAGCAGAGCTTGTGCGAGCAAGGGAGATCCGGGACCTACAGTTTAAATAAAAGTGGAATCCGAACCACTTCAGCTCAGTGATACACGACCGGGGATCGAACCCGGACCGTCTGGGTGGAAGCCAAACGCTTTAACACCTCGACCACTTCGCAACTTGATAGAATTCGATGCGATCAAAATCGAAGCATGTCTTTTCTCACAGTGGCCAACGCATTTATAGCAGGAGTATACATATCAATCAAGCCCCCCATTTCGATACTCAGTATTACCATCAGCAGTACCGTCTTCATTTTTGTTTGTTCCAGATTCTGTGCCTGTACCTGTGTTTCTTGAACTAATCATTTTAGTCCACAAGTTCGTCGAAAACTTTTCATCGGGAGGAACATAAAAATGATAAACTTTACAGGGTGTCCCATTAATAAGTTTGAATCTGATGTCACGTGACCGTAAACAAAAAGCTCATTGGATAACATAATATCAAAAAAAGCTTCACCAATTGCTTTAATTCAGAACCCCAAAATTACAATTCTCCACTACTTTCGAGTTCCGAGATATTTCCTGTCCTGCCACAGACGGGTAGGGATGGGGTAGTATTGCATTTTTGAGGTGATAGGTTTTTGTCTCGTCACAAAGGTCCCTACAATTGTTGTGAGATATCTGTATATCCAAATGATCGATCATTCGAATGATGATTAGTTGATTTGAATAATTCGAATACTCATCTGTCGATTATGCCTATCACTAATATACAATGATGCAACAGTTTCTGCTATAGCAGCTAGCTCGCTGAATTTATTCTTCACTACCTTAACTTCGAAAATAAATTTACTTTGGATTATTTCTGGACGTAAGCTAATAATAAGTGAGAATTAGTGAGCAAACTTCTGATAAATTCTTAATCGACTCTGGTATCCCCCAAGGGAGCGTCCTTGGCCTTTTGATATGGCTACTATTCATCAATGACCTTCCTGATTACATAAGCGACGGAGATGTATTTTTGTTCGCAGATGATACATCCATAAGAGTATCCAGCAATCACATAAACGAGCTAATCAAAAACGAATAATGCTCTTTTTCTATTTGACAACTGGTTTAGCAAGAGTCGTTCAATCATGAATTACTCCTATCGCCGTTCAACACCTGTTTTTTTTTGCAATTTCCTTCAACCGGTTACGCAACCCTACGCTCAACTCTCATAAGCCTCTCATAAGACTTGTGCGAGCCAGGGAAGACGTAGACTTTACCCTTTAACGTGTGATACCAAGCACGAGACCGTTGACCATGCTGGTAATCGAATCCACTACCCAATGATTGAGGAACTTACGCTTTACCATAGCATACAGCACTGTTTCAAGAAAGCTGCAAATTTCTTGGTTTGACCACCAATAGTTCCCGAGTCTTTCTCGTACAAAAAAAATCATTCGCTTGATGTTCCACATGGATTGTGGAGAGTCCCACAGAAATATCTTCAAGGATAAAGAATTTCTAACTTTCACTTGTATGCTTAGTTATATAAACTACTGCTTCACGCATACACTTATAAAAATAGTCTGATGCAAAATTATAATTTTCGTAGCTATTAAACTACAAAAAAAAAAATTGGACTGGAACTAGCTTCATACATCAACTATAGAAAATCTCCAAAATATGTAGGCGCAAACTATTTTAATTTACTACCCAATGAATTGAAAAACCAATCGAATTTGTTCAGATTAAAGTCTAAACTAAAGTCTTTTCTACTTCTGAATGAATTTTATGGTATAAAAGAATTCATGTTGTGTTGCCAGCGTATTAACTGTTTGCAATTATTATATTGGATAGTTTAAAATTTCTATTCATGTTATAGACATTCACATTTTAGATCTTATAACTGACTGACGGTATAACTGGGAATGTGTCCCAAATTTTAAAGTGTTGCTCTAGGACAGTAGTGGTTAGAGACATTATATGGGCCGTGGTGGTCGGCTGGTAGAGCGTTCGCCTCTCAAGGGCAGGGTTTGGGGGTTCGATTTTCAGCATGGTCACCGGTCTTGTGCATGGCATCACACGTTGAAATGTAAGGGCTGAGTCTTCCCTAGCTCACACAAGTCTCTCGAAGACTTCTGAGGATTGCGCGTAGTGGTGTAACAGGTTAACAATTTCAACATTAAAAAATATTTATATTGAAAATATCACTGCTCTGGCAGAAATGCATTTATGGAGATCTTTTTATTTTATAACCATTCATAAAAAAACGCAGGAGGGCCACAAGAGATGTTCTATCATTTCGATGTTTATTTCGACAAGCAAGTCAAAATTTCGAGAAAAAAGTTGCAATTTCAACTTTTTCTTTAAATTTCAACATTGACATATGAACTAGCAATCTGACATGGAATGGAATCACTGAAATATTATAAACTTCAGTGATATACATACCTACATGATGATGAAATTATAAAATAAAATAGGTAATAACTACCTAAATTTCATCAGCTCTTCACGTATTCAATAATCGATAGGTGAGAAAGAAAATTTCCAACTGAAGGACATTCTAAATCTCAAAGCACGTTCAGAAAAAAATACAAATCCACTTACAATTTCCATGATCTCGGGAGGTCCTTTCCTTTTATGCAATGGGCAGCAGTTAGAATATATCTTGAATTTATCAGAACACCTCCACAATAAAATCCATGTTTTCTGTCGTCTGGAAAACAAATGAGCAATCATTTTATGTAATCACTCTTAGTGATCAGGAATATCCAGAAATTTGAATATAATAATCTGAAGGGTTTTTTGTTATAGTTAATATATACATAATTGATTAGTGAGTGGTCGATTACTCATTTGATATCAATGATATCATTGAGAAATTCTGTTTTCATTCCTCTTGTTATTATTCGATTGATCCTAATATTATACCAGGTGTCCACGAGAAGTGGCTCGCCCTTATAAATAACTTTTTTATTTGTCAAGATAATGGAATGAAATTTGATGGAAATGTTCCTATACGACATGAAACTGCGTTTTCCGACAAGTAATTTAGCGTCGTGCAACTTCCGGTCTCACCAGAAGCGACATAAACTTTCGATTTTTAAATGTGGCATCCGGTATTTTTTCATTCCTTTTTTTCCTTATGAAATATTGAACTCAACCATGTATCACTTGTCACTTCTTGAAACCAAACTGTTTTTTATTTTTAAATACATTTTTCATTCTACACGGCTGTGGATAACTTCAAATCACTAATTTCAGTTCTAAAATCTTGGGAAAATTACAAGTTATTTGTCGAAATGTATCTGCTATGTGAAATTTGATTTTTGAATTTTCTGTTACTCATTTTTTCAAATGGCAACATGGTGGCTCGTCGGGTTAGAAGAAAAAAGCATTTTATCACGATTAATTTGATTCAAACAAACTTTCATTGAAAAACTTTAAAAGCATTACATGATATGAATGTATAGAGCAACCTGTAACCAACAAAACTGATAAAACAAAACCTTCAATCCAAAACCTGTATAAAAAACATGTTTTTTAAACAATGACGCACACAATAATTACCTAATTTACGTTTGACGAAGCAAGGCAAACTAAGATGTCGACCTCATATTTTTGTTTTATCAGTTGTATCGGTCACAGGTTACTGGATTCATTTGAATCTTATTTTCCCAGAGGAATTGCCTGCGCGAGTAGAGAACAGATGAACACAATTATAGTCATATTTTCAAATTAGATAGCTGTGACCTCATAATGATTTGATCCATGCATCCAATTATAATTCTGTATTTTGAATAATATGAAAAATAATAGAATTACTTCACTCTAGGTATGATTTCATATTCTCATCACCCCCGTATCCTATGATGCATTTTAATTCCGAAGAGATGCAGATGATGATGAAATGAAAATGATCTGGGATTTACTTTTACAATGAACAAAAAACTGGGCATTAATAATTTAATTTCATTTCGATTAGCTATTTTTTTGCAGGACCCCATTTGGATAACTTGTTTGTTTTTAGTGACCTCTAAAATTATCCTTTTCTGAATTTAAAAAATTTGCGAAACTGTAAACGATTGATTTCCAACACTATTTATGTCTCACCTCTTTCGTATTCCACCAAACACATCCAAGGAAATTCTTGAAGACCTGCTTCGCTTCCACCGTATATTTTATCTTGAGTTTCAACACCACACACATCGGTTGTAGGCAGAAGAGGGCTGTCAATTGGGCGTGCTGAAAAATTAGAATTTGTCATTTCGAGAGAGAGTTTATTTATATCTTCGCATACTGATATGAATGCACAAATTAAGGAGACAAAGGGACAAAGAAGAATTTTGTTCTAAAATGGTGAGTAAAATAATATTAACAATCGATTTGATTGATAGGTAAACAGAAATTAATTACAATCATTCTCACCTATCAAGATGCAGAGATGGCTCTGATTCAACTCAATTGAGAGTTGAACGAGTGCTTTCTTTCACTCAACCTGTGGAACTAAAATCTAAACTAAAACTAAACCAACATTTTGATTTGACAGAGTATTAATATTTGTAGCTTATTCAAAATTATGTTATATTAGGATAGTGCAATTGTTTTTGAATACATGAACGTTATGGGAAGAATAATCTTACAGGGATAACACTAAGCATACTATAAAGTTAAAATCGAACTTGATGTAACTGAGATGAACTGTTAGTTCATCTAGATTTTTATTTGAAGACCTAATATGCGTGTGAAATATTTCAATGTTTTCTCAATGTGCTGGACTATTGGTCCACTGAATCCGAAAGTACCTATTGTGCTAATTTTCCGTTAACTTCAAGAAAGTTGACTTTTATCATAACAGATCCTCATAGTATTCAACTTTAGCCTCGAGTCAATGCTCCATCCCTTTTGACCTGTTCCTTCTGCTTATTCGTCGAGTGCTGTATTTTGTCGATTACAATTTATTTTTTAATAGTATGATGGATGTATATGAGAATATTTAGCAGTTCCACTAGCTGTTCAATAGAAGAATAAACATAAAAATAATAGTTTGGTCTAAGAACCAGTCATAATAGTATGAGTTCATGTTTTATCAATTGAATATTCATTCAAAAAAAATTATATTATGATAGAATTGGGAATAAGAGTTTTTCTTTGCTCGTGTTACTCTTCTTCATGAAGATCAAGATGTGAAATCAATGTCTTATCTTCTGATTATTCAGAGCGCCGGCACTATTGTGGAGAATGAAAAGAAGATATCTTTGTATTGATTAAAATAAATTCCCTTATCTCAGCTTCCTTACACAGAACTGAAGTATTCAAAGTAAGGTATTCGCAGTCAAAGTTTACTGATCAACAATTGCCATTGGCCGACTAGAATAATTAAAAATCTAAATTCATGTGTCATTCAATGTAATCTGTGGAAAAAGCTCAAATATCAAATTAGTACATTCTGCAAATTGTTCAGATTTCCATGCGACACCAAATGATGCGGTTGACCTCTTCCTAGTAAATAGTGAACTTTAAGTATTTCATTTGAAATAACAGATCAATAATTTGAGTGATATTCCCTAGATGATTATATATTTAATTGAAAAATATACAGGAAGACCAAGGATCACATTGCAAAACGTTTAAGACAAGTTTTTTTTGGTTGAAAATATTTTTTTTTCTCATGTATCCTAACTAAAGAATCAGTTTTCAAATTAATTACTCAAATTTTTTTTTGTTGATTTTGATAAAACATTTGGGGTAATAAGGTGGAGGGGCCTATTTTTATGTACCTAGAATAAACTTATTTATTCCAATGACGTCACAGTGAGTAATCTAATTTATATTATGACACATCATTGCATACCACGATTTTGCCGTTCAATTTTTTTAGTCTAACAAATTAAAGATAATTTTTTTTGTTTTCTCAATTTTTTTCGTATCTCACTTCATTTTTGAGGAAAATTTTAAATCTGTTCTCCTACACATAACAGCAATATACTACTACTATTACTATTAAACACCTTTGCTGCGTAAATAAGGTCGAGATCTTCCCCATTGTACGGGATATGTTTTTCTTCATCAGAAATAGTTGACTCACACCATTAGGCGTCACTCGCACATAGTGGAAGGATCAGATGCTGCCAATTGACGTCATACGCAGCGACTGAATAGTTTATATCATGAGCAACTCATTTATTCAATTTTGTTAGAAAACTTGTAACTTCCAAAAATCCACAAAAACTGCTAATAATAACCACCACGTTTTTTAATGCCAAGTACACACCTACGGACGACATATTATGCAGCTGCATAGCTACACAGCTGCTGATGTGATGTCTCTCGTGCTCTCGTTGAACAATACTTTCCCGGAAAGTACTTTTGTTGTTGGTGGGCTAATCAAAAACTTTGGTTTCTATTGTACCCCGTACAAAAAAATATCGATAGGGATTGAGTCAGGGAAGCGTACCGGCCAAGAAAAGGGGCTGTTTTGACCGGAACCTATCAATCGAGATATCTTTTTCCCCAAACTCATTCACTGCTCGACTTTCTACTCACAATCTATAGAGACCTATTCTCATCCATCGAGTATTTACAACCTACCGGATGCAGCGACCACATCTGTATTCGAGCAAAGGATGAGAGCTAATCTCTACATCACTGATGGGACAACTCTTCAGCTGTAAAAACATGGCAGATACCTGATAGAAACGTATTATGTACTCGAACAAATAGATGAAACCTGTCCGCTCCAGACTGCCGATCCAAAGAAGACGCCGTGGTTAAATAGAAACCTTCAACATGGCATAACCACTGAAAAAGATTTATGGCAAAGCTTCAAAAATTATCCCACAGAGAAGAATTCCGTCAAGCACAGGCCATTTTCGAATGAACTGACTGAAAAACTAAGATATGTCAGAATTTCATGTGGAAATCGAATCCCACTGAAAGGATCCAAGGCATTTCATAGTTATAAATGGAGTGAACACTCTACCAAAGTGTAAACAAGTTGATGTGATAATTCTCAATCTCGACGAAATTACTCGTATTATCATTTCCATTAATGATGTTTCTAAAACCAAAGAAATTTTTTTATTTCACTTACGTGAAATCAAAACAATAACATCTCCTGGGCCTCAAGTACCTCTGAGTACCTCCACTCGTACTCAGAAACTGTGCTTATGAACTGGTATTGTCCTCCTCAATGGTAATGTAACACAGCTTGTAAACGCCCTAGCAAGAGCAGGGGCAGCATCAACTCTTTTCGGACCGGAACCAGCCCACGGAATTTCGTTTGGGGACATCAAGCAGAACACGAAGGAATGAGTGAAGAACCATCACCAACCTTCCTGGATGAAAGCACATGGTAATACTCACAGAAAGATGATGGTGATGGGGCCAGAACTGTCTCAGAAAGGTGGTAGGACTCCTAACAGGGCACTGCCACCTGAGAAAACACCTGCACATGCTGGGGATACACCAAGACTCCACACTATGCAGGTTTTGTGGTGAGGAAGAAGAAACAGCCTCCGACATAATATTCCAATGCGAAGCCCTGGCTCGCATAAGGATTGATATCTTCGGACATTGCATTGCAGAAGATATCATCCCACAGGGAAACCTCGTGAGCAATCTCCAGGAGTTCATCAGAAGATCGGGAGTACTCACGAGATAGACCTGACAGCGGGGAGTAGAAAGGTTCTACTCAGAATTACCTGCACCTCGGCCGATAGCCAGCCCCGCCGAGCTCTAATAATATTAATAAAATACAGCCTGAAAACCGAAAAAATTCCTGGTCAATGGAATAACACCAGTGTGTAATCCCCATTTTCAAGAAAATTGCTGAGTTCAGCGTTGAGAACTATAGGCCAGTGTGCGTCCCCAAAATAGTCTTGGAAAAAGTTACATTTCGAGATTTTCTCATCTTATTCCAAATAATCAGCTTGGATTTCTTCCTGGCAGGTCAGTATCATCGAATCTTCTGGCAGTCGACTAATGGACGAAAACTTTGGATAACTCAATACCCATCGACGTCATATATTTTAATTTTTGTCGAGCGATCGACAGAATACTCCACCTACTCCTCCTGCACGAAATAGAACATATGGGCATGATTGCTTAGTTGCCTGCAGATATTCCTAAGTCAATTACAATATCAGAACAAGTATCTGGTCACCATTCTGTAACGAAATAAGTCGAGACCGGTGATATCCAAGGTTTTGTCTTGGGTCCTACACTATTCCTTAACTACATAATGGATAATCATAATGTCGTTATATTTCCTAAACCTACTATAACTCTGAGATGCGCTTTACTGGAGTCTGGCAGTTTGTCAAAGTCCTGTTTTTTCTTGTACAAGCAATAAATGCTTTGGAATGAGCTAGGTCCGGCAGACTAGGCCAGTACTCGAGTCTTTTACTGTCTGCCCGAGCTGTTATGACATTCTTGGAAGTTCTATATGCTAAACCGATTACCAGTTCTGGTCCAGTGGATGTTGATTCGGCACCTTTTTTGCTAGGGCATCCGCTATTTCGTTTCCTTCTAGGCCTGTGTGACCTGATATCCAGACTAGGGTAACGTTGTTGCGTTGCGCTAGTTGGTTTAAGTTGTTCCATACTGCTCTAGATTTAAAATAGTTGGATTCAAGCACTTTCAGTGCTGCGTAACTATCTGAAAATATTTTTATTGTTTTTCGTGTGTGGTGTCGATTTTCCAACTCTCTTGCACACATTTCAATAGCAAATACCTCTGCCTGAAATATCGTAGCTAGTTAACCCATACTAAATGAGCGTTTCACTACTGGGTTCATTCCATATATGCCGTCTCCGACACCATCCAAAGTTTTGGAAACATCGGTAAACCAACGTTCATTTACCCTACATAGGTCGGTTTCATTCCGGACTCAGTCTTCTCTTTCTTGGTAGAGTCTTGCCTCTTTTGCCAGAACTATGTGGAGAGGAAGTAATCCAAGGAGGGCTTCCATTGCTGCCGTTGGAGTGAGGCTTCCGTAATCGCCAGGGACGCTTTTCTCTGTAATCCGTTAAGTTTAGCAAGGGCCATTTTGTTCTGGCCCTTGCTCCACCAGACTACAGAGCAGTACGTGATCATTGGTCGTATGACGGTTACGTAATGCCAATATGCGTGTTTTGGTGACATGCCCCATGTTTTTCCACATATTCTGCGGCATGTCCATATTGATAGGCTAGCCTTCCAGATAGTCTCTTCCAAATGCGAGTTCCAGTTCAGCTTTTCATCTAGATATTTTGCTTCACTCGCAAAAGGAATTATTAACACCGTTGATGGAAGCAGGTTTTAAATTTTCCAGCTTCCCTATCCTGGTGAAAGGTACTATGACCATTTTGTATGGGTTAATGTACATTTCCTTCCTCTCACACCATTTATAAATGGTATTCAATATATCCTGAAGGACGTGGGAGATCATCTCTTCGGATTTATCGTTCATTACTAGGAGCAGATTGTTAGCATATGATTGCAGATCGACCTCCCAGAGTGAGAGGAATGGCCAGCAAATCATCCTCCAGCAGTGTCCCCTGGGGACAGCCCCTAGCTGACTTGAAATTGACACTTTCCCCCCGTAGAGGACGTTATAGTTCTGTTGTATTGATTATAATCCAACCTCTAATTTTTCCTGAGTTGTTTCAACTTTACACGTCACTTGATATTTCGAAAATGTGTAGTTCTGACCGTATCAAGACAGTGTTGTGTATGGAGTGAACTTGCTGAAAATTCTCAAAAACTTAAGAATAAGAAATGCCCACTCATTTACAAGATTCAAATTTCTTGCCGTATTACGACAGTAAAGGTATCGATACAAATCTTCAGGTGATGCTCGTGTTCATCTTCACTTAGTTGATATTATCGTGAACCGTCAAAGGGTTCGTGGTAGGTTAGACCTCCAGCATTCTGTATCGAACAAACAGGCACACGATGTATGATTTCATCCATTAGTTAGAACTATATGGTCCAGAAATGAACGAACATATTTCGAACATAAACCATTCATCTGGATATCAATTTTCGGTACTCACCTTCGCTACTAGGAATTTGCGGCCTGGATGTGGAAGGTGCTTGAGTTTCAAACGGACAGCATACTTTGGGCAGAGTGCCTTCGAAACCACATTGAGATCTTCTCAGGTAATCGGCATCTTGAGATTTGATTGGGCGCTTTTGTAGAAGAGCAAATAAACTGGGGCATGTATTTATCACCTTGCAATCTCCCCTCTCGCTCCTAGGTGTGGAGCATGGTTCCATGTATTCTGCAATGGAAAAAAATCAATCAAGTATTGTAAAATCATAAAGTTTCTGCCGCGGGCTGAAGTTCGTATTCGGTTCCACTAGCTTACAAAATTATTTCAACTGTTGTTTTTTAATAGGCATTAGAGACTAGTGCTCAGTGTCGACCATTGAGAACCCATTAAACACAAGATATCCATGATTGGTCCATGCGGACCGGACATGGATATTGAATGTCCATTGTATGTCCGGATACTACTGGTACAATGGATATACAGCCGTTTGAGGATATCCAATGGAAATTCATTTCTCTAAATTGACTGAAAATTCAGTTGAAAACAGGAATTGTACGTCCATTGTACCTTTATCCTTATTCATCAGGGCCGAGCAATGGACTTCTGAAAACTGTAAAGGCACCTTTTAGCGCACTTTTATTGTTATTGCTATACGCGTTTTAATGTAAATTCAATTATTCAATGAATTTTTTGGATTTTTTGAATCACCAACGAGCAATTCTGACAACTTTTATTATAGTTTACATATGGCTCAATGACATGTCAATTTCATAGAGAGAGACATATCTAAAAATTTACAATTTAATGATTGTAGCTTTTATGGAACAAATAATTAATAAATACGCGAAATTTAATTTACTGTTAGGCTGTTTTATTTCGTACCATAATTAGTATAAGCAGTGTCACAGTATAAACACATAATGTTCTTTGTTTTGCTTCTGTTGGTAGGAACGTTTCCGATACCAGTTGACAACTCGGAATTTCATTAAGTTCCGAGATCAAAATCGGAAACTAGTGAAGAATATTAAAAAATTATAGATATATGTAGCCTTACAACGCCTTCGTACTCCACCAATAAGAAATATCGGATGAATCATTTATAGACTGGGAGATGGTGACAGATTTCAGGTAACGATTTTCTCGTTTATGCCTTTGAGACCAGTGAAAGATATAAAAACTCTGACCAGCATGATGAAAAATTTGAGCGGTCACCGCGTGGTCTTCATATAAAAAATTCAATTCCGACACTCAACCTCACTTCGACATCCTCAAACCTTATGCCAATTTTTTTATGGGACATGATGGAAATTTCCATTATTTCAATTTGCAGCAACGAGAAAAACGTATAAATAAAAAAATTACAAGTTTACGCCATCATTGGTAACCTTTGGTCACGTGCAACCATTATGCCAAAACAAATATATTTTTTGATAAAAATCGAATTTTTGAAATGAAAGCCACGCGGCGACTGCTTAAATTTTTCGTCATTCTTGTCAGAATTTTCATATCTTTCACTGGTCTCAGAGGCATAACCACCTCCCAGTCTATTATCCTCGATATGTTAAGTAGTACAGCCAAGAAGTAATTTTTATTACTTCTTATCTAATGTAGTGAACATCACCATATACAATTAAAAACTCAGAAAATTACTTTGGGAAAAGAAAAGATGGATATGCGGAAGGTTTTTCTCGTGCTTTGAGGTCCGCTACTGATAGATTTTTTGTGATATATTGAAGTACGGTTACATGATTATGTAACAATAGTGTTCGATACCAATAATCTAAGTAATAACAAAAATTTCCATCTTGACTTAAAACACTTTTTATCACTGTGGAGATGTCATAAGCCTCTAGAACAAATTTTAAATAACAAAATGAAGAAAAAAATCATATATTCCAGGAAATGTAACAGGGGCATTTCTCTGGATCACTTGTATGACCTTAGATATGAAGGTGATGAATTTAATATTTTTAAAAGTGCTAAATGCTTCATCTTATCTTCATGTATGAAATACATCTTTAAAAACTGTGTATTTTCTATTGGGGTTTCATATCTAGTAAAAAAAATTAGATCCATTAAATTAACTGAAGTATACAGCCATAAAAAATTATATTCAAGTATGACAAAATTTCATGGCCTCCTTCAGTTCTCTCAAGAAACAAGTTCATTAGCTCGTGATTTGGAGGGGTGAACTTTTTTTTTACCAAGCAGTGCAACAATTTATTTCCCGTTGAAGAAGTCACAGATATCTCTCTACCCTTTTCTGCACATTACATTCGATATATGAAATTTATCGATGCTCAAAGTGACCCATACGTTGCGTATACGCTTTGTTGATAAATTATGTAGAATTTGGTAAACCATAAATCTAGTTGAAATTAGCATCGTCAGAATACAATAAGAACAGCGTTATAATGGCGTAAAAATTATTGAAATATGCTGATAACCAAGCTCGTACATTCAAAATGTACTATTGAAGAAACAATTATGAGATTGCATCAATTTCTAAAATCGGAATATATTTCAATGCTATTTGCCGTACTGAATTTCGACTCCCCCTCGTAATTGTTCGAGATTGATGAGGTCTAGGAATTGATTTACAAACGAATAATCATACTTGCGTAGTATTTAGACTCCAACCCACAAGAGGCAAATTCTGTACCTCTGCCCCACCTGTTGCCCCACAGGTCTTTCAGTTTGTAATGTATCATATCCACTTAAAATAGATAATGATTTCAATTGATTAGAAATTTTAGGAATGAGAGACAGAAATTGCTTCAAGAGGTGAAATCAATGCTTATAGTAATAAATACATAGCAATTTATATTATAAAAACAGTATGATCCATAAAACAAAAAACAGTTGAATACAATAATACATTTAAAAGAGCCAACAAAGGAAAGTCAGTCATTGCAATTTACCGAACTGACTATATACAAAAAACACAGAATTTCCTCAATTCGGATACCTACATATAATATTTTGCAAAAAGATCCCACTTATATGTACCAGCAACAAATGAAAGAAACATTAAAGTCGATCCAATAAACTGTAGTAAATTTGAAGTCTTAATTGTTTTAATATATTTATTTCACATACAAACTATGAGTACTAGGTAATTTATATAATTTATTTAATTTATATAATTCATCTGATTCACTTACTATTCTGTTTATGCGCACTCTGTCTATCGCTTCCAAACGTCCGCTGGCGCAATGCTTTTATACACAAAGGGGCTCTAACCGGAGATTTCCAGAAAGCCGAGATTATTCGCCCGCATTCGACTAGTCGCTTCCAGGGGTTTCATCGCCCGCTGGCGCTCTGAAGTGATGGTGAGGTGAGCCACGTCGATGGGGCGACATGTCCGGCCTCAGAAATATAACAAAACCTTCAATGTTAGAGAAAAGTCTAATTTAATTGTTATGAATTCGCAAACTCCAAAATTCTATTCTTTTTTTAAATCAGATAAGGAAAACAAACATATCAGACGATTAGTGTCTAGTGGAACACCCTCATCGGTTGAAATTACTAAAAAACGTACCCCTTTAATTCAAGTTGTAACGACCTTTCGTCGTTACGCGTCTCTTTGACACCCGAGTCCAGGTTTCGGAATTCTCGGGCGCCACCTCTGTTTAACGTGGGAAGGCCACTTGCTCCGGGCAGTCTCAGTGGAGAAAATGATACTCCAGGAGTCACAATGTATTGACGAAAGTTCGGTGGCCTGGAAGGCAGGCTGTAATTGCCTATCCTGGGTTCGAATCCTGGGTACCTGCTGCTGTTTGATGGAACGCTCAAAAGCAATTAAATTGATTAGAGGGGAAAGAAACAGTTGATTGATCAAATGAAACACCAAATAATTATCCCAATTGCTTTTACTCATATTACGTCACGGTATGCAACACTCTCAGTATAACTATGTATTTCAATAACCAAGCACTATTCTAAAATGCACAAACTGGAAAACAAATCACTTTATATCCTATATATGCAAGCGGAAGCAACAACAGGGGTATTAATATTAAAAGCAAGGTGGGGGACAGGTATTTATTAGTCAAGCGGTTATAAACGGAAGCCTACGGGGTCAAAGCGGTTACGGCAAGCGATGTGTGAATGCAAGTTCTGAATTCAGCCAAAGCTCCACCTCTTGGGGTCGTAATTCTCAGACTATACGGCTGTCAATGGAAGTTGGTATTGCACAGGGCCTCAATTGACAGTGACCACCCTGTATTTATCTGAATCAGTTTCCTAATCTATACGGCTGTCAATGTAGGTTTATATCGCACAGTGCCTCAATTGACAATGACCACCCTGTAGCGGTTCATCTGTCTGAATTTCCCATCACATGCAGCTGTCAATGTAGGTTGATATCGCACAGTGCCTTAATTGACAATGACCACCTTGTATCGGTTTACCTATCTAAATCTCCTATCATATACGGCTGTCCATGTAGGTTGATATCGCACAGTGCCTCAATTGACAATGACCACCATGTATCAGTTAACCTATCTAAATCTCCTATCATATACGGCTGTCAATGTAGGTTGATATCGCACAGTGCCTCAATTGACAATGACCACCCTATATCGGTTTACCTATCTAAATTTCCTATCATATACGGCTGTCAATGTAGGTTGATATCGCACAGTGCCTCAATTGACAATGACCACCCTGTATTGGTTTACCTATATAAATTTCCTATTATATTTGGCTGTCAATGTGGGTTGATATCGCACAGTGTCTCAATTGACAATGACCACCTCAAATCGTTTGAGAACCACTCACCTTTACTCATCACCAAAATTATTTTACAAGTGCTTACGGTTTCGGGTCAGTATCTTCCACAACGGCTTGACACTCACTTTCTCACTGCTCGACTCGTTTGGTTGCCTTCATGTGGCTTCTGTTCTGCTGGCTGGCACACAACTGACTTTACTTTAGCTCTCTTCTTGGTTCTCGGCTGTCTTCTCCCACTACTACTATCTCAGGCCTGCGCGGTCGGCCTCCGGTTGGTTTCTAGCCGGCTGCTAGTGCACTCTTGCTACGTGATGACCCTTGGCTGGACGGAGAACAAACTGATTTTGCTGCTGTCGACGTCGCTTTAATTCAGCTCACTGCGTTCGTGTCTCGAGATTCTTACTTGACGTGGAGGGGAGATGGTGGGGCATATTTATTGACCTTTAGAACGGCAGTTCCAGGAATTGGTTTCTCACCTACCGGATCGCGCAAATACGAAGGGTTTTCTTTATACAGGGGTGAATCTCTGATTTATTTACAACAAGAGTGGCATTTATACGCCGAGTTATAAAGGAGGTATGAACATAAAAGGGATTAAATGACTAATTGTTGCTTCTACCTGTCTTATGAAATTACGGAATCTAGTAACTTCGTTACAAAGTCATAGCAATTTCAAATAAAAATTCATTGTGAAGTTTTTATGGACTTATTCATTGTACTGAAGATATTGAATTACCGAATTACACCAAATTAATTTCATTCGACTTACAAAACTTGTTTCATAGTATCCCTTCAAAGAAAACAATTTTATTAGTAGGAAGACTATTAGATATCAATCATGTAAACCCTGCCTGAGTTTCTAGTCAAAATTATTTTCAGTTCAACAATATAAATTATGAAGAAAACATAATTCTTTGGGAGATCGTTTAATAACGAACAGTCGTTGCCGACCGATGATGAAACCTTTACTCCCATATACACCTAAGTAGGCTTATTAAGTACCTGACAGAAAACAACTACTCCCCTGGCTGAGACCACGACGGGTATTGAATTAAATCTAACAGGTACTTGTGCAACGTTCCTCAAGTGCCCTCTGTGACCAAACAGCAGAATTATGTTTTGATATTATAAATTATATTCATCTAATGAAGGGTTGATTACGGGTAATCCCTTTAGTTCTTTTTGAGCTAATATATATGGATGATTTATGAACTAAAATAAAAGAGAATAGAATGTTCAAATACTTCATATGTTGGTATATCAACACTGACATGAATGTTGGCAACATCCAGAGATTATCCATCGGAGACGATCCTTCTCATACAGTGGGTGTGAGCTGTGAGATATAACTAGGTAAGTGAAAAAATTTCAGAAATCATTGATTGGTTATCTGTTGAGCAGTTTATTTTCAGACACACGATCTTACTTGGCGGCAATTGATTAGGAATAATAGCCATAATTTTTAGATTGAGTAACGGAGATGTTCGAAGTCATTTTAGAATTGTGGGAATTTCCGCTTACGTAGTTCACAATGAAAAGTTTAATTGATTGTCTGCAGGTCACTCGCAAAAAATTGTTATCCGCAGTGCAGGGAAAGAAACTGATTCAATTATTATTACCAATTCGATACATATATCAATTGGGGATTATTTGGTGGAGTTGTACTACTCATTTAATAACATGATGATACGCATTACACGGTATACTTCTTCCATGTTTAGTTTGAGTTACGAATATAAACAAAATACTTGAATCAGTTGACCGACCTGATTATGGGCAAATTTCATGCACTCTTGATTATTAACTTCGAACGTGGCGATTGAAGAAAATGAAACAATAAAAATGTTTCAGTAATTTTTATTTCAATAAAGATAGCGGTGAGATATTGAATCTGTACGTTTATTTTGTTAAATGTGTTATTGAGTGCAATTATACACAACACAAGTATGGGTAACCGGGTCACGGGAAAACATGGGGGCTAAATCCCAAAATGTATTGGATGTATTGGATAAACAACATTGTGGTGAAACCCATGATCACATATGCATCTTTGATATGCTGGACAAAGACAACACAAAAAAACACAAAAAATAGCCGCCGCTGAGCTAAGCAAGGTACACAAACTTGCATGCCTTGGCATAGCGGAAGCTTTGAAAATAACACCAACATTAGCCACGGAAGCACTGTTGGACCTCACACCGATTGATATAACAATTATGGGAGCAGCAAGAATGGGATTTCTAAGGCAACAAAAATCGAGCAGATCAAATCACAATAAGATAAAGAATGTAGTTGAAGGCAACATTCATGAAATGGCACCAACGGACCACATGACTCCTAGATACTTCTTCAACATTTACTTCGAGGTTATCGTACAAGATCGAAGGGAATGGTCAGATGACAACATCAAGGGCAAACCTGAAGAGAGGATCTGGTAAACGGACGGATCAAAAATCAGCGAAGGAACTGGTGCTGGAATATACAGTGAGGGGAGGAACTCCCAAATAAGCATCTCACTATTAACGAACACCTCCGTATTCCAGGCAGAGATGTACGCTATCTTGCAATGCGCAAGAGAAATCAATATGTGGGAAATGCGCAATGCAAGGATCAAAATATGCTCAGACTGCCAGGCGTCACTGAAGGCTCTTATGAACCTGAAGGTAACATCAAGACGGGTATGGGAATGCCGAGAAGAACTCAGTATCTTCTCAGAACACAACAAAACGACTTTGATATGAGTTATGTGGGTTCCAGGACACTGTTGTATCGAAGGCAATGAAAAAGCTGTTGAACTAGCCAGAAACGGTTCATCAACTCCATAAATTGGCCCAGAACCCGCACTCAGGATTACTAAATCCGACATTCGAGGATGCATTCGGGACTGGATCAAACGAAAACAAAGGGAGAGGTGAAATGAAGCCTCTCTCATGCACCACGGGAAAATATACATCAAAGAACAGTCAAAATACAAAACTGAAGAACTACTCAAGTTGAGCAGGAATCAAGTTAGAACGATTACGGGCCTTCTCACTGGTCACAGCCCAATGAAAGAACACTTTCACAAAATGTGGCTGTACAACGGAGAACTTTCCTGCAGACAATGTGGTAAAGGGACAGAAACAGCCAAACATGTACTGTCAGAATGCGAGGTATCAGACCGCAGAAGACAGGCAATATTCGGGAAACTGGTGAAGAACCTGTACAGACGGGTACAGGGGACTAGAGTTACGGAAACAAACTGGAAAGCACAAAAAACCCAAGAGGCTGAGGTGCAGCTGGTGACAGGACCAGCAACCGAAGAAAAAAAATGGTAACCAAAAACAAAAAGCCAGAAAGTCATCCATCAAATAGTGGCAACTGGCAGTCCTAGTAGCAGTTCCAGAAAAAGTTATTTGAAAATAATCAAGTGCGATCTGGAAAAGTTGAAACCAATTTCTGGTCCCAGTGTTTGACCCTTCCCGAAATGATTTCGTGGTAGAGAATTGCCTGATTTCAACAAGCTTCATGGAATGCGAGACAATGCTTTGACGAAAGTTCTGAATGTGATGCAACTTAGAACGAAGTGTACAACTCCTCAATTCCGCTCCGTTTATAATAGTCGTTTCATGTTGAGAACTCAAACGAGTGAAATATAGTTTCGAGTGGAGGACATTTTATATTGCAGAAGTTATTGAGTGGAGCATCCCGGGAAAAGCTCAATGCAAAAAACCGGGGTTTGAGATTGATCTACGTCAAAGCCACAGACGACGACGAAAAGCATCAAATCATTTCTACAATCTTATTTGTTTGATAGTGTTTGAGTAAAATTTGTAATGAAATAAATGCATCATATGTTAAAACCGACATGATGCTAATACTGAACTGATTTTCTGAGCGAGCACCAAAAATTAGAAGTTATCTTCAAGAAAATCGCAAGTATAACACAAGACCATTCTAATGTTATTCGTGGACAGTAGGTTCTCGATTCTTCTGAATAGCTCTATATTAAATAATCTTAGTGAATGAGGAACAGATTTGACCTAATCTAACAGTTGTGAATAATGAAAAGTCAGAAAATATACAAACTGATGACTTATTCACTGAATTTGTCTATTAAAATAAAATCCAGAAATAACTGACCATAACTTGCACTCACATACTAGAAGATTTATATATTTTTTTTACAATGTGTTGAAAACCCGTACTGTGCCAATCGCACTAGCGTGAATTCTTCACGAAAAGATGGTTTTGTCAAAACACACCCGGAGCAATTTTTCAGTTGTACAGTTTGGATTTGGTCAGATGAAGTTTTTGGTGAAGGTGTTTATATGAACTCATATTCACTTATTTCAGATGAAGATACAACTTTCTGAAATAATTACCGATATTTTCCCTGAATACGAATCTGTGCCGCTTCCCACTCCCCAGGAATAACTCAAAATATTTGGCAGGCTTTGCGCACGCTAACTTGTATAGCCGTGTTCTATCTCCTGTTTCTTTAATCTAAGGCTATGTTTTATGATCAGAAGAACTACCAAGAGCGAATTTTATTTTATGCTTGTATATCAAACACTGAGTTTCTAGTATGGAAATTGCAAAAACCATTGGAAATTAGCGATTAAAAAATAGAGGTCGGCATGAATTCTTAGCCTTTGCTTTGCATAAATATCGCATAGCACACTTTTGCAAAATTCTGAAATCTATAACCACCACAAACTACCCAAAATGCTATTCAATACCGCAGTTGTGATGCAAAAAGAGAATGGTACACAGGTTTGAAAGTTGATAATCCTAATTCATTCGTTACAACTCTCAATGCATAACAACCAGAAGAGAGTTTTTTACATAGAATTTACGTATGTTGCTCGGATTTTGATGAAGTTTCAAGATGAAGACCAAAGTACTTCAAACTTAATTTACCTGGAAAGAACATTCCATACCTGGATTTGACACCGACTCACATTCCGTAATAGTAGTTTGCACTCATCGCTCCGTTAGCTGGAGATTTCAGATTGACCAATAGAAACGAACCTATAGTGCCGAATACACATATTTAATATCTAAAGTTGTACCGTGGTGGTCGTGGTAGTGAAGCGTTCACGTCTCAACCGTAGGGGCAGCCTGATCACCGGTCTCGTGCATCACAATTCAAAAGGTAAGGGCTACGTCTTCCCTACCTCGCACATGTCTCTCGAAGACTTCTGAGAGTTATCGTAAGGGTGAAGCCGGTTGACGGAAAGAACAAAAACAAAGAAGATGCGGTTGGCTTGGGTCCCGTCGAATGGGTTCCAAAGGTCCCTTCTTCGGTTCCTCCTGTAGGGATCTTTTAGTAGCTGCCTACTACAGACAGAACGTACCCGAGTACCCAGGGTGATATTCTCAGCTGGGACATACACTGATCATAAAATTTTATAGTTGCTTGCACATGGGAGATAAAATGCCGCATATCTTTTTGTTTAAATAAGAAGGAAAGTGTCACTTTTCCTCCCTCATGCAAGGTTTGTTGTCAGAGGGTAGCAAACGCAAAGTGATAAAAAAACATTACTCCAGGGTAAATCGACCAATTATTAACAAGAATATAGTAATTCAAATATATTTAGCGATCTTATATTTTCCAATTATTAATATTTAGACATTAAAATGGCGTTAGTGGTCTCCAAGTCATGTCATAACTTCAGTATCTGGCCTCCTAGTCATGTCGTAACTTGATTAAAACAATGGTACAGCATCAAAATCAGGGTTCCTTTAAATGACGTTAAAAATTCATTTTTGTAACTCATCATGCTAGATTATACTCGCGTTTGGGTTCAGTAACGATTTCATTGGTATTTGCTATCTCAATTCTATTTAAACAATGTCATTTTATTGAAAGGAATATAAATTAAAAATTCAAACCCAGTTATTCTAGTTGTTTCAAGACGTTCAATTCGTATCCGAAGTTACGTATCATAAACATCAAACATTTTGACAGTAATTTTGACGTCTATATCTATTTGATACTGAGTTTAATAAATTCAAATACACAGTAAAAAGTGGATGGAAAAATACATGCCAAAATGTAACATATACATACTGCTACTAGTATTATAACTTGATTGTGAAAGTAATTTAAAATTTAAATGTAAAATTAGGTAAATGTCCTCTATTTCTTCCGTGTTTTACAGTGAGCATGTAATTCAATGCTGTATTACATGTAATTTCCTCTGGTTTACATGGTGACTGTAAATGAATGTAATAATCAATATAACGACGTATTGTTACAGTGGAATGTCGCCAATTTACAGAATATTCCTGGTAATATGTGAAGTATCTTTTGTCTAAATATAATTTTCCGTAACGCTATCGCCATGCTCACCTACCAAGATTCGGCCCAATCCTCATTCACAGTTCATGTTGGTAGGATGAACATCGTTGGGCATCTAGCAAAGGTAGGTAGGTTTGTGTGAGTGTGAGTAAGATGAGTGCCAAATTGTCATCGGATTATAAATCGGGTGAGTAAATAGGTTCAGGAAAAAAATAGAAAACATTCATCATAAAATGATAGCCACTTGTTTATTTTATCCTTGTTTGTTCCATAATATTATGAATAACACCAGAATTTTCATAAGAAATCGAATCGAAACTTCCGTTGTAGCAGACCCAACTGTGAAATAATTTTGAGTGTTCATTCGAATTTCAAATCTGAAGTGGATAAATATCATCTCAATTCGATTCCAAAACATGATATTGAAGAGTGGCAGGCCAGTTAATTTCGTAAATTTCAAAGTTGAAATATAAAGATATTTTGTTAAATAATTATTTGTGGTACCATATTTGAAGGATTTGAGAGTTTGAGTTATTTTCCTTCAATATATAACAATATATCACAATGTTATAATGAATAAATTATTCTTAATTCCGTTTTTATGTCTTTTTTGCAGATCCCTCATCCCTCTGTACTATTAAGTTATTATAAGCCTATATGTAAAGTTAGTTTACACTACTTGAAAATAATGGTGAAGACACAGAAATGTAACAATTTCCGTTATATCAGTAATTAGGGGGAAAATCACATGAAAATACAAGTGTTTATCGGGGAAGATATGGAAAATCACATTCGAATTAAGTAAAAATGTATGTTAATCCAAGTTTAATTTACAACAAAGATTGAAACTCCTCACAAATACTTGAACATATATCCAATAATACATACCGAATCATGTATGTCAATTGGCACTAGTTGAATATAATGGTAAAAACACCCAAACAAACATATGGAAATCGCTATTGAATCTGGAATAATGGAGAATATTACATAATTATACAAGTGATAATCCATGGAATATATTGGAAATTCACATTTGTAGTCAAGTTATGACTTTACATTATATTGCATGAGGTATGTAACTTTACATGTAATGCATGCATGCCCATATGGGATCATGTAATCTGATGAACAAATTTTTACAGTGTATAAATATATTTTTGATGTTATATCCGTCAACCGATTGCACCCCAACGCGCAGCCCTCGGAAGTCTTCGAGAGACTTTTGTGAGCTAGGAAAGACGCAGTCCGTACCTTTTAACGTGTGATGGCATGCACGAGACCAATGACAGTGCGGGAATGCGAACCCTCGACCCTTTGCTTCAAAGCCGAACGCTATACCAGAACAGTCGCAACGGCCCATTCAATATACGAATAGGTACGATTAAAATGTTATACCCGACAACAAGAATATGCAAAATTACTGAATATGTCTTCATTACCGGGAAAACGAGATTCTTCCGGTATGAGAAAGATTACGTTGTCCTACTAAATTGCATGAGGCAGAAAATAGTGGAAAAATTAGTGAAGAGGTAATTTTGGTGAATTTTCTAAAACTCTCAAAGACGTTTCCTCCCACATAATGGTACACATATACAATGCTCCGCTATGCAATTTAAATAAAGGGAGATGAAAATATTGAGTACCCAGTACCTCAAGATGATAGCATTTTCAAAGAAATAAGAGAATGGATATAACGACAAAAAAGCTGTTGTTTTTTCAGAGAGGAGATTAATGAGTTCAGTGTCGAATCACCAGATGACCGGAACTCAATGATGAAGGAATATTATTTTAGTCATGGGTGAGTTTTTCGTTACTATTTGGTAATTTTTTTGTAGGTTGCTCCATTAGGTACTAGCGTGCCATATATGACACGACAAAAAAGTAGTTATTTAAAAATCGGTAGCACGCCACTGCGTTAAATATTTGCTTGCATATTAACGTTTTTAGGACGGAGAGTACCTAATCTAACCTCAAATGTCAATGAAAATAATCGCTAACTGGTTGTTAGTTTTATAGTGGAACTTAAACGTTATAAACTTTTGGGAAGTGAGTAAAAAATTAGTTCTGCGTAACGGTAAGTTAATTTTTACAGTATTGTTATTGAAATATGCCATTATTTTTATAGTTTTAGATTTAAATATACTCAAGTGAGATATCTATGTTTATAAGTTATAGTTACATTCATTGGTATGTCTTTAAAGGTCACGTGTTGACTGGTGTGTCTTATATGGTACACTAGGCCTTTAGGCTACTAAAATTTTATTGGTTTTAAAATATGTTTTATTATTATTTTCTAAATAATTACATAATATTACTAAAACGCCATTTTGTTTTATACTAAACAAATTATTATTTTGTTCCAGGCTCACGGTACAAGATGTGGCTGATATGTTTGAATCCGAACAGTTTTGGGCAGATTTTGAAAACGACGGTATAGAACGGATATATATCGAACCACCCGATAAAAAAGAGGAATCGGACGAAGATTCGGGGGGTGAATCTGGAGGTTTGTTAGATAACCTGACTGGTCGGCAACAGGCATCGCCTGCAGAAATGGTTTTAGAAAGCGGGAAGCGATTTGGTTATGAGGAAGACGACGAAAATTTTACTGAAATTGAAAACAATGGCAACCCTCCAGACCAAGACTACGATGAAGAAGATGATCTGCCTCTTGCCAGGTTTGTTATTCCTAATGCGAAAAAAATCACGTGGTGCTAAAATAATAATCTGCCTGTGTTAACACAAAAAATATTTCCCAAGGTAGATTTTTCAAAATATAGAAACATGTCACCACTGGAAATATTTGAACTCTTTTTGACTAATGATGTCCTTCAACTGCTCCTAGAAGAAAGCAATAAATATGCACTGTTCGTTAACTGTCCAGATCCAAAGATTACCATAGAAGAATTGAAATGTTTTATAGCAATTCTTATTGTATCTGGATACGATAGCAAACCCTCAAAAAAGAGCTGTTGGGACTCTGGAGATGATTTGCGAAATACTGCTGTTTACAATTCAATGCGCCGCGACCGTTTTATCCAAATCATGAAATTTTTGCATTGTGCAGACAATACCAAATTGAACCCAACCGATGAAATGACCAAGCTTAGATCTCTAATTGACCAAATAAAAATGTGTTTTCTGAAGAATTATTTACCAGAAAAGAACATCGCGTATGACGAAAGTATGATCGAATATTTCGGGAAACATGGATGTAAGCAATTTATTCGTGGAAAACCCATACGCTTCGGGTATAAAGTGTGGTGCTTGAACTCAAAAAGTGGTTACCTAATTAATTTTGAAATTTACCAGGAAATATACCAAATTCAAACCAAGCCCACCAAAAGAAATTTTGAAAGGCGACAGCTCCTCTTCTGCAGCTTTTAGAACAGATGCCTGAAGAAATAAAATACTACCCTTATCGAATTTATTTCGACTACTTATTTACGTCAACGAACATTCTTCACTATTTGAGACTAAATGAGTATGACGCAACTTGAACCATTCGAGAGAACCGATTATCTAAAAGATTTCCTTTACGCTCTGTCAAAGATATGAAGAAAACATGTCGTGGTACGTATGACAACGCTTTGAGTAGTGACAAAAAAATTGTCGTAACTCGCTGGATGGACAATTCAGTGGTAACGGTTTTAACAACTGTACATGGGATTCATCCCGTATCTAATGTCAGTCGCTATTTCAGTACCAAAAAAAAGAGAGTTGGTATTCCAAGACCATTCTGCATTGGAAAATATAATGAGTTCCTGGGAGGCACCGACCAGATGGATGCCAACATAAACGTGTATAGAATCGGAATTAGAGGCAAGAAGTGGTGGTGGCCAATATTTGCATGGCTCATTGACTGCTGTATTCAGTTTGGATTTGAGCCTATTTGTATAATTGTTTTAATTTTAAATGGTAGAAGTGTTGTATTGGATTGTTAAATTGTTATATTAGAGACCTTATCTCTGCGAAATGGCGATAACGTGTGAAGTTTTTGGGCTGAAAAAGTTATCAAGCACTAAACAAACATTGCACAAGTAAGTATCAAACCAAACCATGGGGGTCGCAGCATGGCATATACCATGTTGGATAGGCATACCCTACTTAGTTTTTAGTAGTATTATTAAAGTTTATTTTTACTGATTCTCGATTGTGAGACAAAAATACACTTTTTGTTGAAATAGCTTTAAAGAAACTTTGTACTTTGAAAAATGATTACTTATTGATAAATATGAAAATACTTGTTGCAGTAGGTACATTGAAAAATAAGTAAGTAAGTTAGCAAACTCAACTCTTCAAAACCCAATTCAAATTATAAGTTACTAGCTATAGACCCAATCTGCTGGGTACTGGAATGTTTTGTTCATATACAGGGATTATCACATAACCCGTTCATCAGAAGTTTTCGATGTTTCCATTTAAATAAAAATGTTGCTTCCGGTTGAACCGTACGTGGACATGAACTTCTTGATTGTAAAAAAAACACTGTATATTATCACAATTTTAAAATCTCACGAAGGGGTTACGTAGGTATAATGAATGTCAAGACAATAATTCCATTCTATCATATTCCTTATGATACTTTCACATTGGTTCAGATACATTATATATTCAGGTTACCAACCAATAGAGCAGTTGCCTAGTTGTGGTGTGAATCACTTCACTTAGAAATGAAGAATTTGAAGGAATCCTCAGTTATCTGTTCTAACCACTTTTGGCATCACCATATTTTTCGGTTGTTGTTTTATTAGTAAAAAGAACAGTGTTTTATATTGAAATAACGTTTAATTCAAGTTGACGGAACAGATTGTTTTCATAATATATGTAACTATATCAACACAAACAAAAGTATATCGCAGCCAATCTTGATATCCAACACGCCTCCTCAAAATTGACTTCGATCTTCTTCATAATTTGATTTCAGTCCAAGTACAGAACAGAACTTCTGATGTTTCAAGTTTGATAAACCTTTCGTTAAAATGTCAGCAGGCATTTCATCAGAGAAATCGTTGCAAAACAAGAAGTACAAGTCTTCTAGTTTGTCAATTATTTCGAAGAAGTTGGCAAGATGCTCTCTCATGTCATTACTTTCTTGCATTTTGTGATGAATGAGTTTCTTCAGTAACATGGCTTTCCTTGCTGGACCTTGTGACTCGTATACATCGTGCAGTTTGTCCCAAATTTCTCTTGATGTTCTGCAATTCTTGATATGTCGGAGTTCGGAAGGTCCTATTGCTAGAATGAGATCTGACATAGCATGTGAATTATTCTTTTTCCAAATTACAGCTTTAGCTTCATCAGCTGGATCTTGCAGCGTTCCATCTACGTATCCCCACTCATCGTTTTTCACAAGTAGAGCTTTTGCTTGGATTTTTCATGTGTCGAAATTTTCTTTGAACAGTAGCTGTATTCTGTACGAGGTTTGACTCATATTTGATTCGTATCTCAACTTTGAAAGTAAACTGGTAACTTCGATGATTCTCTTCACTGATACTTCGGAACTTCGCAAGTACAATGCAGTTAGGGTTACTGGGCCCATAACCTGTTGTTTTATTAGTAAAAAGAACAGTGTTTTATATTGAAATAAAGTTTAATTCAAGTTGACGGAACAGACTGTTTTCATAATATATGTAACTATATCAACATAAACAAAAGTATATCGCAGCCAATCTTGATATCCAACATCGGTCAGGTTATAGAACCATAATCAGTAAAGGAGCATTACCAGTCTTGGCATTTCATGATGAATATTCATCTGATGCGATAAGGTAATATTTTTCAGTTTTCTTCAAAATATTTTCCTTACCAGCAAGAATTTGAGCGCAGTTTTAAGGGTATCCGGAGTGCAAAATTCGTACTGATTATCAAATCAAATGCTTTCAGCTCGTATCTGATTAATCATATTTATTCAATATTCCATATCTATTAGACAAATATAAAGTATTTTTATCGCAAAACAACAGCAAACATGAAGTTTTCTAACAAATTTGTTTATTTAGTGGATTCCAACTCCTTCTAGCGTTGAAAGATATTGAGGATGCAACTGGCACTGTCACCTAAGTAGAATATTTTGAAGCATCTTCGTCTTCTACGATGACAGCACCAGAATCATTACTCGAAATACAAAATTATCGTAGAACAAAATTATCGTAGACAGCGACAACAGGCGAACAACGATTGCAACGTTGTTGCCAGTTCTCGCGCATTCACGTGGTAAAGTCTTGTTCATACCCTCACGAATTTTAAAATTTTTCTGCGAATAAAATGGCTGCCAGTCATGCCGGACCAATCGTTGATGCAGCCATTTTATTCGCAGAAAAATTTGCGAAATTCGTGGGGGTATGAACAAGACTTTACCACGTGAACGCGCAAGAACTGACAACAACAATGCTATCGTTTTTTGTGAGTGGTTGACAATGTTTCACTTTGAGTGAGGTTATTCTGGACTTTCATTGTCTGAAAAAGAACAAAGAAAAATTCAATTCTCTGCAATTTTATTCACGACGTTTCAACTGTTAAAATCTACAGTCGTTATCAAGTGTATGATAACTTGATAACGACTTGCCATTTAATTTATATTGCCCCACAGCAATAAGCACTACCTTTTCTCATTCAAAATTGACGAATGAAAGTCTAATTTTTTAAAGATCGTATTAGAATTAGTGTATGCTGTGTTAGTACACGTAGCTTGTTGACAATTCTCACATCACGTACAATAAACAGTCACTTATTTTTGCACCTGTTACATAAATAACTATTTGTCCACTACATATTCATCATGAATTCTATTTATGAATAACTTATTTAGGCAACCATTTAGGAAAGAGTTTAATCCAAAGATTCTTTGTATTAACGTAAGAATATGTTACTATTTTTTGACAACACTCGCAGAGTGCGGGTACATGGCAGCTTTTATTTGCTTTGGCGCTCCATGGCGACTTTGCATTGGAAGCGCATTCACTTCTCATCTGTAGGAAGACCTACAGCACTACTGCTGGTGGTTGGTGCGCATTTCAAGCATTAGACATCAGGGTTGCAGCTTAATAACAAACTTGCTTTCCAACCAGGCATGTGGTCGTCTATCGATGCCGATACATGTGATAACAAAGTCTGCATCGACCGTGTCTTATTAATAATATATAAGAGAATGTATCAGCACGCCACTGGTTCTAAAAAAAACAATAACAAATCTCCTCCTCACATACAAATTATAACAAAGGATAGCGGTATGCAGCTTTCACATCAATATGTGTTGTTTATATAGAAATGGCACCTCTATATCTTTTATTGCTCGGAGGTGATTACTGTTACAAACAATGCCATTGGCAATGTCAGTATCCGTAACATCATCAAAAATTATGCAGCTCTGACACCAACGAAAACGGATCGGATCGGATCGTAGTTTCTTTTTAAGTTAAAGAAAATCACAATGCTCTCTATACGTTGCTGGAAAAAATACCATTTCAAAATTACCTCACCATACCAGCAGTAATTAGAACATAGTTGGAAGAACATCTGCGTGTCTCTTAGCAAATGCGGGAGGAGGCATTTGAACATTAAAGAAACATTGTGTTTGGAGCTCGACAAGCGTGGTAAAAGGATATGTAGATCAGTCAACTGTCAAAAAATGTCAAATTGAAAATCAAATTATGACAAGTAATCCTTCTCAGCCCTTATCAAATATTTCAGAAATTGCAACAACAACAAAGAATCAACTCCTTCATCGACAATTTATCCAACGCCTCATTTACATTCGATTTTTATCATATTTCATTCAAAATTATATTTTTGTGATGAATTAGTACGGTTTTCTTCCTAATAAGTCTACCAAGTCTGCCATATACGATTCTTTTAATCATATAATAGATCAACTGGATGAAGGAAATAAAGTAACTGGAATTTATTTAGATCCATCGAAAGCGTTTGACCTCATTGATCATGAATTTACTACTGCAAAAACTAGAATGCTATGGTGTAAGAGGAAAAGCGAACGATCCTATCTCAGTAACCGACATCAAATAGTCGATGTCTCATCTATAAATAACTATAATAAGTCTTCGGTACACTTTTCTGAAAAAGTACAAATTGGCGTCGGATGGAGTGCCTCAGGGCTCCATACTTGGTCCTATTTTGTTCTTGATATTTATCAACGACATATGTTTCCAAATAGACATCAGTTCAGTATTTCCGTTTGCGGATGATATTTCGGTTGTTGTATTGGAAAGAGTTGTATGTACTCTGAATGAAACATCTAATGTCACAGTTTCCCGGGTTTTCGAGTGGTGTAATAATAACTACCACTTGGTAAATAAAAATAAAACTAATCACATACTTTTCAAAAATGATATGATAGACCAGCTTCAAATCAATGTTATAGATAAAGATCTACGGTGGACTGATCAGGTGAAAGTAATAATGGGTGAATTATCGTCAGCTTGTTGTCTTATAAAATATCTCAGGGACCACATGAGTATTCATAATATTAAAATATTCTACCTTGTCTATGTACAATCTGTACAGCGTAATATTTTGGTATCATTCACCCACATCTAAGGATATATTCATATACCAGATAAAAATCATAAGAACTATGCTAATCCTCAAAAATGTCACCTCTTCGTCAACCTAGGAATAATGACTGTTCATTGTGCCTACATATACAACATAGCAGTTTATGCTAAAAAATATTTGCAAACATTTCTTGCAAATAATCAACAAAATTGCAGAATGGTCACAAGAAGAAGTAATCGTCTATGCATTCCACTACATAAAATAAGTCTTTTTGAGAATTGTCCGTACTATAACTGTATAAAAATATATAATGCAATGCCTTCTCATTTCAAAGAAATCAATACTAGGAGCATCTTCAAACGAGCTTTGAAGGATTATCTGACTGCAAATCCCTTTTATTCATTATTCGAATTTTTTAATGTCTGTAAAATGTAATGTATGTGCTGTTTATATATTTATATATATATATATTTTTTTGATACTGTCAAATTACCGTACCATTTAATTGTTTTTATTTATGCATTTAAGTGTTTTTTTGCATAATACTGTTTAGTAGCTGTTTATACGTGTGTATATTTACGTATATTATTTTAACTTTCTGTATCTGACGTTGCTGATGTTTCATAGGAAATTTATGGCAATACAAATTATTTTTTTCCTGTAAGGAATGTACCAGTCAGGCCTTGTCTCCGGTGCTCCGATACACCCGAAGGGCGCGCTGGTGTCGTTAACCCCAATAACCACTCCCTACGTCCGTTGGGTGAGTGACTATTGGGTCCGAGAATCATGTGCCCTGAGTAGACGGAGCGAACCAAGGATAACGGCCTTCTGAATTCGTGCATTACTATTATTACTATTATTATTATTATTATTATTATTTATCATTTCTTTGAAGTGCAATACGAATAACATGCCCACCGAATTCTCGTCTCCAATTGACTTAATTTTTTTCGAAAAGACGGTATAATTTTTGAAATGGGTAAAACTGAAAATATTTTTTTTACAACTGGAACAACATAAATTGATGTCCCATCTGCAACCAACAACAAAATGCCATGATCAGTATAACCAAACTTATTCTGCTTTTGCTGATGTGGTGCAGACATCATTACGGTAATTACAAATCACAGTAGTCTTCAAACGGTCGAAAATTGATATTTTGAAAACAAAATCATGACATCGAAAAGTTTAAATGCAAATTTGATTGAGTTTTGATTATAATAACATATTTTAATTGAAAGCGATGGCATCCGAGTGGATCTATAATTTAATAGGGTTGAACCGAAAAGTTTTACCCCAGTCCCAGTGGTGGTGATCTAGTCTCCGAATGTCTCATTTGTAATAATGCAATTTCTTATTCCATTATTTCTTAAAAAATTTACCAGTCCGTACCTTAGTAAAAGGTGGTTTCCGAAATATAGAGGATATTTTGATCCCGTCTATACACTTCTGAGTTGAAGAGAGAATTACTTGGGACACTCTGTAAGCTCCAGCTAATCACCCTAATAATTCGAAAGCATTCTGAGGAGCTGGTTTCAATTCCTCTAATGCAAAACTGATATAGTGGATCATTAACAAAATGAGAATTAAATCGTCGACATAATTTTTGTGAAGAACCATTGGGATTTTGATAGTCTTTACTTCAATCTTTTGAGTATCCAGAAGCTAAGAAAAATTGACATTACAGCACTGAAATTGATGGTTTTGATTGATCATTTCCTGTTGTTTCATGTTGACTGACGATAATAAATATTCATAAAGTTGGGCACTGTCCAAAATTGAGAGAACAAGTAAATTTTTTTTCACATACTTATTCACATAATAAATTAAATTTTTCCATGTTTTCTTCTGCGCAGGGCTAGCGAAACAATAGACTATCAAATATTTCGTAATCTCTCATTCTTTGTTCTGCCATTTATGGCATATTCGTTCTTCATTCAGAAAAATTCCACGATTTTACGGTGGATTTAGGATTACTGCTTTTTCATTAATCTGTAACTTTCATCAACTTTCACAAAACCTGATCATCTTTAAGAATTTTGACGACTTTTAATTTTAACTCTCTTTCTTTATGAATATTTTACATACACTTAACCTCAAATTTGGATCAAATGTGTCTTATTTTTTTGACATTACGAGCGTTCGGTATTATGATCTCAGAGTTGATCAGATTTTAGTCACGTGCTTACTAATTAATTACATCACTCGGTAATAAACGAACGAAACGGTCGTGGGCTTGACTTTGACGTGCTGTTGACCAATAATCACATTTAAATTTGCATTGTTTTTTCCTTAAAGAATCTGCAGGTTTGCAATTTGAACCTTTTGAATATTTCAATAATGAATACACAAAAAACAATGCTAGTGTTTGTATCGGAATATGAAATTATTATTATTGATGCTGAAGAACATAACCTCTCAATTTCAAATTAACCGTACTCGTCTGCCTAAATTCTCCAAGCAAACAGATCAATTTCGGACTAAACGGATTATTCTTATCAATCACTAACACACATTTGCGCCTGCGCAATTTACAT
Organism: Chrysolina oricalcia; assembly: GCA_944452925.2. Classification (NCBI taxonomy): domain Eukaryota; kingdom Metazoa; phylum Arthropoda; class Insecta; order Coleoptera; family Chrysomelidae; genus Chrysolina; species Chrysolina oricalcia. Next base: position 23,338,482 of record OX101818.2, read on the forward strand.
TTCAATTTTCTTTTTTCTAAAAATGAGCGAAGAAAGATTGAACTTAATTTGGAAGCATAAATGATCTCATGAAAATAAATATTTAGTTTCAACATCTTAGAGTAGGTAAATCCGCACTTTTTACTATCACTTATTCGCCAAAACAGCGTGAAAAATACGGTTTTTGCAATTCGAAGAATGTTGTTCGGAAGTGGTAAGATTTCTGTAATGAAAACGTAATGACGTATATAAGAAATCAACGCTCGAAATAATCATAATTATGGAGGATACAAATGCAAATCATGATAATGGCGAGAAGCATTGCGGAAAACCGTATTTCCAAAGGCCTCCACGTTTCGCGTATAACCCACCGGCCGCTGATAAGGTGGAAATTCTGAAAAAACATCTGTGAGTATTTTTAATTGAGAAATTTCTGCCTCAGCGCAATTTCACGAAGGCGTAGAAGGGCCACGGTTTTTTTTAATCCCTACTCGTATGTCGGGATTCCAACTTATATCTCGGAATTGCGAGCCTAATCACCGAATGTGCAAATCATATTGAAGCCACCTTCTCGAATTATCAAATTTTGATGAATGGAAAACATGATCCCCGACCTCAAAACCCCTAAATACCAATTTTGAATGATATCGGATCATAATCACAAAACTCAACCGTCATGTTGAAGGCACCTTGAATTCCTAATTTTTGCCTAAAAAATCGTAATCTTCGATCCCAAAAACCCGTATTTGTCAATTTTTTATAGAATCAAGCCATCAAAACCCCCATATACCAGTTTTTAGAATCAATTGGTCCATACATCAAAAAACTCATTTTGGAGCTGTCATTTTGAAAGCCGCCATTTTGTTTTTCACATACATTTTCTGTCAGAAACCTTCGCAGTAGGTAGCATGAGATATAATTCAAACGTTTGAGACAAAACAAGTTCACCAACAGTTCAGGTAAACTCGCTTCAGTTGCTATGGATAAGTCAACAAAATTTCTAGTTCCTTAACTACTGAACTTAGTTTAGTTGAACTGTTGGTGAACTTGTATTGTACAACACACCCTTATTTGTCAGGATCTGGAAATCCCGAGATCACGAGATAGAAGACGGGATTAACAAAAAAATAAAAACCGTGACAGGAGGCTTCGTTAGCCAGTTATGAGCTACTCCAGGCCTCGATAGGCTAATTGGCCAAAAAAACATTCCATCGGTCATCAACATATAGTGCATGTACGAATGGATAGATTGGCGAAGAGGGTCGAAAGGAGAGGTCGCTGGCTGCTATGAAAACTTATGTTCATCGAAAGATGTATCGCGCAGGATATCATTATTATTTTACCGAAATGCATTTGATATAACATCGCGTGAGCTCATCATGCATTTGCTAATATGACGTGCGGTACCCAATTCAACAGTGGAATGCATTAGACAGCTGAAGCCGCTCTGGAGGACTGGCTTTACTACATGATCTGGTCCAAACAGATCAGGCAATCTTCATAAGGGGCGATTTTAAGGAAGACTCCATCAGACCTCTTCTTTTCTGTATTTCCATAATGCCATTAGTTGTTGCACTGGGAAAAACTCATTGATACAACTGCTGTAACATGGGGTATAAGGTCTTCATTTATTTCACATAGATGACCTCGTACTATGTGGTTCGGGAAATAAGGACCTATATTAGTCCTTGAAAGTGATGGACGAGTACAAATACGCTATCGGCAAGAAATCCAATTTCAAAATATTTTTTCCGGCTCATCTCAAAGAAAGTGATTCGAGGAATAAGGAAAAGTTACCCAGCTTGTAGATGGAAGCAACCTACATCATCTGGATGCCAGACTGACGTACACTCACTCACCAAGGGTGGAACATCATACTACCCTAGAGGTAACTACACTTAAAACTCCTCTTCGTAGCAAGTATCAGCAAACACTCATACAGATCTGGTAATCTGAACTGTCAGTGAAAATTGAAGTTGCTGCAACTAACGTGCCTTACGTTCCAAGTTTGCTCTTACTTTGCGGATTGTTGATGTAGACTCAACACACTTGAAATTATGTATAATAATGAATGATTTTATTGAATAGACATAAAAGTAAATAATTGGACACTATGACTAAATTCTGCCACTCAAATGGCAGAGTTCAATTTCACGATTGATTCTTCAGAATACTTGCAGAATGGTATACTGGATGGAGCATGTGATGTCATCAGAAGTGCAACTATTTTTCTCTGCACGATCTACGACAATGACAATGAAGGGATCGAATTATTGCACATATAGAACATATGAATTAATAAATCAATGACATTTCTAATAAAATTGTAAAATGAAAGGCGTAATTCATTTTCTCTTATGAAGCAATCACTTACTCCATCAGGAAAACAACATTACTAGTACGGGACCCCAAATTCCTACGATGCAAAAATAGCAGTACTGGGACCGGTCTGCTGTACAAATTCTGACTTTTGATCCATGTAGGGGACATATCTGAGAGTAAGAAAAGTGATTTTGGCAAAAACTAAACTCTTGCGCAACATAGATATCAGGCCGCCATCTTGGAAAATGACAGTGTATGAAATCACATGGGTTTGTGGGTGACTTTACCTTTAGTTGTTTTAAGTGTCAATCGACGCAGAATTGAATTATCTAATAGAACGTTATCTGGAAGCATAACATATTCTACACAAAAAGACCACAGAAAACAAAATGGCCGTCATTATTATTAAAATTGTGTACTTTTATATTTAGCCCCTACTTATATTTCTTGTGATTACTATGACGTCACATCTTATTTTCATTTTCCAAGATGGCGGCCTGATATCTATGTTGCGCAAGAGTATTTTTCTTGCCAACATCACTTCATGTTCTCATACTTGTCCCCTTCATGGATCAAAATTCAGAATTTGTACAGCAGGCCGGTCCCTTTATCTCAAATCTTTCAATGGTGGGTACTAAACATGCTGAAGATACATTTAAAAAATTGGATAATGGACGTCTGGCGGTGTTACACAATGAAAACGAATAATATATTTCCTCTTTACCACACACTTATTATATGGGTACCTACATATTCTTATATAATGCTATATATAAGTTATTTTATTCAGAAGAATTTCTATAATACTATTATAATAATAATGATAATAATAATAATATTAATAATAATAATAATAATAATAATAATAATAATAATAATAATAATAATAATAATAATAATAATAATAATAATAATAATAATAATAGGCAGGGAGGTCAACCAACACCTAAGGCCCTGGTGAGTTGCGACACCACCTACCCGAGCAAAGGATGCAAAATCGGACCGGCAGCTCATGCGCATCCGGGAGGGAAAAGGCATCTTTCCCTCCGGTGTCGGCCATGGGTTTACTGGGTTAACCCCCCAGTAAACCCTAATACTCGGTTCCAAACAATCGGGGAAGAGGCCCCCACAACCGACCCCCTCGGATTAGGGGTCAAAGGCAAGGTGGTGGGGCCAACAACGATGATTTGCCAAATGACAACCGCAATGACAACGGACGCTTTGAGTGGACGGACGAATTGAGAGACGGACTTCTGTATATCTACGAGAGCAGTGAGCCCGCCCGGAGAGGATACATGGCAAGGATGCATGCTCTCTGGTGTGAAAGACACCCAGAGCATGCCGCCGTTTCCGCCCAAAATCTCAGGGATTATGTTTCCTATCTCCGGGCTCGAGGCTATGTTAGAGCTCCTCCTCAGCCGATTAACGAAGTGGCAGAAGTGGCAGATATGCCACGTGTCGGTCTGGCTGTAGAGGAGGCTCGCATCATACCACCAATGGAGGACATCAGAACCCGCAGGGCGCTTCACAATATGAAGCCCCTGAAGCCGCAAGAACTGGCACGAGTGGATGCAGAGATTGGCGATGTTCTTTCAGAAGAGGCTACCATCTGGCAGATCAATTCTGTCGTGTACGACGCCGCTCGTGCTCTATCCCAGACGGAGAGGAGGGAAACCACCGCTCTTGTTGGGAGGCATGAGCGACGCGTTCACAAGATGGAAGCTAAGATCAAGTCGGCGAGACAACACGCGTCTCGTATCCAGTGTGTGGTGGACTACATGTCGGCCAATAGGCCTTTTACGCCGGCAGTGCGGCGAATTGCTGCAAAGCTAAGACGAGCTCACCACACATTGAATCAAGGGGTGCTGTTTACCATCAAACAGCACTGTCTTGATAGGATACGAATGCTAGTGGCTGCAAAGAAGTCACTTGTGAGGCGGGCGAGAAGTATCGCGGAAAACATGAAGTTCCGCGATAAACCTTCTCGCTTATTCCAAGAGCCTCCACGTGTTGTCGATAACCCGCCGGCTGCTGATCGGGTAGAAACCTTCTGGAAGAACATCTATGAGTTTCCGCAACCACTCAATGTAGACACTCCAGCCCTAGCGCAGTTCGAAGCTTACTGCAGGACGCTTCGGCAGCATGAGCACAATGATCTGCGCAATCCGATAACCACGGAAGAAGTTCGAAGGGCCCTAAAAGGTTCTAAGAATTTCGCTGCTCCAGGCCCTGATGGGTTGAATAACTATTGGTGGAAAAAGTTTCCAACAACCCACCGCCATCTGGCTAGAGTTTTTAACTCATGGCTAGATGGGGAGCAGCAGATTCCGGAGTGGTTTGTCGAGGGGCGAACCGTGCTCATCCCCAAAAACGGAGATTTGTCTGATCCAAAGAATTACAGGCCGATAACATGCTTGAATGCGTGTTATAAGTTGTTTACACGCATCTTATACACGCGCATTCTCTCCGCAGTTGATCCGGTGTACGAACGGATATATGAGCAAAGAGGGTCAAAGAAAGGGGTCGCCGGCTGCAAGGAGAACCTGCTCATCGATAGATGTATCACGCAGGACTCCGTGCAGTATAAGCGTAACCTTTCGATGGCCTGGATCGATTACCGCAAGGCATTTGATACAACATCGCATGAGTTAATCATGCATTTGCTCAGATGTCTTGAGGTACCCGATCAAATAGTGGGATGTATTGGACAACTGATGCCACTCTGGAGGACTCGCTTCACCATAAGATCTGGTAGAGACACAGTCCAAACAGAGCAGGTCATCATTAGAAGAGGCGTGTTTCAGGGAGACTCCCTCAGCCCTCTTCTCTTCTGCATCTCACTATTGCCATTGTCCGTTGTACTTAGGAATACCCGTGGGTACAACTGCGGCACCCCCAGCAACCGGAGGCATAAAGTCACCCATTTGTTCTACATGGATGACCTAAAATTATATGCCTCTGGAGAAAGGGACCTACATCAGTCCCTTAGGGTGGTGGAAGAGTACACGCATGCTATTGGAATGGAATTTGGGATCGACAAATGTGCCACGGTTCATCTTAAAAAAGGACGATGCGAGGAATACGGAGAGGATGTCCAGCTCGTAGACGGAAGCATCCTACATCATCTGGATGCCGGAGAGACGTATACTTACCTAGGGGTGGAGCAACGCCACTCCCAAGAGGTATTCACAGTTAAGAACTCTCTCCGCGGCAAGTATCAGCACAAACTCCGACAGATCTGGTCATCAGAACTGTCGGGGAAGAACAAAGTTGCTGCAACCAATATGCTTGCCGTTCCGATCCTTCTCTACTCTTTCGGAGTAATGAAGTGGACTAAGGAAGAGCTGCGACAACTCGACGTTAAAACTCGCAAAGTGATGCATCTCAATAGGTGCTTGCATCCTAAATCGTCCGTTCCACGGTTATACTTTCCCAGACAACGGGGAGGCCGTGGACTTTTGAGTTTGGAGTGTATGCATAACAGAATGGTTCTGGATGGGGCCTGTAAAGTCATCAGGAGTTCAGATCCCCTTCTCTGCATGGTCCGCGACCATGAAAAAGCAGGGATTGGAGCATTTCTTTTTAAGGCAGCAACCCGTGCGGCCGATGAACTCGGTCTCGTATTCGACAATGAACGGGCTAACCCAAACTCTGTCACCGAGTTGGGACCCGTTCAGCAAAAAGTTCACATCAAAGCTGCGGAGACAGAGGTCCTGCTACAGCTACATATGGATAAGCCAATGCATGGCGTCTTCTTTCACAACATCGAAGACCTTGGCTTATCCAAAAGCTTGACCTTTGCCTTCCTCAGGTCGAGTGAGCTAAAGTCGGAGACCGAGGGATTCATAATGGCCTGCCAGGATGGTGTCTTCAACACCCTCGTCTACCGTAGTCGCGTGATGGGTATAGACGTCCCTGACACCCGATGCAGGGCATGTCGTGGGGCACCTGAGACCGTAATGCATTTGCTATCAGCATGCCCATCTTATGCGGTCTCAGCCTATATCCACAGGCATAACGCGGCGCTACGAGTGTTATACTACCATCTACGACACTCGTACGGTATAGACGAGACACCGGTGTTGCCTTATGTTCCGGGGGATATTGAGTCCGTGGTGGAGAATGAGAGGTGCCGGATCTATTGGAACTACTCATTCCCCACCCTCAGGCAAATACAAGCCAATAAGCCTGATGTTGTCCTCCTCGACCACCAAAGTAGAACGATATTCGTCATGGAGTTTTCCGCTCCAGGCGAAATGAATATCGTTCGAAAAGAGGAGGAAAAACGGACTAAATATCGAGATCTTCTCTTTGAACTCCGCAGGTTATATCCGGACCATTCTGTCAAAATGGTGGTTCTGATCATAGGAGTCCTTGGTGGAATGATGGACACACTGCTCTCCAACTTGAGGATAATACCTGCTTGCCGTAATATGGCAGAAATCTTAGCAGCGCGAATGCAGAAGGCCGTTATCCTTGGTTCGCTCCGTCTACTCAGGGCACATGATTCTCGGACCCAATAGTCACTCACCCTACGGACGTAGGGAGTGGTTATTGGGGTTAACGACACCAGCGCGCCCTCCGGATGTATCGGAGCACCGGAGACAGGGCCTGACTGGTACATTCCTAACGGAAAAAAAAATAATAATAATAATAATAATAATAATAATAATAATAATAATAATAATAATAATAATAATAATAATAATAATAATAATGGACGTCTGGCATAACGCGGCGCTACGAGTGTTATACTACCATCTACGACACTCGTACGGTATAGACGAGACACCGGTGTTGCCTTATGTTCCGGGGGATATTGAGTCCGTGGTGGAGAATGAGAGGTGCCGGATCTATTGGAACTACTCATTCCCCACCCTCAGGCAAATACAAGCCAATAAGCCTGATGTTGTCCTCCTCGACCACCAAAGTAGAACGATATTCGTCATGGAGTTTTCCGCTCCAGGCGAAATGAATATCGTTCGAAAAGAGGAGGAAAAACGGACTTAATATCGAGATCTTCTCTTTGAACTCCGCAGGTTATATCCGGACCATTCTGTCAAAATGGTGGTTCTGATCATAGGAGTCCTTGGTGGAATGATGGACACACTGCTCTCCAACTTGAAGATAATACCTGCTTGCCGTAATATGGCAGAAATCTTAGCAGCGCGAATGCAGAAGGCCGTCATCCTTGGTTCGCTCCGTCTACTCAGGGCACATGATTCTCGGACCCAATAGTCACTCACCCTACGGACGTAGGGAGTGGTTATTGGGGTTAACGACACCAGCGCGCCCACCGGATGTATCGGAGCACCGGAGACAGGGCCTGACTGGTACATTCCCAACGGTAAAAAAAAAAATAATAATAATAATGATAATAATAATAATAATAATAATAATAATAATAATAATAATAATAATAATAATAATAATAATAATAATAATAATAATAATAATAATAATAATAATAATAATAATAATAATAATAATAATAATAATAATAATAATAATAATAATAATAATAATAATAATAATAATAATAATAATAATAATAATAATAATAATAATAATAATAATAATAATAATAATAAGAATAATAATAATAATAATAATAATAATAATAATAATAATAATAATAATAATGGACGTCTGGCATTAGAAGAGGTGTGTTTCAGGGAGACTCCCTTAGCCCTCTTCTCTTCTGCATCTCACTATTGCCATTGTCCGTTGCGCTCAGGAATACCCGTGGGTACAACTGCGGCACCCCCAGCAACCGGAGGCATAATGTCACCCATCTATTTTACATGGATGACCTCAAATTGTATGCCTCTGGAGAAAGGGACCTACATCAGTCCCTTAGGGTGGTGGAAGAATATACGCATGCTATCGGTATGGAATTTGGGATCGACAAATGTGCCCGGTTCATCTCAAAAGAGGACGATGCGAGGAATACGGAGAGGATGTCCAGCTCGTAGACGGAAGCATCCTACATCATCTGGATGCCGGAGAGACTTATACCTACCTAGGGGTGGAACAACGCCGCTCCCAAGAGGTATTTGCAGTTAAAAACTCTCTCCGCGGCAAGTATCAGCATAAACTCCGACAGATCTGGTCATCAGAATTGTCGGGGAAGAACAAAGTTGCTGCAACTAATATGCTTGCCGTTCCGATCCTTCTTTACTCTTTCGGAGTGATGCAGTGGACTAAGGAAGAGCTGCGACAACTTGACGTTAAGACTCGCAAAATGATGCATCTCAATAGGAGCTTGCATCCTAAATCGTCCGTTCCACGGTTATACTTTTCCAGACAACGGGGAGGCCGTGGACTTTTGAGTTTGGAGTGTCTGCATAACAGAATGGTTCTGGATGGATGGGGGCTGTAAAGTCATCAGGAGTTCAGATCCCCTTCTCTGCATGGTCCGCGACCATGAGAAAGCAGGGATTGGAGCATTCCTTTTTAAGGCAGCTACCCGTGCGGCCGATGAACTCGGTCTCGTTTTCGACACTGAACGGGCTAACCCAAACTCTGTCACCGAGTTGGGACCCGTTCAGCAAAAAGCTCAGATAAAAGCTGCGGAGACAGAGGTCCTGCTACAGCTACATATGGATAAGCCAATGCATGGTGTCTTCTTTCATAACATCGAAGACCTTGGCTTATCCAAAAGCTTGACCTTTGCCTTCCTTAGGTCGAGTGAGCTAAAGTCGGAGACCAAGGGATTCATAATGGCCTGCCAGGATGGTGTCTTCAACACCCTTGTCTACCGTAGTCGCGTGATGGGTATAGACGTCCCTGACACCCGATGCAGGGCATGTCGTGGGGCACCTGAGACCGTAATGCATTTGCTATCAGCATGCTCATCTTATGCGGTCTCAGCCTATATCCACAGGCATAACGCGGCGCTACGAGTGTTGTACTACCACCTACGACACTCGTACGGTATAGACGAGACACCGGTGTTGCCTTATGCTCCGGGGGATATTGAGTGCGTGGTGGAGAATGAGAGATGCCGAATCTATTGGAACTACTCATTCCCCACCCTCAGGCAAATACAAGCCAATAAGCCTGATGTTGTCCTCCTCGACCACCAAAGTAGAACGATATTCGTCATGGAGTTTTCCGCTCCAGGCGAAATTAATATCGTTCGAAAAGAGGAGGAAAAACGGACTAAATATCGAGATCTTCTCTTTGAACTCCGCAGGTTATATCCGGACCATTCTGTCAAAATGGTGGTTCTGATCATAGGAGTCCTTGGTGGAATGATGGACACACTGCTCTCCAATTTGAAAATAATACCTGCTTGCCGTAATATGGCAGAAATCTTAGCAGCAAGAATGCAGAAGGCCGTTATACTTGGTTCGCTTCGTCTACTCAGGGCACACGATTCTCGGACCCAATAATCACTCACCCTACGGATGTAGGGAGTGGTTATTGGGGTTAACGACACCAGCGCGCCCTCCGGATGGGTCGTAGCACCGGAGACAGGGTCTGACTGGTACACTCCTAAGGAGAAAAAAAATAATAATAATAATAATAATAATAATAATAATAATAATAATAATAATAATAATAATAATAATAATTAATAATAATAATAATAATAATAATAATAATGATAATAATAATAATAATAAGAATAATAATAATAATAATAATAATAATAATAATAATAATAATAATAATAATAATAATAATAATAATAATAATAATAATAATAATAATAATAATAATAATAATAATAATAATAATAATAATAATAATAATAATAATAATAATAATAATAATAATAATAATAATAATAATAATAATAATAATAATAATAATAATAATAATAATAATAATAATAATAGTGGGATGCATTGGACAACTGATGCCACTCTGGAGGATTCGCTTCACCACAAGATCTGGTAGAGACATAGTCCAAACAGAGCAGGTCATCATTAGAAGAGGCGTGTTTCAGGGAGACTCCCTTAGCCCTCTTCTCTTCTGCATCTCACTATTGCCATTGTCCGTTGCACTCAGGAATACCCGTGGGTACAACTGCGGCACCCCCAGCAACCGGACCCATCTATTTTACATGGATGACCTCAAATTGTATGCCTCTGGAGAAAGGGACCTACATCAGTCCCTTAGGGTGGTGGAAGAATATACGCATGCTATCGGTATGGAATTTGGGATCGACAAATGAGCCACGGTTCATCTCAAAAGAGGACGATGCGAGGAATACGGAGAGGATGTCCAGCTTGTAGACGGAAGCATCCTACATCATCTGGATGCTGGAGAGACTTATACCTACCTTGGGGTGGAACAACGCCGCTCCCAAGAGGTATTCGCAGTTAAAAACTCTCTCCGCGGCAAGTATCAGCATAAACTCCGACAGATCTGGTCATCAGAACTGTCGGGGAAGAACAAAGTTGCTGCAACTAATATGCTTGCCGTTCCGATCCTTCTTTACTCTTTCGGAGTGATGAAGTGGACTAAGGAAGAGCTGCGACAACTTGACGTTAAGACTCGCAAAATGATGCATCTCAATAGGAGCTTGCATCCTAAATCGTCCTTTCCACGGTTATACTTTCCCAGACAACGGGGAGGTCGTGGACTTTTGAGTTTGGAGTGTCTGCATAACAGAATGGTTCTGGATGGGGCCTGTAAAGTCATCAGGAGTTCAGATCCCCTTCTCTGCATGGTCCGCGACCATGAGAAAGCAGGGATTGGAGCATTCCTCTTTAAGGCAGCTACCCGTGCGGCCGATGAACTCGGTCTCGTTTTCGACACTGAACGGGCTAACCCAAACTCTGTCACCGAGTTGGGACCCGTTCAGCAGAAAGCTCACATAAAAGCTGCGGAGACAGAGGTCCTGCTACAGCTACATATGGATAAGCCAATGCATGGTGTCTTCTTTCACAACATCGAAGACCTTGGCTTATCCAAAAGCATGACCTTTGCCTTCCTCAGGTCAAGTGAGCTAAAGTCGGAGACCGAGGGATTCATAATGGCCTGCCAGGATGGTGTCTTCAACACCCTTGTCTACCGTAGTCGCGTTATGGGTATAGACGTCCCTGACACCCGATGCAGGGCATGTCGTGGGGCACCTGAGACCGTAATGCATTTGCTATCAGCATGCCCATCTTATGCGGTCTCAGCCTATATCCACAGGCATAACGCGGCGCTACGAGTGTTGTACTACCACCTACGACACTCGTACGGCATAGACGAGACACCGGTGTTGCCTTATGCTCCGGGGGATATTGAGTCCGTGGTGGAGAATGAGAGATGCCGAATCTATTGGAACTACTCATTCCCCACCCTCAGGCAAATACAAGCCAATAAGCCTGATGTTGTCCTCCTCGACCACCAAAGTAGAACGATATTCGTCATGGAGTTTTCCGCTCCAGGCGAAATGAATATCGTTCGAAAAGAGGAGGAAAAACGGACTAAATATCGAGATCTTCTCTTTGAACTCCGCAGGTTATATCCGGACCATTCTGTCAAAATGGTGGTTCTGATTATAGGAGTTCTTGGTGGAATGATGGACACACTGCTCTCTAACTTGGAGATAATACCAGCTTGCCGAAATATGGCAGAAATCTTAGCAGCAAGAATGCAGAAGGCCGTTATACTTGGTTCGCTCCGTCTACTCAGGGCACACGATTCTCGGACCCAATAATCACTCACCCTACGGACGTAGGGAGTGGTTATTGGGGTTAATAACACCAGCGCGCCCTCCGGATGGGTCGGAGCACCGGAGACAGGGCCTGACTGGTACACTCCTAGGAGGAAAAAAAAAATAATAATAATAATAATAATAATAATGCATGCTCTCTGGTGTGAAGGACACCCAGAGCATGTCGCCGTTTCCGCCCAAAGTCTCAGGGATTATGTTTCCTATCTCCGGGCTCGAGGCTATGTTAGAGCTCCTCCTCAGCCGATTAACGAAGTGGCACAAGTGGCAGTTATGCCACGTTTCGGTCTGGCTGTAGAGGAGGCTCGCATCATACCACTAATGGAGGAAATCAGAACCCGCAGGGCGCTTCACAATATGAAGCCCCTGAAGCCGCAAGAACTGGCACGAGTGGATGCAGAGATTGGCGATGTTCTTTCAGAAGAGGCTACCATCTGGCAGATTAATTCTGTCGTGTACGACGCCGCTCGTGCTCTATCCCAGACGGAGAGGAGGGAAACCACCGCTCTTGTTGGGAGGCATGAGCGACGCGTTCACAAGATGGGAGCTAAGATCAAGTCGGCGAGACAACACGCGTCTCGTATCCAGTGTGTGGTGGACTACATGTCGACCAATAGGCCTTTCACGCCGGCAGTGCGGCGAATTGCTGCAAAGCTGAGAAGAGCTCACCACACATTGAATCAAGGCGTGCTGTTTACCATAAAACAGCACTGTCTTGATAGGATATGAATGCTAGTGGCTGCAAAGAAGTCACTAGTGAGGCGGGCGAGAAATATCGCGGAAAACAAAGTTCCGCGATAAACCTTCTCGCTTATTCCAAGAGCCTCCACGTGTTGTCGATAACCCGCCGGCTGCTGATCGGGTAGAAACCTTCTGGAAGAACATCTATGAGTTTCCGCATCCACTCAATGTAGACCCTCCAGCCCTAGCGCAGTTCGAAGCTTACTGCAGGACGCTTCGGCAGCATGAGCACAATGATCTGCGCAATCCGATAACCACGGAAGAAGTTCGAAGGGCCCTAAAAGTTTCTAAGAATTTCGCTGCTCCAGGCCCTGATGGGTTGAATAACTATTGGTGGAAAAAGTTTCCAACAACCCACCGCCATCTGGCTAGAGTTTTTAACTCATGGCTAGATGGGGAGCAGCAGATTCCGGAGTGGTTTGTCGAGGGGCGAACCGTGCTCATCCCCAAAAACGGAGATTTGTCTGATCCAAAGAATTACAGGCCGATAACATGCTTGAATGCGTGTTATAAGGTGTTTACACTCATCTTATACACGCGCATTCTCTCCGCAGTTGATCCGGTGTACGAACGGATATATGAGCAAAGAGGGTCAAAGAAAGGGGTCGCCGGCTGCAAGGAGAACCTGCTCATCGATAGATGTATCACGCAGGACTCCGTGCAGTATAAGCGTAACCTTTCGATGGCCTGGATCGATTACTGCAAGGCATTTGATACAACATCGCATGAGTTAATCATGCATTTGCTCAGATGTCTTGAGGTACCCGATCAAATAGTGGGATGTATTGGACAACTGATGCCACTCTGGAGGACTCGCTTCACCATAAGATCTGGTAGAGACACAGTCCAAACAGAGCAGGTCATCATTAGAAGAGGCGTGTTTCAGGAAGACTCCCTCAGCCCTCTTCTCTTCTGCATCTCACTATTGCCATTGTCCGTTGTACTCAGGAATACCAGTGGGTACAACTGCGGCACCCCCAGCAACCGGAGGCATAAAGTCACCCATCTGTTTTACATGGATGTCCTAAAATTATATGCCTCTGGAGAAAGGGACCTACATCAGTCCTTTAGGGTGGTGGAAGAGTACACGCATGCTATCGGAATGGAATTTGGGATCGACAAATGTGCCACGGTTCATCTCAAAAGAGGACGATGCGAGGAATACGGAGAGGATGTCCAGCTCGTAGACGGAAGCATCCTACATCATCTGGATGCCGGAGAGACTTATACCTACCTAGGGGTGGAACAACGCCGCTCCCAAGAGGTATTCACAGTTAAAAACTCTCTCCGCGGCAAGTACCAGCATAAACTCCGACAGATCTGGTCATCAGAACTGTCGGGGAAAAACAAAGTTGCTGCAACTAATATGCTTGACATTCCGATCCTTCTTTATTCTTTCGGAGTAATGAAGTGGACCAAGGAAGAGCTGCGACAACTCGACGTTAAAACTCGCAAAATGATGCATCTCAATAGGAGCTTGCATCCTAAATCGTCCGTTCCACGGTTATACTTTCCCAGACAACGGGGAGGCCGTGGACTTTTGAGTTTGGAGTGTCTGCATAACAGAATGGTTCTGGATGGGGCCTGTAAAGTCATCCGGAGTTTAGATCCCCTTCTCTGCATGGTCCGCGACCATGAAAAAGCAGGGATTGGTGCATTTCTTTTTAAGGCAGCAACCCGTGCGGCCGATGAACTCGGTCTCGTATTCGACACTGAACGGGCTAACCAAAACTCTGTCACCGAGTTGGGACCCGTTCAGCAGAAAGCTCACATCAAAGCTGCGGAGACAGAGGTAATGCTACAGCTACATATGGATAAGCCAATGCATGGTGTCTTCTTTCACAATATCGAATACATTGGCTTATCCAAAAGCTTGACCTTTGCCTTCCTCAGGTCGAGTGAGTTAAAGTCGGAGACCGAGGGATTCATAATGGCTTGCCAGGATGGTGTCTTCAACACCCTCGTCTACCGTAGTCGCGTGATGGGTATAGACGTCCCTGACACCCGATGCAGGGCATGTCGTGGGGCACCTGAGACCGTAATGCATCTGCTATCAGCTTGCCCATGTTATGCGGTCTCAGCCTATATCCACAGGCATAACGCGGCTCTACGAGTGTTGTACTACCATCTACGACACTCGTACGGTATAGACGAGACACCGGTGTTGCCTTATGTTCCGGGGGATATTGAGTCCGTGGTGGAGAATGAGAGATTCCGAATCTATTGGAACTACTCACTCCTCACCCTCAGGCAAATACAAGCCAATAAGCCTGATGTTGTCCTCCTTGTCCACCAAATTAGAACGATATTCGTTATGGAGTTTTCCGCTCCAGGCGAAATGAATATCGTTCGAAAAGTGGAGGAAAAACGGACTAAATATCGAGATCTTTTCTTTGAACTCCGCAGGTTATATCCGGACCATTCTGTCAAAATGGTGGTTCTGATTATAGGAGTCCTTGGTGGAATGATGGACACACTGCTCTCTAACTTGAAGATAATACCGGCTTGCCGTATTATGGCAGAAATCTCAGCAGCAAGAATGCAGAAGGCCTTTATCCTTGGTTCGCTCCGTCTACTCAGGGCACACGATTTTTGGACCCAATAGTCACTCACCCTACGGACGTAGGGAGTGGTTGTTGGGGTTAACGACACCAGCGCGCCCTCCGGATGGGTCGGAGCACCGGAGACAGGGTCTGACTGGTACACTCCTAAGGATAATAATAATAATAATCGTCCTTATTTGTTAAAACAAAAACAATACAAAAAATCAGTCGCTGATCGCTAGTGGGGCGAGATTTAGCCTAAGCTACTCTTCCATCCAACCACATAAGGATCTTTATCCCGAAGTGTTAGTGCGAACACGCTAAAAATTTACAGCTAATTGAAAAAAAAAAAGAACAAGAAGGAACTGTGAACCAAATGAGGAAAACTCTAAAGGTTACCCAAAATTTTTTGTCTGAACCATGATTTGAATGCATTTCTGCTAAGGTATATGACGTCAGGAGGTAAGGAATTTATCAATTTAATGGAGTTGTATGTGAAACCTTTTTGGAAAAGAGCTGTTGAGTGTTGGGGCATTGTTATGGTGTTTTTATTTCTGATGTTGACAGAATGCATTTGCGAACGGGGCATGAGTTTAGTTTTTATATTTTCAGGGCCTTCCAACATTACTTTATGCAGATAAGTGGCCAGATGGAATATCCTACGATTCTCCATGTTGAGCCACTTGAGCTCCTTCAATTTATTTACGTGATAAAATTTACGAAGCCCAAAAATGAATCGAACACAATAGTTTTGAACTTTTTTATTTTGTTTCTATAGTCAGCATTAAGGTAAGGACCATAGAGAAAATCACAGTACGTAAACTGGGATAAAACTAAGCTCTCCACCAATTGTATTTTCAACTTACTGTTCAGAATCTCTCTATTGGAATATAAATTTTTTAGAGAAGTAAATGTTCTTTTGAGTATATTATTTATATGATTTTTAAAACTGAGATCATCATCTAATATCAAACCTAGATTTTTTACTAAGTGCTCAACACTCACCTGCCTACCGTCAATATTAACCGTAAAATTTGATTTAATGTAATCATATTGGTTACGAGGGGAAAAAATTTGTATTTTTGACTTTTTAGAATTCAATTTCAAATTATGTACCGAACTTTTAGCAAAAACAGTGTTAAGATCACGATTGAGACAAATTTGAGCTTGTTGAAGATAATCCAAGAAAAATTATAGTCGATTACCCTTAACAAAAACGAGGAAAAATAGGAAAACTTTCACAAACGTTGTATTTTAGTGCTCAATGAGAAAAACCACCTCTTTGTACTCGGTCGGCAACATTGTTAAAATAGCTATTTGTGTTTTTAGAGCGCAAATTGATTGATTGCCGCTCGACAAATGGAGTTAAGTACCGCGCGACGCAAACCAGAGCGCGGTAACCTATGGAGAGCGATAATGACACTTTGTGCTCGAAATACGCAAATGATGTTTTCTACAAACGCAGCTCTAAGACATAAAAACAATCGATACTTCATTCAACATAGGCACATAATATGAGAAAATTAACACTCAATAGTAATCCCGAATGTATAAGCTATCCAAATATTAAATAATTCACATCTGTAACAAAAGGAAAAAAGGGAAATGACTTGCATAAAAAAAAAATAACCGAATGTCGAGATCAAACCAAACTGAAAGTATCTTCATTAAGGTCTTGAATGTAACATGTCATTTCACTGAAAAGTTCAAACAAGATATAGAATTTGGCGGTCATCTTCAAAGTCCTACAGAGATCTCATACCTTGAGTGGAATGTGGAGGGTCTTCATTGATTCCCTTTCGGAAACCAATGCCGCCCTGGCCTGCAACAACTCCTCAGCTCCCCAAGGGGGGAACGGATGAGCTGCCCCGCCTCTTCAACACCAAAATTTCTGAGAGTGCGTTGAATTCAATTTCTATAATTTCCACCATAAAAGAATGAGTTTGTTTTCAACAAAAGCTAGGGAGATCGAGCGTTTTTTCGATATTTTTGCTCTAGAGCGACAAAAGCTGTCAGAAAATGACATTTCTGGGTAAACGTCAACTTTGCGTTGAGATCAGGGGTCCTATTCTCGAGTTTGTACGTATGCCAATTCGATTTTTTGTTTCACACTGATACACATGAAATGAGTATATTTGTCTCTTTTATTCGTATACGAATTGGAAGTCGAATGATTCGAGAATGGCACCCCTGAAAACGACAAAGGCTACTTTGGTAAGCGTAGTAGAAAAATGTATTTCATCAACAAGTCTGGTTAGTTTAAGAGAAAAAATCTGAAACAGTTGCAAAATGGCGAAAACAAAGAAACGAAGAAAATATTATCCTTCCTCGCTACCCATGTTTTGCCACCATTTCCAAGATTGGCATCAGAGTAAATAAATTAATCATTCATACTTTTGTTGATAACTTAACCGATGAAAATCTAAAAGAGTGGATAACGTAAATGAACGTTTTCATGTCATAAGTCTCGCCGAAACTTTGCCACCTTCGCCGATGACGTCAACATATTTTTTTTTTTCATTTTACATCGAAAATTGTGTTTGCAACCTGAATTGATTATGGAAATCAGTTATTTTCTAGAAAGCATAAAAAATTTGCAACATTTGCACATATTTTGGAAACTTTGATAAATAAAAACAAACAATTTGGCATTTTTTTCATTCTTCTCAAATTTGACGGAGTATCCGAAATCTGTGTTGGCGGAAAATTTTATAAGATTCCTAATAGGAAATACTTTCCAACGGTCCCGAACAAAAAATCTTTTACACTATTTCTATACAGTCAATTCAGGTTGCACAAAAATGTCTTGGGGCCAATTTATGCAACATATTATTATCATAGTCACAATTACTATCATAGCCCTAGTCTTAGTTGTTTTCTTGAAAAAATTTTATATTTATGCATCACAGTTATTAGCTTGAAAATTAAAAATTGACAGGTGGCAACACTGCCATTATTATCTATAATAAAACCGAATGAATAATTTTCACTACAAACGGTTTACGAAACCACGACGATCGTTTCGCTGTACGACGCTTCTTCAAGTGGAGAATATAATCTAAATTACAACTTTGCTGTGATCTCTCAACTACTCATCGTAAATTGATTAGGGTTCAGGTGTATACCTGTCTCCAAATAAACCCCCGAAAGTACCAATATTACTAATTACATTTATTTTAATCTAGCCTTTCCAGAAGAACATATTTAATAAGGGTGAATTAGTCAATTATAGTTGGTCATTAAGAAGCTTATCAGAATTTTTCCATTTAATAATCTCCATACTTTCTAAAAGATTCAATTTCGTGCTCTTGTTTTGAACGTGAAGGATTTCAAAATCATGCATGGTTGAAAGCATGGTTTTCGGTTAATAAATGGATAGCATCCGACTTGAAGAAGCTGTTGTACAGCAAAACGATCGTCGTGGTTTTGTGAACCCTTTGTAGTGAAAATCATTTATTAAGTTTCATTATAGAAATCAACATGGATCACGTATTGGCTAAATCAACTAAAAACTGCCATTATTGCCTTTTTATCCCAAATATAGTCGTTTTTCAACCATTTCAATAAGGGTACCATCTTCCAAAATTGCCAACTGTGAAGGTCAAATTCCGATGATTATGATTGAGACTGAAACTAAAGAAATTGCATAAATGCTCCTGCTAAAATGAACAGTTTTGACTTGATTTTATGATCAACACAGTAACATGACATAGAGAGAAACGTTTCTTTACGTTTTCGTTTTCCACACTTTTTTTCGTCCAAGTTATCAACGAAATTATAAGTAAAATAATTTTTCTGAAATCGTTCAAAAATGCCCACTTTCTCGGAGCAACTTCAGGCCTCAAAATACGCTAATCTAGTATTTCAGTCCGTTGCTAAGCAACGAACTTTCCCGGACCGTTTTCGGACCTAAACGGTGCGGGAATAGTATATTTTGTGACTTCAATGCTTGTTGGGCTCGGCTTAGCGCCTCGGCCAACAATTTAAATTGTCGCCCGGGAATGTGCTTTTACTACGAGGTACACATACTATTTTTTCTGAAATCGCAATCAGCATTATCAAAAACTAAGGAATTCTACATATTGTTTGCGTGAATTCAATAATTGTCTAAAATGTAAACAAAATTTTACCGAATCGTTTTCGATACGGTTAAGTACTTTCCCGTACCGTTTAGGTCCGGAAACGGCCCGGGAAAGTTCGTTGCTTAGCATCTGACTAAAATACTAGATTAGCGTATTTTGAGGCCTGAAGTTGCTCCGATAAAGTGGGCATTCTTGAACGATTTCAGAAAAAGTACTTTCTCCTATCGAAAACGATACAAGAATATTTTTGCCGGCTAGTTTACATTTTAGACAGTTATTGAATTCACGCAAACAATATGTAGAATTCCTTAGTTTTTGATAATGCTGATTACGATTTCAGAAAAAATAGTATGTGTACCTCGTAGTCAAAGCACATTCCCAGACTTCAATGCTTCTTGGCATCGGCTTAACGCCTCGGCCAACAATTTACATTGTCGTCCTGGAATGTATTGCTTTTACTACTAGATACAGAATATAGGTACTATTATTTACTTTGATGTCGAACTTGGAGATGGTCGTATAATTGGGGAACGATAAAGGAAGATATTTTCTTTGTTTTCGACATTTTGCATTTTGCTCTACACAAAAACTAGACTTGTTTATAATTTATACTTTAAACCATGTTGCCGACCTTGTACGAGAAGGCAAATTTTTACTAAAATAAACTTTTTTGAAAGTTTGCATTATCTTGCTATTTTTTCCCCTTTTTGTTTTCAAATTAGGAAATTATTGGTCTATCAGGTGAATTACAGTCTGTATTTAAATAATTGTTCCGGCGAGAGAATGTTGAGCTACCTGTTACCTGTAATCGAAAATTAATTAGACAATTTTGATAAACATAAAAATTCCACTGATGACAACAACTTTCATTTATTAGTCTTTCTACAACGAAATACCATGAACACAATGAGTTGGATGAAGAATAAACCTCAGTCTGGTGTATTTCAGATGTCATTTGAGATAACTTGTATCAACCGCAAGATCATTTTCCGTTGCAACTATTCATTAATAATCGGAATTTCTTTCTGTGTTTGAACTGGTTGCAACCTATGATTTAATATTTAAACAAGGATTGAACGCTAAAACTTCGAATAGAGTGACACGTTGAATTTCCAATATATTTTTTTTGAAGTTACATATTTCGGTCTCCTCTGCAAAAAATCCAAATGAAATTATTGGCGGTCACGACTATTTTCAGGCCTATTTTGTTGTGAAACATATCAAAATTCTGTTATTGAAACCACAAAATTTGACCTCTTCTCATCAAAACACCTCACACACCCCTATTTATTTGTTTTCAGTACTTTTCAGCAAATCAAACTATTATTTTAACGAACAGTCGTTGCCGACCGATGATGAACTCTTTACTCCCATATACATGTACTACGTAGGATTATTATGGCAACTACCTGTCAGAAAACAACTACTCCCCTGGCTAAGACCACGACGGGTATTGAATTGAATCTAACAGATACTTGTGCAACGTTCCTCAAAGCATCAGAGGACGCAATTGCAAGTGCCCTCTGTGGTTGGTCACAGAGTAGAATAATGTTTATGCAGACTAGTTTCGAGGTTGTTGCCTTTCATCAGTGCAAGGGTAGGTCAACACAGACAGCACTGAAGCCATCTGTTCCCCGTCCAAATCATTACACACTACGCTGCTTGGTCAACTCTGGTTCACGCGGTGAAGCGGTTTTCAGGCGGATCCACCTAGCGAGCAGAGGGAGAACACTCCGAATCTCCGGGTTAAGAAATTTATGTGATGAAAACATAGTTCTTTTGGAGATCGTTTAGTAACAAACAGTCGTTGCCGACCGATGATGAACCCTTTACTCCCATATACAGCTACTAAGTAGGCTTATTAAGGCAAGTACCTGACAGAAAACAACTACTCCCCTCGCTAAGACCACGACGGGTGTTGAATTGAATCTAACAGATACTTGTGCAACGTTCCTCAAATCATCAGAGGACGCAATTGCAAGTGCCCTCTGTGACCAACTAGAAGAATTATGTTTTGATTTGGACAGGGTGACCACCTGCAGACTAGTTTCGAGGTTGTTGCCTCTCATCAGTGCAAGGGTAGGTCAACAAAGACAGCACTGATGCCATCTGTTCCCCGTCCAAATCATTACACACTCCGCTGCTTGGTCAACTCTGGTTCACGCGATGAAGCGGTTTCCAGGCGGCTCCACCTAGCGAGCAGAGGGAGAACACTCCGAATCTCCGGGTTGAGAGATTTATGTGAAGAAAACAGAGTTCTTTTGGAGATCGTTCAGTATCGAACAGTCGTTGCCGACCGATGATGATCCCTTTACTTCCATATACACCTACTACGTAGGCTTATTAAGGCAAGTACCTGTCAGAAAACAACTACTTTCCTGGCTAAGAATACGACGGGAATTGAATTAAATCTAACAGATACTTATGCAACGTTCCTCAAAGCATCAGAGGACGCAATTGCAAGTTCCCTCTGTGACCAACTAGTAGAATTATGTTTTGATTTGGACAGGGTGACCACCTGCAGACTAGTTTTGAGGTTGTTGCCTCTCATCAGAGCAAGGGTAGGTCAACACAGACAGCACTGATGCCATCTGTTCCCCGTCCACATCATTACACACTCCGCTGCTTGGTAAACTCTGGTTCACGCGATGAAGCGGTATCCAGGCGGCTCCTCCTAGCGAGCAGAGGGAGAACACTCCGAATTTCCGGGTTAAGAGATTTATGTGAAGAAAACAGAGTTCTTTTGGAGATCGTTTAGTATCGAACTGTCGTTGCCGACCGATGATGATCCCTTTACTTCCATATACACCTACTACGTAGGCTTATTAAGGCAAGTACCTGTCAGAAAACAACTACTTTCCTGGCTAAGACTACGACGGGAATTGAATTAAATCTAACAGATACTTGTGCAACGTTCCTCAAAGCATCAGAGGACGCAATTGCAAGTTCCCTCTGTGACCAACCAGTAGAATTATGTTTTGATTTGGACAGGGTGACCACCTGCAGACTAGTTTCGAGGTTGTTACCTCTCATCAGTGCAAGGGTAGGTCAACCCAGACAGCACTGAAGCCATCTGTTCCCCGTCCAAATCATCACACACTTTGCTGCTTGGTCAACTCTGGTTCACGCGATGAAGCTATTTCCAGAAGGCTCCACCTAGCGATTAGAGGGTGAACACTCGGAGTTCTTTTGGAGATCGTTCAGTAACGAACAGTCGTTGCCAACCGATGATGAACCCTTTACTCGCATATACACCTACTACGTAGGCGTATTATAAGCCATAATAAGCCTACTTAGTATTATACAGTGAGCACGTAAAGGTTGGAACAAATTCGTCAAAATATTGATGTGGACATTGGGGAAAAAAGCTCTGACACGTCGATTTTCTTTTTTAGTTGCGCATTTTTTGGCCCACTCATAGTTTTAATGACGTCATCACTGTTCAAGTTATGTCGTCATTATAATTTTTTTCAAATGGCAATACCCTATTTTGATAATACCTTCAGAAAGAACGCATTTTTCTGTGTATGGATGACATATTTTTTTAATGTTACAGAACCGTATGTTCGAGAAATAAAATATTTCATTATTCATAATAATGTAATATTAGGTATGTTAACGTTAACTTTTTACTTAAGGCATCTCCACAAAAAAATCTAGTGGGGTTAGTTCAGGAGATCTAGCTGGCCACTCTAAAAATCCTCGCCTGCGATCGAAATCATCTTCATTAAGTTCATGAATTACTTTCACTTTATATGGGTTTGACACATTGATTGCTCCAAGGCAACTTGACACTAACTGTAAATATGTTTTTAAAATTCTACTTAACTATGATAGTAACCTATCAAATAATTATTTTATAAATAAGTTATCGACACCATACGAAAAGCGAAAAGCAACGCAACGAGATTTTAATGATGTTAGGTTAAGGAGGTAAGAACCGTACGCAAGCTGAGGTAAGTGACTTATTTAACAATAAATATCTCGATAGGCCTATTACACGTTCGACAGCGAGCAAAGTCGTAGCAAAATTTAGAAATTTTGACAATGTCGGCGATAATTATACACAAAAGGTCGTCCAGACGTAACGGAAAATCAACAATTGGATGTATTACTATCATTTCAGGAAAATCCTCATATGATTCATGAACTTAATGAAAATGATTTCTATCGTAGTGAAGGATTTTTAGAATGGCCAGCTGGATCTCCTGATGTAACCCCACCAGATTTTTCTTGGTGGGGATACCTAAAGTCAAAAGTTTACGTTAGCATACCTAATATTACATTGTTAGGAATAATGAAATATCTTTCATTTCTCTAACGTACGGTTATGTAATATAATAAAAAATATGACATTCATACACAGAAAAATGCGTTCTCCTTGGAAACATCATCAAAATAGTGTATAGCCGTTTAAAAAAAATTATAATGACGTCATAACCCGAACAGAAATGATGTCATCAAAAATCTGAGTAGACCAAAAAATGTGAACCTGAAAAATAAAATCGACGTGTCTGAACTTATTTCCCTTACTGGTCACATCAAGCGTTCAACAAATTTGTTCCAACCTTTACGTGCTCACTGTATATTCCGTGCGGGGTTTTTCAATAAAAAGGACTCGAATATATTTTTTGTTCAGATTGAAAAATTATCCAGCATTCAATGAAATATACAAGGTGTACCTGTGCCATAACATCGATTAAAAAATGAGGATACCTAATTCATTGAATATTAAATTAATAAAATAATCCGTAGAAAATATGTAAAAAATATGTAAATAGCACCTGAAAACCCAGGATGCCAAGGTTTCACAAAAACTGCCGGAATTAGTGGCTATGCTGATTTTATTGAATAAATGAACAGGATGTTGATAAAATCACATGTGGAATCATCTGCGACTGAAAGACAAACTTTAGTCGATATTTTCCATCTTTCAAGATAACCTCTATTGGAAGGTATTTATGTTGAAAAGTGAAACCATTCTCAATTGAAAACTGTACCAAACATGAATCCTCTGGCTATGATTTTGTCATTGTTTTATATTCAACAAGTCCTACCACTGCATGTTTAATTAAATAGAGAAAGATCTTGACATACACTAGGAACATTTTTAAAAAGTGCTCTCAGGTTTGTATTGATACAAAATGAAAAAAAATGAGAGTTATTGAAAAGTCTAACCACGAGATAGTTTTTGATCACCTTGTTCCGAGAAGATTATTGCGGAATTCCGGTAGTGATAATGCCGACGAGGGCATTTCAACAAGCTAATAAATAAACAGGCAGTACTTACGTGCATAACATACTGAAAACAGTCCAAAAATTGTCACAAAACTACTGAAGAGTCCAGTTTCACCCATGTCTAATGCTCCTTCCACAACAACTGAACACAAATTAGTGAGACATTATTATTATAAACAAGTTTA
This sequence comes from Chrysolina oricalcia, assembly GCA_944452925.2. Taxonomy (NCBI): domain Eukaryota; kingdom Metazoa; phylum Arthropoda; class Insecta; order Coleoptera; family Chrysomelidae; genus Chrysolina; species Chrysolina oricalcia. The sequence continues at coordinate 23,363,251 of OX101818.2, forward strand.
CGAGTCGGTTTCTTGATGACCCATCTGATCTTTCGGTCAATCCGCTGTTAATCGTGAGTATCGAGCCAGCCTTGGGAATACCAGTGTCTGTGCACAACTTGCTTAGTGGGAAATTACTGTATGTAGGAACAATTAAAAAATTAGTGACGTATTAAAATACATCTTTGGAGTAAACTGGTCAGCAAGAGAATGGAACGTCCTGTTTTGCGATAAACTGGGTGACCACAAAATGATATAAAATATTTCTTCACAGAGTCTTACGGAGGTATATCATTGTTATGGGAGAGTAAGACTAACTCATAAGTACCGTAAAACGGGGCTACATGAAAATACAGGGGCTAATTGAAAATGAACGCAGCTGGTTGAATTAACAGGTGCTGCTGCTCAACGTCATATTTAGGAAACATAATTCAGAGTCAGTAAGTTAGAGCATATCAACAAGTGGCGGTAACGTTGTTTTCGTTTGTTTCTGCGGAATAGTGTGGCACGTAGAAATCTACAAAGAGTAAGGTAAAAAACAATGTTTTTTTTTGCATGAATACTTCTTATTGCCTAGATATACTGAGAATTATTAGTACAGCGATGTATTTTTTTCCCAATAGTATCATAACCGGTCAACACTAATATAACCTCAATTCATCGCTGTTGCTAATTCGAAAGCCAGTGGCGTAGATTTTATTTTTTGATGTCATTTCAGGGGCTTCTTGAAAATGGTTCGAAAATATCAGAGAAAGGTGGGAAGTCGGCCGTACCGCAATTACTCGGAGGAAACGTTGAATGCTGCTCTGCGGAGGTATGAAAGGGGCAATTTGTCTCAACTTAGTGAAGAATATGGCATACCATATGTCACATTGTATAGAAAAATAAAAGGATTACATACATTAAATCCGGGACACTGTACTGCATTGTCACTGGCTGATGAAAAACCCATCGTAAAGGCAATATGTATAGCGTCAGAGTGGGGCTTTCCTTTCGAAGCTAGTGATATAAAAGATATAGTTCAGGATTTTTTGAATAGAAGAGGTCAACAAGTGAAACCGTTCGTGGATAATAGACCTGGAGAGGGTTGGATGGAGAAGTTTTTGAATCGGCATAAAGACGATTTGTCTAAAAGAATATCGCAGTCAATAAAACAAAGTCGGGCAAAGATTGATCATACAACTATAAATGGTTATTTTGATAATCTTTCAAAAGTGCTCAAGGATGTCCCTCCCGATGCGATAGTAAACTACGACGAAACCAACTTCACCGACGATCCCGGTCGCATCAAAGTCATTGTTCGAAAGCAGTCTAAGAGAGCAGAAAAAGTCATGGACACCTCGAAGTCTTCGACTTCAGTCATGTTTTCTTGCTCTGCTTCAGGTGTTATGCTGCCACCATATGTAGTCTATAAGGCAGACCACTTATGGAGCACCTGGACAGAAGGTGGACCTCCCAACGCTAGATACAATAGAAGTCACTCTGGTTGGTTTGATACCAATATTTTTGAAGACTGGTTTATGAAACTTGCACTTCCATATTTCAATAGTTTACCACCTGGTCGTGAAGTTCTTTTAGGGGATAATTTGGCAAGCCACATTTCACTCGAAGTCATCACAACTTGTGAAAACAACAATATCGCGTTCGTTTTTCTGCCGCCTAACAGTACTCACCTAACGCAGCCGTTAGACGTTAGTGTTTTCAGACCAATGAAAATGAAATGGCGACAAGTGCTGAAAGATTGGAAGGCAAAAAATAGAGGAGTTATCAGGAAAGACGTATTTCCCAGGCTTTTGAGGCAGTGTTTGGAGTCGATTGATTTAAAAAATCCGAAAAACATCAAATCTGGATTCGAAGCTACAGGCATTGCACCTATTGACCGCCAAAAAATCCTTCAAAAACTTCCCAAAACACAAGATCTCACAGCAACTGCAGAAGCAGAGAACACGCTGGGTGCGACGTTGAAACAAATGTTCCAAGAGGCTAGATTTGGAAAGCCAGGAACATCTAGTAAGGGACGCAAAAAAAAATTATCGGTAGAGCCTGGCAAAAGTATTTCTTCAGAAGATTTTGCAAATACGCCTTCAGAAAATCAGAAAGATAAAGCAAAGAAGAAAACAAAGGATAAACCAAAGACAAAACCAAAGAGAAAGAAAGTATTGTCCAGCTCTGAGAGCGACGAAGATATATTACCCGTCAATTTACGAAACAAAAAACATTTATGGACTACAAATGATGATAGTGATGACGATGTAGAAACTTTTTCAGACTTGGAAAATGGCCATATCGATAATGAAACTACTGATCAAGAATCAGTTGTGGATGAAACTTCCAGAGAAATACTCTCTGAAAAAGAACCTATTGAGCAGGATCAATTCGAATGTGGTGACTATATATTAGTGAATTTGAAAACCGAGAATGGAACCTTCAGAGAGTTTGTAGCTAAAATAGTCAATCCCCAAGAAAACGGCTATTTATGCACATTTCTAAGAATGAGCGAGAAAGTGACGAATAGCTATATATATCCAGCAGTGGAAGATATTGGTCTCGTTGAGAAAAATGAAATAAAAAGGAAATTAACCATTGCGGCAACTTTGCGGAGAGGGCAGATAAAATTTAGAGAAAACAGTGAATGAAGTCAGCTTAAACTTGTTTTTCCTATGAATGTTTTTGAGTTTCTGATGTTTTTTTTTGAGTTTTTACAAATTTATAATATGCGTTCAGTTGTTTTCTAGATGAATCTGTATGAAAGAAATAAAGATTTAATTTTTTGCCATAAAATCTGTGTTTTATTACCGATTTGAATGAAACAAATAGCAGGAAAGGTAGTATTACTTCTATTTCTATTCATTTAGCCCCTATACCAGGTCTACAAGTAAAACAGGAGTGTTTTACAGGTCAATTTTCAAGTAACCCCATAACGGGGTTACTTGAAAATGAGCACTTTATATTTTTTTTTCGAAAAGTGGTGAGAGCTGGAATTTTTTTTATTGCTAAAAGAGCTTACTCTGGCACGAAATTCCATCAGGGTGATTTTTATTCTCGAAAAAAGTTCATAATTTGGAGCTGACAGTATGAAATTTCCAAAATGTTTTATCAAGTAGCCCCGTTTTACGGTATAATAATAATAATGTTCATTCAAAATATAAACATATAAATATACAAATATTCAAATAAAATAAATGATAATGATGTTATATAATATAATATAAATATATAAATCTAAATATTCAAATATATCTTAAATATGAATATATGTAATGCGTCTCCCCCTTTTGACTGAATGAATAAACATATGAGTCACCCATTTGAACCATTTCTGGTTTGTTCATGGGTTATACAATTATTTAATTACTTGGCTACACCGAGAAAAACTTTAATAACCATTATTAAAATTTTAGTATTGGCAATGAAAAAAAGCACCTGTATTTGGGACTGGGTCTCACTTTGATTGCCACTAGGAAAAAAAAGACCCAGACAGTGTTTACTTGCCATTATTAAACTGAAATTCAAATATAACGTTGTGCTACCAACTATTAAATGAAGTATTTACAGTATTGACATAAAGTTTTTGCTCTTAATATATATTTTGGTTATTGTTATTGTCGGTTTTATTTGATATTAGAAAAAATATATTTGTAGTTGTTGAAGAATATATTTGGTATTGGTCATATAAATGATAGACCAAACGCGACTATTTTCGAATTCATTGCATGGGAATATCGTGAACTTCATGATGGAATCCCTGAAATTACTAGTATAAAAGTTAACAATATACGAGTATTATGTTTCTCCATATGAAATATCTATGTCATTTCCAGTATGACATATCAATATTATAAGTATAAGAAAACTCAAATTTTCACTTTTGAGATTTTCCATTTAAAAAACATACTGTATTATTAACTATTATATACTGCAAGAAATATTTCATTTGCATAAATGATAGTAAACCCAAACGCTGATGAAAACTTTCCTGATAAAAGAATGTATACTCACATTGGAAACTATAAAAAAAATTTGATAATCCCCAAATTTCCTCCAATTTCAGGAATTCCATCATATTATTATAGTTCACGATACGCACAAGTGATATATACGACTAACAGGTTATTTAACGAGTCGTTGATTAACAGGTCTATTCACTATCTTTTAACGATATCGTTAGCAGTCATAACCAAGCGATAAGCTGTTAAATAACGATAAAATCACATAATCGTATTCACTATCTGTTTCTTCGTCGTTATTTAACGATATATCGTTGCCAAAACATCGCTGAGCAGACGACACCTATTTGGCTGCCATAACTGTCAACGATAATAGACGTGTTCAGCAAAAATATTATTCTCACTCGTCCTTTGCAAAATTCAAATAGTAATCCAATGGAAATCGATCAGTTCGAGCGGGACGTATTGGTTGTAATCCTAGAAGAACTGTGAAAAAGGTGTTATGATGAGTTATGAAGGTAAATCGGATCACGTATCTGTTGTTCCGTAGAGAGTTGAATCGGAGATTCAATAGATAGCTGAGGAATATCAGCAACCCTCTCGAGACTCCTGAAGAAAATTTTCGGAAAGATTTTGAATTGAATAGAGAACTGGCGTGGGAGTTATTTAACGAAATGAGCGATCATTCTGCAATGTCCTTCGAATACGAGGATACCTTCAGTTATACAAGTACACAAAAAATAATAAATTTTCATTCAAAAAACAATTACAGTTTTTTTTTGTTTCTGGCAATTACCAGAAGTCTATGGCAAAAGATAAATCGTGTGTCATGTCCCAGTCTTCTGTAGGCAACAGGTGTATTCACGAAGTATCAGAAATATTGGTTGCTTATTTAGCCCGTTTATTTATATAAAATTCTCAACAGAGCTGTTCAGTTAGGCTGTTAGGAGATGCCAAGTTTCTTTGACAATTTCTGGTTTACTTGGTTCATACTTATTTGTACGAAACCACTAATTTGTTTTTCAATTTATCCAAATATACGGAAAATTGTTGCCTTTATAATAGTTTCACTACTTTTTATTCACAATTCCGTAATATTCATCAATTACCATAATTGATACAAGTTTCCTTAAAATTGCCAAATTACTGAAACAGGCAGTTTCAAAATTTTGTTTTCATCCATCATTCGAACACAAAACATGAATTTATATGTACTACCCGTCTCAAAAGTTCAGGTTGGTCGTTATTCATTCGGTAACGATTGAAGCCGTAACGACATTGTTTACAGAATACGAATTTCCGAATTGTCGTTTAGATTGACGTTATCGTAAATTGAACTACAATCGTTGATCAACGTGTCGTTAAATAACGACTTTTTAGAGAATAGACCTGTAACGATTGTAGTTCAATTTACGATTGTCAATCTAAACGACAATTCGGAAATTCGTATTCTGTAAACAATGTCGTTACGGCTTCAATCGTTACCGAATGAATAACGACCAACCTGAACTTTCGAGACGGGTAGTACATATAAATTCATGTTTTGTGTTCGAATGATGGTTGAAAACAAAATGTTGAAACTGCCTGTTTTAGTAATTTGACTATTTTAAGGAAACTTGAATCAATTATGGAAATTTGTGAATATTACGGAACTGTGAAAAAAAAGTAGTGAAACTATCATAAAGGCAACAATTTTCCGTATATTTGGATAAATTGAAAAACAAATTAGTGGTTTCGTACAAATAAGTATGAACCAAGTGAACCAGAAATTCTCAAAGAAACTTGGCACCTCCTAACAGAATAACTGAACAGCTCTGTTGGGAATTTTATATAAATAAAGGGGCCAAATAAGCAACCAATATTTCTGATACTTCGTGAATACATCTGCTGCCTAGAGAAGACTGGGACATGACTCACGATGTATCTTTTGCCATAGACTTCTGGTAGTTGCCATGAGCAAAAAAAATGCAATGCTAAAAGAAAACTGTGTAATTGGTTTTTGAATGAAATAGTACTATTTTTTGTTCACTTGTATAACTGAAGGTATCCTCGTATTCGTGAAGGACATTGCAGAGTGATCGCTCATTTCGTTAAATAACTACCACGCCAGTTCTTTATTTAATTTAAAATCTTTCCGAAAATTTTCTTCAGGAGTCTCGAGAGGGTTGCTGATATTCCTCAGCTATCTATTGAATCTCCGATTCAACTCTCTACGGAACAACAGATACGTGATCCGATTTACCTTCATGACTCATCATAACACCTTCTTCACAGTTCTTCTAGGATTACAACCAATACGTCCCGCTCGAACTGATCCATTTCCATTGGATTACTATTTAAATTTTGCAAAGGACGAGTGAGAATGATCTTTTTGCTGAACACGTCTATTATCGTTGACAGTTATGACAGCCAAATAGGTGTCGTCTGCTTAGCGATGTTTTGGCAACGATATATCGTTAAATAACGATGAAGAAACAGATGGTGAATACGATTCTGTGATTTTATCGTTATTTAAATGCTTATCGCTTGGTTAAGACTGCTAACGATATCGTTGAAAGATAGTGAATAGACCTGTAAAGATGCATTCGGTCTATCCTATCTATAAGACGCGACGCAATCATACATTTCACACTCTGATCGAACACTGATGATCGTAACTGTTCTGAAATCGCAAGTTGCAAAACTAGCCGGGAAACGTTGCTATTGCCGTCGTTGAAGAATTTGCGCATGCTCGTCATCTTTTTAATGACTCTGATATTTATGAAAATACCAAAGTAGACTACCTACAAAACGAAGAGTCTTTGACTATCAATGACACTCCAATTATATATCTTCAATTATGACAAGGAGCAGGTTTTTTGTACTTAGTGCTGCCGCTGACTGAAGTATGGAAACTTTTGATAATGGTAATTACTTCATTATCAGTGTTCTTTTTTTATTTCCAGCAATTGCTGCAGTTTAGCGCTTGTAAGTGAAAAACTTATTGCTGTTATCAAAATAGTGTCAAGTGCACTAGTGCATTTGGACCGTTTTTGTCGGTGAAGTGTATTTGAAGTGGATATGAGAAAAAATTAAGCCCCTATCAAGTGTTCTACTGGATCGGGTTCAATATTAAATACAAATTGTTTGAATATTTTTTTGAAAAGGTTAAATGAGTTCAGTGTACATAAATATATTTTGTACATATTTGGTAGAGAATTGTACAATCTTGGTTGTACATGAGTTAAACATCACTGTCCTGCTGTTTGCATTGCTAAAATTATCTGAACATTTTCTCTATTTCGATATCTAGTGGAGTATTGGTGTTCTATATTTTTGAGACATCCCTTGTTCTTATACATATATTTGGCAACGTTGAACAAATAGAGTTGTCTAATATTATGTACTTTCGCCTCGGCAAAGAGGGATTTTGTGGAGTAAGTATATTTTTTACCATACATTATTTTCAGATTTTTTTTCTGCAGTATTTCAAATTTTTTCAGATTTGTCTGAAGAATTCGTCCCCAACTCAGAATAGAGTACTATAAGCGAGATTCTACCAGAGCATAATATACAGTGTGTCCCACTTACCATGCTCACCATAGGTATCTTTTTAATGGTAAGAGATCCGAGATCGGTTAAATGACACCAAATGTGGAGTTTATCAAGGCCAACTAAAATGCGAAAAAATATTTTGATAAAATCTATTCGTTTTTGTTTCACACGCAAATAAAACATTTTGATCATTTACATGTCTCTTGCAAGTGAATTTTGACCTACTTCGGGCGGTCCTGATAACTTGAAATTTGGCAGATGTTCATAATTCCGGTGACAATGCACTATGAAATTTTTATTGAAATAAAAAATAAAAAATGGTGGCTCCTCCAATATGGCGGACGAGATTTGAGATTATGGTCCGATTCCATTTAAAATTAGTATGTGGGGGTTTTTGAGGTCGGAGATCATGATTTTTTTGTTAAAATTTATAAATTCAAGATGGCGACTTCAAAATAGTTCTTGTTTTTGTATAAATGACGATAACTCCGTTGTTATCAGCAAAAAACTATTACTGTGACGTATCATCTGTAGTAGAAAAAAAAGTTATTCTTAACTAAGTTATAGTGAGCTATGACCTACATTTGAAAAATGAAAGTTGGTACTGATATCTCAAATTCCAGAAGAGTTGGTATGAATTTCATATTTTTTTCGAAATCTCATTGAAAAACTGCCTTAATGTGAAATTCCTATTCGAATATTTTCATAAATAAAGAAGTTACGGAAGAGACATGAAAATGATCAAAATCTGTTTTTTGCGTATAAAACAAAAACGAATAGATTTTATCAAATTATTTTTTCACATTATAGTTGGCCTTGATAATCTCCACATTTAACCGATCTCGGATCTCTTACCATTAAAAAGATACCCATGGTGAGCATGGTAAGTGGGACACACTGTATAACTTTCAGGTAAGTCGGATCCAGCATAGAGCGTAGACATTTGAATTTGTATAGTATATATCTCAACGTCTTTGCTACCTCTTCCACATGTTCGTCCCATTTTAGGTGGGGGTCAATAGTGGTTCCTAAATATTTCGTGTACTTCGCAGATTGTGTGTCAAAGGGTATTCCACTGACAATTTCCCTCATATTATATAAACCAATCCAATGCCATCATTTTTTGAATTCGAACCAATGAGAAGAGGACCTTTCAAAAACACTGTCTCCAGCTCGTGGTATTTTCAAATCGTTGTTTCGCCTGTTCCTTATTTATACGTTTCCATAGCTACAATAATCACTGCAAATATAGAAACGTCAGTTTGACGGTTCAACTCTACAACTGACAAGATGAACCGTTCCTGCAATACGTATTTAGTCCATAATAATATAGTGTATTCGTGAAATTGTCTGATCGAATATCCCTTCAAAATGCAGAATTTTCAAAATAATTTCACCTTGCCAGTCGCTCATACTGTGTTGCTATACAAAACACCACTCGAGCAAGCTCTCGTGGTGTTTCTAAGCAACACAGTTTTCGTGACAGCAAGGTAAAAGTATTTTTTGAAAATTCAGCTTTTTGTCGGGATATTACTACTGACAATTTCCCTCATATTATACAGGGTGTTTCTTAAGTACGTGAAGAAAATTTAGGAGCGTATTGCTGACATCAAAATAAGAAGAAAAGTTCCTATAAACATATGTCCACAAGTTATTCGTTTCTGAGATACAGAGTGTCAAAGTTGAATTCTTATTTTTATTTATAATAGAGGTTTGCGGCATTCAGACAGATTTTAAAATTCCAGAAAAAAGATTCTCCTCGAACAGGATTCGAACCCACGACCTCCAGATTGCCGGTTTGGTGCTCTACCAACTGAGCTACCGAGAAGACATGCGTTGCATCTGCAAATCGAAATACCGCTTTTTCCTAGAATTTTGGTGTTAGTAATGTCACCTACAAACTACGGCGTTTGTAGGTGTTGGGAAAGTTAGTTATTAGTGGGGAACTCATTCGCTTCTAATGATCATCAAGATCCTATTTACCTTTCACACCTAGCATCGTCGACATATAGCGATATTCAGCTGGGATCGGGTGTGGATCTCCGACCAGTGAACCAGGTTAATAGCCGAATATGAAAAATGAATGGGGAGTTCGTGTCTGTGATATAAATGATATAAATATAATAGGTTTGCGGCATTCAGACAGATTTTTAAAATTCCAAATAAAAGATTCTCCTCGAGCAGGATTTGAACCCACGACATCCAGATTGGTGCTCTACCAACTGAGCTACCGAGAAGACATGTGTTCCATCTGCAAATCGGGATACCGCTTTTTTCTAGAATTTATATCAGAGACATATATCACAGACATAAACTCCCCATTCATTTTTCATATTCGGCTATTAACCTGGTTCAGTGGTCTGAGATCCAAACCCGATCCCTGCTGAATATCGCTATATGTCGACGATGCTAGGTGTGAAGGGTAAATAGGATCTTGATGATCATTGGGAGCGAATGAGTTCCCCACTAATAACTAACTTTCCCAACACCTACAAACGCCGTAGTTTGTAGGTGACATTACTAACACCAAAATTCTAGGAAAAAGCAGTATCCCGATTTGCAGATGGAACGCATGTCATTTCGGTAGCTCAGTTGGTAGAGCATCAAACCGGCAATCTGGAGGTCGTGGGTTCGAATCCTGCTCGAGGAGAATCTTTTTTCTGGAATTTTAAAATCTGTCTGAATGCCGCAACCTCTATTATATTTATATCACAGACACAAACTCCCCATTCACTTATTTAAATATTTGGGGAATAATTTCAAATCAATTTTGATATTTGGGTAAAGTTTGGTATCTGGGAATATTTATTATTTAGTTTGTGTAAAAAATCTGTTCTTGATAGAGGTCACTGCGAGCAACTGTTTTCGAGTTATTGAGATTTGAAATAATCGATGCAAGTGATTTTGAATGACACGATTTTTTTATTCAAAATAAATTCAATTAGAAATTAGTTTTTTCACAATTAACACAAAATTTGATTTTGTCATTGAAAAATCATCCCAGAAACCAAACTTTACTCGAATATCACAAATGTTTTGGCATTTATTCACAAAAAAACAAATATAATAATTAAACTTTGACACTCTGTATCTTAGAAACGAATAACTTGCGGACATGTGTTTATGGGAACTTTTTTTCTCATTTCGACGTCAGCAACATGCTCTTGAAGTTTTTACACGTACTTAAGGAACACCCTGTATAAACCAATCAAATGACATAATTTTTTGAATTCAAACCAATGAGAAAAGGACTTTTCGAAAACACTGTCTCCAGCCCGTGGTATTTTCGAATCGGTGTTTCGCTTCTTCCTTATTTATACGTTTCCATAGTAACAACAATTTCTGTGAATAGAGAAACGTCAGTTTGACGGTTCAACTCTTCAACTGACATTAATGACACTTGATGAACCGTTCTCGCAATACGCATTCAGTCCATAATAATTTAATGTATTCATGAGATTGTCTGATCAAGTATCTCTTCAAAATGCAGAATTTTCAAAATACTTTCAGCTTGCCAGTCGCTCAAACTGTGTTGCTGTACAAAACACCACTCGAGCAAGCTCAGTTTTCGCGACAGCAAGGTAAAAGTATTTTTTGAACAATCAGCATTTTGTCGGGATATTTTTACTAACAATGTGAGGAATATCGGTAGAGATGACAAATAGCTTGCAAATGGTACAAAATACATTTTTTCAAGGTTTACTGTTAGTTTAAACCAGTCGTTAACTTTGGAGAGATCATTCTGGGCCTTGTTCTTCAATTATTCCCAGGTGGATGCAAAGTAAATGACTACACTATCATCTGCAATGCTGTATAATATCCCAGTTGAGTTCAGACTCAATGAATTGTTAATATATATTGAGAATAGAATTGGTCCGAGTACTGTACCCTGCGGGACACCGCAATACACTTCCTCTTCCGAACTTTTATAGTCGTGTATTTTTACATAAGTTTTATTGCTTTAACTCGGATTCCTGCATCCTCCAGAACTTCCAGTAGCTGTGTGTGATTCACATCAGTATCGAAAGCTTTTGTCAGATCCAGGAAAACGCACAATGAAGGTCTAGTTTTGTCGATGTTCTTGTACAGTGCATCCCATTTTGGGTGAGACAGCCAGGTTCCTCGCTTGTTATTTAAGATAGAGCCTTGCTGTTTTCACGTTCCTGTCCTTTTTTTTTGTGAAACTCAAGTTGGCCTAATCAGATTTTGCATAACTGTTTCCGTTTATGAGATACAGGGCGATTTTTGAAATTGATACTTTTCGGACCCCTTCTTTATCTCCGAAGTTATTAGAAATAATGCTGAGCTAAAAACTACATCTGATACAGAATTCTGCGTAGAATCCAGTGGCGTACTTATTTTTTTTTTCGGGGTATGGTTTTGAAGATACGACGCAAACCTATATTTTTTTCAATGGAACACCCTGTATTTTATTACTTCGTTGAATTCGCTATTTTTTTTCCCTTCAAAATTATGTGTAACACTATATAGGTAGGATGTTCAGAAATGCTAAAAAGCACTAAAACATCACATAATGATAATTTTTCGTTAGTAAGCCATGGATTTTCCAAGTTTCCATAAGAGGATTATTACTTTTGATTATTAACATTAGTAGGTCATGGATGATACGAACATCCTTGTTGTTATTATGGCTACTATGCATTTGGAAGCATTGTTTTATCAAATAGGCATTGAAGATAAAAAAAAACAAATCTGATCTAGCTGTCATCGCTACGAATTATTATTGTGTTTCATCGTGTTTGGGTTTGAAGGAATATTGAGTATTGTAGAAATAATTGTTTGTGAATTTGTTGATTGAGAACTGATAATGGCTGGAAGAGATTTGGTTTTTCAAAACAATGAAAAATATGACATTATACAATGTTTGAATCAATCCAATGAACACGTTGGCGAAGCTTTGGAACTTTATTTGAACAGGTATGACGTCGAGAATTTTACCACAAGACATTTCCTTACATCGTGATTTAAAAACTTTCAGATATCCTGAGAGGCATCAACCTAGTCGAGCAACTATATTCAGACTAAAGTATAATTTACTGAATTATGGTGCATATTCTAAACCTCGACCCAAGGTATATAATAAAGTGAATCAAGAAGAAGATGAAATAAATGTGTTAGCTAGCGTTCATGCCTATCATCAGACTTCTTGTGCAAAATTAGATCAGATCACGGGTACACAGAATTTTGAAAAATTATAAGTTAAAACCCTACAAAGTCAATATTGTCCAACACTTATATCCTGGTGATGCAGCAAGACGTGTGAATTTCTGCAATTGGTTTTTGAACCATGCTTGGAGAGGCGTTGATTTCGCAAAAAAAGTTATTTGGTCAGACGAATCACATATAAGCAGTGCTGGTATATTTAACAGGCAAAATACAAGGCATTGGTATGATGAAAACCAGCACCTGATTTTTGAACGACAACAACAGGGTAGATTTGGTTTTAATGTGGCATGTTTCATATTGGGGACAAAAATCATATACCGCATTTTTGAAGGATCTCTTACCGCAACTAGGTACTTGACAATTTTAGAAGACGTGTTACCGGAACTACTGGAAGATGTTCCCCTCGCCTTTCTTCATTCCATACATTTCCAACAGGACGGCGCCCCTGCCTATAATTCAAGATTGATCGGGCGGTTTTTAGAAAATAATTTTCAGGGTTGTTGGATTGGAACTCATGGACCCATCAGGTGGCCTCCAAGGTCACCTGATCTGTCTATATTAGACTTTTTCTTGTGGGGCTATTTGAAAAATAAAATATACAGTAACAGACACAACAGTCCCGAAGAACTTCGTGCATCAACAGCGGCAGCTTCCCGAAATTTACAAAACCGCCCTTTTATAATATTAAATGCACTCAGGCGAATTGAAAAAGTTTGTCAATTATGTATTAGGGAAAATGGACAGCAATTTGAACAGTTTAATCAGTAAGATATTATGTAATGTTGAAAATTTTTATTAATGATAAATATTTTATTGGGTATTTCTATTGTATCTAATTTGTATTATGAATTGTTATATTATTTATTTTTTGCTATTAGGTAGGTACCTACGTTTTGTTTTTCGTGTTAGTGTATTATCTTTATTTGCTTACTCTCCTATAAAAAAAACACAAATGAAAATTATTCAATTAATTCTTCTTTTATATGGGAAATCCATGGCCCACTAACAAAACATTATCATTAAGTGATGTTTTAGTGTTTTATAGCATTTCTGAACATCCTACCTATATAGTGTTATACATAATTTTGAAGGGAAAAAAATAGCGAATTCAACGAAGTAATAAAATACAGGGTGTTCCATTGAAAAAAATATAGGTTTGCGTCGTATCTTCAAAACCATACCCCGAAAAAAAAAAATAAGTACGCCACTGGATTCTACGCAGAATTCTGTATCAGATGTAGTTTTTAGCTCAGCATTATTTCTAATAACTTCGGAGATAAAGAAGGGGTCCGAAAAGTATCAATTTCAAAAATCGCCCTGTATCTCATAAACGGAAACAGTTATGCAAAATCTGATTAGGCCAACTTGAGTTTCACAAAAAAAAAGGACAGGAACGTGAAAACCGCAAGGCTCTATCTTAAATAACAAGCGAGAAACCTGGCTGTATCACCCAAAATGGGATGCACTGTACAGTTCACTAGTGAGTGTAGCGATCGCGTCACTGGTTGATTTTTTTTTAATTTGAACTGATTATTTGAAACAACATTGTATTTCGTGAAAATGTTTTATAGACGGTACGCGAAGCCTTTTTGGAATATCTTTGTTAGCGTTGTTATTAATGAGATTGGGCAGTCATTATTGTTCATGTAATTTTTAATAATACAATATAAAAATGATAAAAATACAGATGGAACATATAATAAAACTAAGAACGATCTGAAAGCGGCGATTTAGTGCTTTTCTTCTCGGAGAAAAGAACATAGGCATCTCCGCTCACCAGGGATCTAGTTAAAACTGGGTTCACACGTGAATCATTATATTCATGCCACGTGTTCGCATACGGATGTCTACAGTAGGCTGTGTAGTGTCCGCAATAGGTAGTCCCACTATGATTAGATAATGTATACAGACTATATCGACAAGGGGTTACGTTTTTTGATGTATATTGACTGATATCCAATCCCTCTAAAGGAAAATCAATGATGAGATTCAATTTTTCTTGGAATCTTTCTGTTGAAGAAAACCGTTTCAAATGGATAACTAAAATTTTATGGAATTTATGAATTGATAGGGATTTCGTGCACTTCCTTCTCTCTTTGCACTTCGCACATGTTGGCTTCTAGTCACCAACCAAAGTTTCTTCCCTTTTGAATGTCAATCAATCAATCAAATATACTTTATTTTCAAAAATTGATACATCTTGTGGACAAAGCAAATATAAAACTAAGTGCCAAAAGGACAAACAATACAAAAGTAATACAGAATGAAGTCTTAAAATAAAAGTCAAACAATACAAATACACAGAGTATAAAAATTTATAAAATCAGAAAACATCTCATATTCTACAAATTGTGAAAGGCTTTCGCGGCCATCGTTGAATGAATGATGGTTTTTCGGGTATTTTTTAGGCCGACGTTTATTTAGAGAAAATCTCGACGTTTCGCCAACACGAGTGGTTGGCATTTTCAAGAGAAATGTTTACAGCTTCGATCACTCACTTCAGTGATCGAAGCTGTAAACATTTCTCTTGAAAATGCCAACCACTCGTGTTGGCGAAACGTCGAGACTTTCTCTAAATAAACGTCGGCCTAAAAACCCGAAAAACCATCATTCATCTCATATTCTTTCCTCAAAATATTCGCGAATCTCATAGTATGGTCTTCAAAGTAAAAATGCTTTAACTGCTTTCCTGAATAGAACATAGGCTCCTATATTTTTCACCGAAAGTGGAAGGTGATTAAACATCTTCCCTCCATTGTAAATAAAAGAACTTTTTATTAATTGCGATCTCGGCCGGGGCAAGAGAATTTGACGAAGTCTTGTATTGACTGGATTTTTTTGTCTATATAAATGATACTGATGTTTATGAATGAGACACACTGTTTCCAATATATAAAGACATGGAAATGTAAGAATCTTGCCCTTCATGAATAAGGGCTTACACGATGTTTTTGCGTCCAATTTAAAAATATATCTCACCGCACGTTTCTGTAGCGCGAACAGCATATGGAAAAGCTGAAGAGTACAGTTACCCCAGAAAGCAATGCCGTATCTTAGATGAGTCTCCACCAGTGAGAAGTAAACATTTCTAGCGATTTTGAAGCAAATGAATCCAAACATTGTGACAAATTTAGTTGATCTGCTCTTCGTGGTATTGAAAGGGAAAGATCCCAAAACGGAACGAAAGAGACTGAACAGTGACCACAATAAGTACATTTCGATGTAGATTTTAATTGGCCAACGAAGTTGTCTACAATTTTGGATGTCCCAACCTAACGGTTTCCCACACTTCCATGGTACGAGGAACATACTATCGGGACGTTTTCCATCGTTTCGACTAATACCTAGGGGTTCCAAAATAGCTGGTATACCTGCTGATACTAGGACACGCTTGTTGATATCGTTCACCTGGAAATGTCTGGGAAAACGGCCAGCACTTCTTTGGCAACACAATCCATGAGTACCCTTACTGTCTACGAAACTTCCACAAACGCAAACATTAGGAGCACAAACATATAAACCCAATCTTAATCCAACAGCAATTCGGAAGCTTCCATTATCCAGAGATTTCCAAGAGCAGCCACAGGTAGTACATTCAACCAAGCACCTGATTCCTTCACCATAACCGCATTGAGAAGAGCCTTTTTAGATATGGACACAGCAGTCTCAAGCAGATTATTTGAATTTTTTTTAAGTAGGGGACGATCCCATGCACTTTGTTTTATCTTGGATTCTTCATTTTTTTAATATAGGTGTAACAATGGTCTTCTTGAAACCATCAGGACAGTTCCCATTATCGATTATAGCATTCAGGATATGTGATATTGACATAGCTATCTCATCTACAATAAATTTCAGAAGTTCTGCTCGTATTCCGTCTATTTCAATGGATTTGTTTGTCTTCAGTTCTTTGATGATTTTTTTATTTCTACTTCAACGCCTGTCTGACCGTAAAAAAAATTAAAATCATATAGAAGCGTAAAATATCTTGCTTTATATTAGCTTTAGCTTTATATTATATTAGCAACAGACAACAAGACGAATCAAGCGAAATACAAAGTACGACCACACTCGACGACTTTGTTGAAACTCAAACACCTGGACAATGTTTTGAAGTTCAGCTGTTTATTGTCATTACTGATAACGTACTGTCTGCTCTAACTAAACGAATGAAAGCATATCATAAAATTACTAGTGTTTCTGGAGTATTTGAACAACAAAAATCTCTTACAGTTCACTGAGCTTCTGAAAAGCTGATGTGGCAACTGTTACTGACAGCAAAAAACAGCCCACTCAGGAGCGTCTGGAACTGCAATTTTATAAACTTTTATCAAATAGTTCTTTAGAATCGTGTTTCCCAAACGTAGAAATTGCCTTGCGAATTTACTTGTCTCTCATGATCACCAACTACAGCCATTTTCCCGTGGAATTTTGAAAATTAGTGTCGATTTCCTTGAAAATTGGGATTTAGGTAGTACTTTTAATTTTTTCAAAATCTACCCTACGCGGAAGCGGGTTTTTGCTCTGGGAGTGAAAACAACCCCATCTAATAGATGAAATTCTTATGGAGTACCGCAAGGCAGTGTCTTAGGTCCATCACTATTCAATATATTTCTCAATGATCTTTTTAAATTAAAGTGTAATGGAAAAATTCATGCATTTGCGGATGATACTGTTTTTTTTTATAATGCCTGGACTGCATTGAAACAAACTGTACAAGAAGATTTAAAAATAATTGAATGCTGGTTTGACAAAAATTCACTCACAATAAATTTTGATAAAACTTATTATCTCCCATTCACCTGCTTTGAAAATTCTTTACCAAATTTAGGCCCACTTGAAATTGACAGTAACTTTAAAATTCATGAAACTGAATGTATAAAATATCTATGAATCAAATTTGACAGACATTTGAGATGGGACCATCAAATTTCCTTCCTTGTGAAAAAATTGAGATGTCTTCTTCCCAAATTCAAGTTTTTAAAAAAATTTCTTGCAATGAAACATCTTGAGATGTTATATTTTTCATTGATACAGTCTCAATTGACCTATGGCATTCTTGGATGGGGTGGAGTAAAACAAAATTTAATGTATAATTTGGAAGTGATACAAAGACACATTTTAAAAATAATTTATAATCGAAATTTTATGTTTTCTTCTAATGTTCTTTATAAAATAAGTAGAAAATTTGATATTGTTCAGTTATTTGTATATAGAATGTTGATTTATATCTTCAAAAACAAAAATTGCATCAATTTTGGTAATCATTCATATAACACTAGATATAAAAATGATATAACTTTAAAAAATAAACTCAATAAAAATAAATCCACTAGAAATTATAAAAACATTATAGGAAAAGTTTTCGAAATAGTTCCAATATAAAAACAAAATCTTTTTATTCATACAAAACTAAAGTGAAGGATTGGATATTCAAAAAAGATCATAATTTTTTCACAACATGATAAATGTATGAATCTTTCTACTCAATAATTTCATTTCAATAATTTTATTTGAAGAAATTGTTTGATTCAATGTTTTTATATTTATGTATGTGTATATATATATATATATATATATATATATATATATATATATATATATATATATATATATATATATATATATATATATATATATATAGATTGAAAAAAAGGATAGTCGCTGACTAGTTAAGAGTAAAACTGTTTGTAGGGCCTGCAGCGATGTAAAAGGAAACTCTTTTAAGTTTTTTCCAAGCTTTCGGAATCTTTTATTCCATCATCAGGGAGACTACAATTGGAAATGTCATATAAGATTGTAAATTCAAAATTATAAGTACTCACATCTTATTTGAGGATGCTTACATATATGTTCATAAGAGTTATTTATAAGAACCATTTATGTTTACAAGATTAAGTTTCTGCTAAATAAACATATCAGTAATGCAGTATTTTCAGTTCTTTTTTAAAAAAATACAAAACTGATAAACTGGACGAAAAGACAAATTAGTTGTACATAGAGACCTACTTCATTTGTTTATTTTCAAATGTGACAGTTATTAATTTGACAAGTGACATTATTTTGTTCTGACAAATAAACTTTAGTGTAGGCTAGAATTTCTGCGTTCGGTTACTCTGATTTCATGGTGTTTTATGTCAAGAGAAAGTAAAAAAGAATAAATTTCACTCAAATGGCTTATATCGGTTCGTTTATTGATGGAGTTATTCTCTTGAGAGATAAAGGCCATTTCTAAGAAAGTTCTTTTTGAAAGATGTGATTCTCTTGCAAGAACTTTTGTTGAAGAGTAGTTCATTCGGTGGTCAAGGTCATTGACATGTTTTGCTAAAGCACATCTTTCAGGATGTAGTCTACTATCACTTTTATGAGAAGTGATTCTATAATTTAGTAATCTTTTAGTTTGGCCAATGTAATTTTTTTCACAATCAAGACGAGGGATACTATAATCAACATTTGAAAGTGAGAAAATATCATTTTTGTCCTTTACTTTTGAATATATTTGTCTTACTGAAGTAACTGTTCTATTTGCAATTTTGATATTATCAAATGGTTGTAAAATTCTGGTTAGTTTGGGTGTTATTTCCTTGATGTAAGGTAATGAAGCATAGAAAATTGAATTTTGATTCAAATCTGCAACTGGTTGTTCATTATGAGAATTCATATTTTGTCTTACTATTGTCAACTTCTGTTAAAAATGAGCTAAACAAGATGTTATTAACTAAAGATGGTGGATAAGAATTTTGTATGAAAAGTTCTTGAAGTATTTTCAAATTTTTATTGTGAAAAGATATATCAGAAATTTTGTGATAAGGAAATAAATTCAAATACCTTCCTGAACTGCATGGTTTTCTATACCAATCAATTAATATTGTGTTATCAATCGATCGTATAAGTTTTGTATCAAGGAAAGGTACTGAGAGATCTGAATCTTCTGTTTCGATTGTGAATTGTATGTATGGGTCATAACTATTGAAAGTATCCAAAATTTCAGTTATACCATTTTTAGGTAATGCTTAAATTATATCATCCACATATTTTTTGATGAAAAATAAGTTAAAAGAGAGGACTGGTAACACTGTGTCTAGCAATTCATCCATAACATAAGCTGCAAGAATTGGTGAGATTGAAGATCCCATTGGAGTTCCAAAAGTTTGTCTGTAATATTTTCCATTAAATGATAAAATAGTTATTTTCGAAAAGAAATGTTATTAAGTTGGAAAAACAATCTTTTTCAATAGTGCAATGACTGCTGATACGATCCCAATTTTTATCTATCGCTCTAAGATGTGCTTTAGCAAAACATGTCAATGACCTTGACCACCGAATGAACTACTCTTCAACAAAAGTTCTTGCAAGAGAATCACATCTTTCTGGCCAGTTTGGATGTTGTCTCTCTTTTCAGTAATGTTTATCTTGATACTTGCCTTATTATATTTCTCACCTCACTACAAGTTCCACTTCGTGAGGAAATTTCCTAGTTTATTCATACCTTATATATTGTATTATAAAAAAAATTGTAATCTATTATGAATAAACTTTATTATTATTATCATTATCATGAAAATATCTACAAAAATCGATAGATTGGCCAAATCTAAGCAACTTTTATTCATAATGTTTTTTTTGTAAAGTTTATACTTTCCGAGTTATTTGCGATGTAAACTGTGCATTTTTCATTGAAAAAAACAAATTTTTAACCGTTTAGCATGATTAACTCAAAAAAAATCATTTTTTCGAAAAAATCATTTCAAACAAAGTTGAAGCTAATAAAAAATAAAGAGATTCGTGTCTGAAAGAACTATGTAAACCCAATAACGATAGAATTATTATTGCTCTTTGTAGGAAGGTTATTTTCGAAAAACCCCGAAATTGAGAACGTTCAATCAAAAAATAAATCGAATATGGTGAAATTTTTGAGGAAAACTTAATAATTTTTTTTTAAATACAAATTAAAAAACAGCTCTTAAAAAAGTGTTTCGCATTAGAATTGACCGACGTATGACCAAAATAAAGTCACTCTCTGTTTTTATTTAATGTAACAACTAAACCCTCGTCGTAAAGAGAAACATTCTCAATCGAAAATTCCTCTGGAAATGGAAAAAAACCTACGATAAAATTGAAGTTACTTTTTTGTAATATCTAACAGAAGACAACTACTTCCCCGGCTAAAGCCACGCTGGACATTGAACTACATCTGATAGATATTGAGAAAGACCCTATATAACTTGAGAGGAAAAATCTGAAAATGAAAATTTGCATTTTCATTCAAATAGTTGATTATATATTAAATGTCCAGTTTTTATTGGCGATTCTTATCTATAAATGAGATAAGAGAGAATGTTATTCAAAAGTATCACTCATTTCATTTCATTGATACGTGAATTGCATCTCTTCCGCTAGGCCTCCAATACATTATGGTCGACAAAAATCTATTTCACTCGTCTAAGATCACCATGGAGGTCAGAAG
This sequence comes from Chrysolina oricalcia, assembly GCA_944452925.2. NCBI lineage: Eukaryota > Metazoa > Arthropoda > Insecta > Coleoptera > Chrysomelidae > Chrysolina > Chrysolina oricalcia. Next base: position 23,384,365 of record OX101818.2, read on the forward strand.
AATTGGAAAACATACTCTTCAGAAGCAATATCACACTGTAATGAGGAATTGTTGGACTATTTCTTGTGCGGTGAAACTTTGAAAATATTTTTCTGACATAAAACCTGTCATGGGTATGGCATGTTCATGAAGTCGGTTGTGGAATCATCTGCGAATGAATTGAGAATGTTTCTCTTTACAACTGAATCCCTTCCAAGAGAGGTTATCGTGTACGATGGAAAATAGCCACAAAATTCCAACTTTCAGTCGCAGATGATTCCACAACCGACTTTATGAACATCCTATTCATATTTTCGAAAAAATCAACTAAACCCTCGTCATTACAACCCTAATAGAAATGAATGGCTCCCCACCTGCAATTAACTTTATTTAGGTATAATTGATATGAACCATGTGATTTGACCGGTTTGGAATGCTTAGTTTAGAAAAAATAATTGATTAAATTGGTAACGACATTTTTATAATTTTCAAAAAAAGGGCATTTTTCCTAAATAAACCAAAAAGTATTCATAAGATGAAAAAATGTTTCAAATATTAATTATGGGATTTTTTTTACTAGAACCGCAATTTTTCTTTCATTTCTGTATCTTGAAAATTGAAGGAGATATGGCGGTTCAAAGTTTGGATTCATGCACTATTTGTGGCTAACCCAACCCTTTTGAACTCATCCCTTTTCAAAAACATTTTCAATTAATATGACGATGAATCTTTTGAAATTCTCAACAAATTGCTTTTTTTTCAAGTTGTTTGCTTAAAGAATTAGGGAGTTTTAGTCGAAAAACCAACTGATTTTTTTAAAAATCCAATGTTACTAAATGTGTAAATAAATTCTTCGATAATACTTATGCATCGCGCTTCTTTTAGGGGTAATTCTTGCATCATAACATAGTGTGTTGATTTAAAATTATTATGGACTAGCCCAGCACAAGTAACGGTAACGTTGATTGTGTTGAGAGTGTGCGTCAAATTTTCATTAAGATTAACATTTTCGGTATCAATGATTAAAGGGTTGACAAAAATTATTTTAAATCAGTATTGAATTATTCCCAAATCTCTATAAGTGTCTTTTGAAATTATTTCTAATAATGAAAAGAAATCTTTTAACAAGAATAATTTCGTATTAATTCACATTCCCAGGGAGTGGTTTGTAAGAGTTGAAACATTTTGGCAAATAATAATTTCATTCTAACAATAGTTCAAATTTAATGACACAACTTTCAATCATTTCAAATTATATTAAACATCTTTAATAATAGTTTTGAAAATTACTACCTCTAAAGGGGTGATTTACAGTGGTTTCATCTGTCTGAATAATTATAAACTCATTCGAAAATGTCAAGTACTCTACAAATAATTGATTTAAACTTTATTTTAACCTAATATATGCTAAAATATTAGTTTTTTTTTAATTTTTGCAATGAGGGGCAGTTTTCACCGCTAAAAAATAAAAGCCCGGTTCGGCACATGGTAGATTTTGAAAAAGAGGGTCAGTTTAGCTCAGATCCAAATTTTTATTGAAATTGGTGTTGATTCTCAAAAGTCCACGGTTTTATAGTTTTCCACAGCAAGGGTAGTTTATACTTGGAATTTTTCGAAAAACTTTTCATTGAAACAATAACAGAGATTGCTCGAAACATGCTTTTTGTGCCACCATAGAAAACATTCGGATCACCTATCTCATAAGGGTGTGGTTTTTTCTAGTGAATTTTTTAAAAACTTTGCTGAAAGGTTTCCAGTGGAAACATTTTATTGAAACAGTAGAATATAATTGTTTGAAATATTTATTTTTGTATCACCATTGAAACCATAGAAAAAATTCGAATCAACCCCCTCTTAAGGGTAGTTTTTATTTGCAATTTTTCAAAAAACTTAGCCGACCGGGGCCTTCAGTGTAATGGCCCTCCGCTGACGCCATTGGGCCATTATTCACGCCTCAGGCCATAAACGATTACTATACCCTTGATTTTGAGGAATCACTTTCAATTAGTTTAATTCCTATTTAACTAAACAAAATGAGATAGGTAGTGAGAAATGCATCATTTCCAGAAATGATAAGTATTAAATGTGGAGTTCCTCAAGGTTTCACACTTGGATCAACTTTATTTTTATTGTGTATTAATGACCTATTGAATTTTCACATTTCAGGTTCATTTACTGCTTTTGCTGATGACAGGACTATATTTTGGCACCTCGAGGACAAAAAAGATCTTGATGAAACTGTACGATTTGATCACATTCATTGATACCGAAACTTGGTTAAAATCAAGTGAAACTGATCATTTCAATATTACAATATTCATCATTGCCGACATGATAACCAGGGAAGAGGCGTAGCAATTTATTTACTAATTTTTTTGAAATTCCAGGAAAAAAAAACGGAATGTTGAATATGAGTGATACAATGATAATAGAAATTTCTCGATTTTGATCCAAATTGAAACTCATTTCTCTATAAAGACCTCCTAATTAAAATTTAAAGGATTTTTTAAGATACATACATGAAATCATGGAAATAAATGAAAAACTCTGATTATAGGAGATGTCAATATAAATTTATTGTTAGACAAGAATTATATCTTGAATTACGTAAGTAAAGTTGAAAGCAATGGTTTCCAAATTGTGAACACAATAGATCCAAATTGTTATACAAGAAATCGAAACAACTCTTTCAGTATTCTTGATCATAATTTAACTTACTGCTGTCATTTGAATTTTGAAATAACACCAGAAAATAATTTAATTACTGATAATAGAATAATATAACCTCCATTAAAAAATCTGATATTACATTAAAATAATTCAAGAAACGTAAAATAATCAATACTGATTAGTGTGAATTTAGACAAATCATTTCCAATGAATAAATTCGAACCCAATGTGAAAATTTTCAGGATTTGATAAATATCATTTTGAAGCTGAAAACTAGTCATCACTGGAACTATATAAGAGAACACGTGAAAACAACAACTGGATCAATCATAGTATTATTCGAGAAATGAAAATTCGAAATACAAGATTCCAAAGACATTAACAAAACATGGATGATCAAGAAATGTTTGATGACTATAATATACAGAGATATAAACTTAATGATATGATCAAAAGACCAAAAGCTCAACATGTCTTAAGAAATTTGAAGATTCTGAAACCAGGAGAAAATGTGGGACACTACCAATTATTGTTTCAGAGGTAAAAATTTATTGTAACATTTCTTCTGATGACATAGAAATAGCCAATATTATAAGCAATAATTTTTCGTGTACTGGCAAGAATATAGCAAATGAAATGAAACCTCATTATAATAATCTTACATATCCGCATTCCTATCCAAAATATAATGACTCCACAATGCTTTTGTTTTCAACTAGAGGAAGTAAAATTATTGGAATAATCCACACCTAAAAAAAACATGTCCATATTCTGAAGATTTATTGACCAAGGACATATTTGAATTGAAAAATATTCTGGCTGAACCCTTAACAAAATTATTCAATAAATATTTTTCTCTGCAGTACAGTACTACAAGTACTACCCGCAATTCAAAGTGTACTTCATTTTGCTATTCTTTTCTTTCTTTATATGTATATATTATGGACATTTATCATGTGTATTTTGATGTGGATTATTTCATAATTAATTTCTTATGATCATGGACAAGTTTTGCACTTATTTGATCATGTTTTCATGAGAAATTTATTTCTTTATATTATAGATCGATATTGTATTATTAACAATGAATAAATAAATACATATAAAATAAATAAATTGATCTCAAGAGAGCATTCGATACAGTTGATCACAAACAACTTTTGGAAAACTGATGAATTGTATAACATAAAGAGCCCTAAATAAAAATTGCATACAATATTATAAATGAAAAATTAAAATCAAATTTCATTTTCATAAGAAACTTTGTAATTCATAGTCATCACAATAGACAATATAATTTGTTTTACCTCGATTCTGCTACCTCTGCAGTTGGCAAAAAAAGATTCACTTATGCTGCTCTAGATAAATATAACAAATTGCAAAAATTTCTCCAAATTCAAAATATCTTTGAAAAACACATTATTTTTTCACGGAATTGATATACTGCTATTAATGATTCAAAATTTGTTCACTAATTCATGATATATTTGTTTCAATTGCAGGATGCAATTGTTAATCATTTTTATCATTATTTGTACAAATTTCTCATAGCAGAATATGATCTGACTGGAAGGTATTCACTCAATAAATGAATAAATAATTTCATTCATAATTGAAATTGCATGAGTGCATCTTATTAAGTTCAGAATATCCATCAGACCAAATGAGGGTTTTCGATATCTTTTCTGACACTAGATGTCGCAACGTGGGCGTCTGGTCTAAAAAACTGTCAAATTATACTAAATTTCATGCCAGTGAAACTTCTTACCGAAATTTCATCTTATTTGCATTGTTTTACAATATAAATATAAATTACGGACAGAGAAAAGTAGCCGAACTAAAGATTGAGCTCAAACCCAGAGGTGCAAAAGTCACTGGTACCATGGAAAAACATATTGAAAGGTAACTTATGCTACCCATATTTGTTTTCTCAAATTTCTTTGGATTCTTCAACTATCATTTTATATTCTTGTAAGTTTTTATAATCATCACTGATTATTTTATATTTCAGGCTGAACGACTATGACAGAAATAACAACTTTAAACCCAATCTAAATATCAACTGTAACCTACTAAGTTGCAATGAAAGTGCAAACTTCAACAAGATATACATAAAAAACCGAATTCCTAATACTGAATCCTACGATAACTCATAATAATGCTTCGTGAGGTGGATTTTACAGACGAGGCTATTCTGCGATGGAGTAAACTTGAATCTGTGAATGGCTACAAGCAGAGGATAAAATTAGGTGGAGTAGAAAGATCTCGCTAGAGATCCCAGACGAGAGAGAGTGGGAAGAGAAAAGGGTGATATTTTCCCCAGAGAGCCTAGTCTGTTTTACAGACGGGTCCAAAGTGGAGGAAGGACAAGCCGGAGCAGGAGTTTACTTGTAAAACGGAAAGAAAAGAGTATTTGCGCTAGGTTCTCTGACAGCAGATTTCCAAGTAGAGGTGTATGCCATCCTGGAGGCAACCAGAATGGAAGAGATGAGGTCTGGCCCAGAGAGACATGTATATGTCTGCTCGGACAGTCAGGTCGCTATCAGAGCTCTGAATGCAACCAGAAACATATCAAAACTGGTTCAGGAGTACAGAGATGCTCTGGAGAGTCTTGCGACTGCAAAGGAAATAACGCTGATGTGGTCCCGGGTCATGCAGGGATTGAAGGCAACGAGCAGGCGGACCAAGCAAGGAGCCGGACAATTCTACTACGGGCCTGAACCCGCACTCGGCAGAACAAGGAGACAAGTAACTGAATGAGTGGGCCATTGATGCATTGGGAGAACAGTGGAGAGGAATAGACGGCTGCAGGCAGTCAAAGCAGATGATATCGAGGCCCGATAGGGCAAGTACGGTCAAGATACTGAAGCTAAGCCGCAAAGAACTCCGACTCTTGGTGGGACTTCTCACCGGCCACTGCGGTCTCAGGAGGCACATGGCTCTCATCAGAGTTGAGGCAGACCCACTATGCAAGGAATGTGGTGAGGAGAAGGACTCCTTCCACTTCCTGTGTTGATGTTGTATTTATGGCAGGCTCAGAAAAAACATCTTCGGAGCTGCTAATATTAAGGAGGAAGAATTGCACTCATTGAAATGTAAGGACATTTCGACTTCCATAAGAAGGCCAAAGATGATTTCATTGAAAATATGAATAGGATGTTCATAAAGTCAGTTGTGGAATCATCTGCAACTGAAAGTTGGAATTTAGTCGCTATTTTCCATCGTACAAGATAACCTCTCGTGGAAGGGATTCATGTTTTAAAGAGAAACATTCTCAATTGAAAATTGAATCAATACAAGACTCCTCTGGAAATGAAAAAACCCTACGATAAAATTGAAGTTACTTTTTTGGAATATCTAACAGAAAACAACTCTGCACGGAAATTTCATCAGTTGTAATTCAATGTTCGTCGTGGCATTTGCCAGGAAAGTAGTTGTTTTCTGATGGATTTTCGACCCAACTTTTCCTATTGTATAGGATACTAGCAATGAGCAGTCCTCCGGACATCTTATGCCTCATGTCATAGGCTCATTGTGAACTACAGATTTCTTTTTCGTGTTATATGGTCTTGACGATCGTGGTCATGGGTATTACTTGGTTGGGCTTCCGGCGCTGAGATGGCGCTCGCAGTTTGGAGTTAATCCACTGTGCGGGCGCGATCTCAGTTTCGGTCTTTAAATGGGTCTGGTTGTCGATTCATTCGTTGCAGTCATTAGTTATTGACTGCTAGACCTACCCTATACTGATGAGGAGCAACACTCCAAAATCGATATATAGGTGGTCCGAATGTTTCTATGATCATTCCCATGCAACCAAGCAATTGCAGAGATAACCTTGTAGGAACTTTCCAATGTTCGTGGTGGCATTAGCCAGGAAAGTAGTTGTTTTCTGATGGATTTTCGACCCAACTTTTCCTATTGTATAGGATATTAGCAATGAGCAGTCCTCCGGACATCTTATGCCTCAAGAAAACAACTACTTTAGCCGGGGAAGTAGTTGTTTTCTGTTAGATATTACAAAAAAGTTACTTAAATTTTATCGTATGGTTTTTTTCATTTCCAGAGGAGTCATATATTGATTCAATTTTCAATTGAGAATGTTTCTGTTTAAAACATGAATCCCTTCCAAGAGAGGTTATATTGTACGATGGAAAATAGCGACTAAATTCCAACTCTCAGTCGCAGATGATTCCACAACTGACTTTATGAACATCCGGTTCATATTTGCAAGGAAATCAACATGCCATACCCATGACAGGTTTTATGTCAGAAAAATATTTTCAAAGTTTCACCGCACAGGAAATAGTCCAACAATTCCTCTTTATAGTGTGAAATTGCTTCTGAAGAGTATGTTTTCCAATCCTTCCGACCTCCCTGAGGATCTTAGAAGAGTGAAATAGATTTTTGTCGACCAAAATGTATTGGAGGCCTAGCGAAAAAGATGCAATTCATACATCAATGGAATGAGCGATTTTCTGTGAGTGATACTTCTGAATAACATTCTCCCTTATCTCATTCATAGATAAGAATCTCCAAAGGAAACTGGACATTCAATAAATAATCAACTCTCTGAATGAAAATGCAAATTTTCACTTTCAGATTTTTTCTTCAAGTTATATAGGGTCTTTCTCAATATCTATCAGATGTAGTTCTATGTCCAGCGCAGACGCAGCCCTTACCTTTCGACGTGTGATGCCATGCACGAGACCGGTGAATCGGTGGATCGAACACACGACCCCACGCTTGCGAGGTGAACGCTTTACCAGCCGACCGCCACGGCCCACTAAGATGCCGGAGATTGCGAAAAGGGTCCACTGGGGCCTAATCGCTGACGCGTAAGGTGCGTACAGACAAATAACAAAACTTCGTATCGTTTCACCGACGCGCAACAATTGTTTGATACGCATCGAAGATACGGATTGTCATCAATGTAGCGTATCAATACATCGTCGCGTATCTCATTAACGGAACATACTGCCGTTCCGTCTGTTCTGAAACAGAACCTTTGTTTTTTTCTTGTGTGCAGTTTCATTACGGAATGGAGGTTGCTGTACCAGCCTATATATAAAATCATTACTTCTTATGCTGTCCTGTTTCATTTGCACACATTGGCACTGCACAATACTGTGGCATTTCGTAAAAGAATATTCCTCTGCTGATGATTTCAATGATATTAAATGAAAAAATAATCTAAAACTACAAGTCGCTCATTTATGTTGACAGATGATTAGACCTCACGCTATAGGGCTGACACCCAGTGGATCTTATTACAGAAAACATGCATTGTTGTTCTATTGAGGTACACTGAAGCCGAACATTTGTAAGATAGAAACAACAATTATTATTTTCTTCAAATTCAGAACTTGAATATATATTCACAATTTTCATAACTAATCATTTTTTGAAAGGAGCACAAAAAAAAACAGTAACTTGTTATCATTATCACGGCTTTAATTTACTAACAATCCATGGTACATAGTTAGCTACTCTGGTGTAAACCCCAGGCCATCCTGCCATACCACAGTGCGATTTACCCAATGAAACTATACCAATAGAATACCAATTGATCTCTCCATTTTCATCAGCGTAGCTGCTCATAAGTGGCCCACCGCTGTCGCCTTTACAAGAGTCCTTGTGTTCCTCGCCGCCTGCACAAATCTGCGCCGCATGGATCTTTACTTTTTGTTCTTTATAGATTCGGTTACACTCGGAGTTATCTATCACAGGTAACTGAAAAAATAAAGTGAATTTCCATCAGTGCCATTCATTTTCTGTTCCGTACAAATGCAATCGATTTTAAACTAACTTCAAACAGCTCAGAACTGCATGACAATGCAATATTAATGCATATACGAACTCAGTTGACACAGCAGAAAAAAGTCGGAGTATCTTTTATGAAAAAATGGCGGCGGGGTTTACTAATGGGGTGATTTAATAATAATAATAATAATGGACTATATATTTACATACAACGAGACGTTCTCGCTAACAATCTCTTAATTACTGAAAAATACCACTAATCGGTCGATGGTCTGACCCTCGAACCCTTAATTCTCAAGTGGGGTTGGCGTAGGTCGAACAGATTTAAGTCATTTTGCCTGTCTCGTTACAGGGTTGGCTCAAGGGTCTATTTTGAACTTAATATTTTGCCCGCCTTGAAATAATCACTTTCAACGAAACAAAAAATAAAAATTATAAATGTGAAATATAACTCAATAAATAAAGATTAGAAGTCTATAGTCATAATATTGGTCTTTTTCAGTCTCAATTGGTAAAACACACACTTTGGTTATTGTCCTGCTGATAACACCGCCCTTTGTGGTGACGTCAACTACTCGTGTGATACCATGACTACCAGGATGAAGTGCTGCTACTCTTCCTAGGTGCCATTGCAGTGGAGGAGCCTTCTCATTTTTGATCAGTACCAATGATCCAACCTTCAATAATTCGATTGATCGTTACTTCCATTTTGATCTTGTCTGGAGTTCAGACAAATATCTCTGCTGCCAGCGTTTCCAGTAATGCTGTAACATTGACTGTATCCGTTGATACCGGTTGAGACATAAAGGATAAAATTCCATTTAATATTTTCATTGGCTATTTTATTTGATTCGGATTTCAAAGACTCGAATATTTTTGACAGTTCGTTTGAAGCTCCTATAAAATTAGATCCGTTGTCGGAAAATATATTAGAGGGTTTACCTCTTCTACTAATTAATCTGATTAAGGCTGCAATGAAGGCGCTGGTAGTCAACTCTGAGACAATTTCCAGATGTACGGCTTTTGTACTCATACATACGAATAAACATAGGTATCCCTTTGTTATTTCCGCTCCTCGTGTTTTTCTATCTTTAACGAGGAACGGCCCACCGTAATCAACGCCAACATTGGTGAATGGCAAATAGGTTTTACTCTATATTCTAAGTTGCCCATCAAATAGTTCATATCACGAGGTTTAACCTTGAAACAAGTTATGCATTTTTTCACAACTTCCTTGCAAGCGGTTATACCTGAAATTGGCCAGATTTGTTCTCTGACTGAATACAATAAGGCTTGTACACCACAATGCATCAATTTTTTATGTTCATTGATTAATATCAATTCTGTTAATTTATGACCTTTCAGTAAAATCATAGGATATTTTTTGTTATAATCTATCTGAGACCTTTGGATTCTACCTCCTACGCGCATAACTCCTTCATGAAGAAATGGGTTAAAGCTCAAAATACAGGCTTTTTTCATGAAGTTTCTTTTTATTTAATATAATTGGATAATCCCTTTCAAAACATTGGATTTGTACTATCTTAACTATTGACAGGAGTGCTGAATTTAGTTCTGTAGGTGTTAAAATTATATTACTTGGTCGTTGATTCAATTTGCAATTTTTGGTAAATCTCAACACATATGCCATAACTCTCTGAATTTGTTTAAAAGACGAAATTCTATTTATTAAATCTAGTACGACATTTGTTTGAATGTTTTAGACGATGTAGTAACTTGATTACTTATATTTCAGACGTCCATCACCTTAATGGTTGAAAGATTTCTATCTCTTTCAAATTTTTTCACAACGTTTCAATTGCTTGAATCCGCAATCGTCTTCTGGTGAATAGTTCACCAGAAATATAAGTAATCTAGTACGACATTGTCATCTTGGTTAATAATCATACTAACTATTGTTCGTTGCTCTGGAATTTCTCCATCATACTTTTCTTTTTCCAAATTCCATTCAGAGCAATTTGTTTTAAACCATTCAGGCCCGTACCACCATAATTTCGATTCACGAAGTGTCTTAGGACTTACTCCACGAGATATCAAATCGGCCGGGTTGGAATCTCCTTTAACAAAATTCCATTCCCCAAATTTTGTTAGAGACTGAATTTCACTAACTCTGTTAGCTACAAATGTTTTCCATGTGGACGATTCCTCACGAATCCAATCCAACGTAATTTTGGAATCAGTCCAGTAATATTTCTTGTCAAATTTTATTTTCAACGCATAAATTACTTTTTGTGACAAATTTGCCAGCAATAACGCCCCACATAATTCTAGTTTCGACAAGCTGATATTCTTGAGGGGTGTAACCCGAGACTTCGCGCAAAGTACATTTGAAAAATATTCACCTATAAAATTTGAACATATTATATACAGGCTGGCTCCATAGGCACGTTCTGAAGAATCCGAGAACCCATGAAACTCAATTGTTACATAATCTGAAGATACCGAATAACGCGGTATTTGTATGCGATTAATTTCCGTTAATTCGTTTTGGAAACTACTCCATATTTACAAATTGTGAAAGGCTTTCGCGGCCATCGTTGAATGAATAATGGGTTTTTGGGTTTTTAGGCCGACGTTTATTAAGAGAAAATCTCGACGTTTCGCCAACACGAGTGGTTGGCATTTTCAAGAGAAATGTTTACAGTTTCGATCACTGAACACTACTTGTTTGGTATGCGCTGTCTCAGCCAGTATTTATGGGTCGACGTACTCGTACCTGCGTCCGGTGCCATCGTTCCTGCGTCGGGTACCCCCTCGGATTCATTAATTTCCCGGTATGGTGTTATTATTGTTTTCTTGAGAACAGGTAGCCATGCTTTATTCAAAAATAGTGTCAGTTATCTTTGAAGAAACTTAGCCAATTCCTGCTGAAAATCTAAAGATAATACATTGAAAGATACTTCTGAATATTCCCGAATAAGTGTGGTGAAGAAGCGTATATACAATTTAACCAGATACACAGCTACGTTGGATATTTTCAACTGTGGAAAGTTTGACAGTTTCAAAATTCATTTGCGTCATTATTTTCTCAAATTATAGTCCAGTGAAAGTTGTTAAAAAGTCCAGTAAAGCAGTATTGAAATGAAAAAATGGGAAGAAAGAGGAATAGTGATAGTTACAAAAAGAACAATTTGATAAATGGAAATTATCCAGAGACACGGTCTAATTCTACTGAAGAAGAATCCAGATTTCAGTTAACCCAAGTAAATTACAGTAATCAAGACACAGATAAGAATTCAGTTGGAGGTAATGTGCCAGATATAATAGAGAGTTTGAAGAAACAAATTAAATTGCTGAAAGAGATAATCAGAGATAAGGAGATAATTATTAAACAGAAAGATGAGCATATGGAATCATTATCAAAGGAAAATATTTCCTTACAGCAAAATTATGATTTTATATTAGGTAATATAGTAGACAAGGAAAGTATTACAGACACTTTGGCAAAAATTAACGCTAAAATTGAATCATTGCAAGGAAGTCCACACCTTATTAATAAAACTATCAAATCATATTCCGAAGTAACAAAAAATGATATTTCTTTTCAACAGAAGAATTCTGAACAAATAATTACTATTAAACCCAAATTTCAACAAAAATCAGACAAAACAAAAACAGATTTGGAAAAAAATATAAAAATAAGTAAATTACATGTAGGCATACATTCAGTAAAGCAAATACCAAATGGAAACGTATTGATCAAATGTAAAAGTAAAGAAGATGCACAGAAAATTCAGAACGAGATCAAAGAACATTTACACAGTCACTATGATGCAGATTTGAAAACTTTATTGAAACCCAAAATAAAAATTCCAAATATCAGATTGAGAAATAATACTAGTATTGAAGAAATAACAAAAATGATAAGGGATCAAAATATAATCATAACCGAAGAAGACTATTTTTCCATAACATATCTACAATACATTCAATTCAAAAATTGTTATACGGTCTTTGCAGAGGTAGGAGGTGAACTGTTACAAAAAATAGCAAATGATGACTACAAAATGTTCATTGGATGGCAGAATCTCAGAGTTTATCAAAATAATGAGATTACACAGTGTGGCAAATGTTTCAAGTTTAATCACTCCCATAAAAATTGTAGGAATCAAATAGTATGTCCAAGATGTTCTGGTCAACATGAAGATGAATTCTGTGATAATACTGAAAACCCTTAATGCAATAATTGTATGACTTCGAACTCAAAATACCAAACCAACCATCCTGTAAATCATCTAGCAACTGATAAATGTTGTCCAACCTATATACACTATCAAAATCAACGCAATAGTTCAATTGACTATAGCTGAGCCTTTCAAATACTTCATCAACCCGAAATATTCATTGCCTGAAAAAAAATTCTAATGATATGGAAGATCTAGAAATGGAAAATTCTACAGTTCAGCAATTCCCAACAATTTCAGAGTACAAGACCAGAAAAATCAATAATTTAAAAATTCTTTACATGAATGCTCGATCGATACGTAATAAAATGGAACAAATAGAATCAATCATTGATATGATTGGTGCAAATATTGTAATAATCACTGAAACGTGGATAAACAAAGAAGAAGAAATATATTTCAATTTCATGAATTTCAATTCAGTTTTTGCGTCAAGGTCTAAACGTGGAGGTGGTATAGGAATTTTTTTGGAGAAGAATATGGAATTTGAGATAATGAACAAGAACAGTGAAGGATCCTACATTGAAATAAAGTTAAAAAACCTCAATATTGTGCTATGTGGTATATACCGACCACCGAAAGATAATATATATATATAACTTTTTAAACTTTTTGGACAACAAACTTCAATTTATGAGTAATAATAAACAAGACTGTTTCATTTTTGGTGATATGAACATGGATATTTTAAAACATAATGAACAAATTAACCTTTACAGTGACATTTGCAGTTCCAATAATTTCAAAATTCTTAATGACCATATCCCGACCAGAGACTTCAATAACAGATCATCATTAATTGATCATGTATTAAGTAATAGTGATAAAAACTCCTACATATCCATTATAAACAGTGCCTTAAGTGATCACAAACTAATAGTTGCAGATATTGATATAAATAACAAATACATTAACAAAAAAATCAACTTCAAGACCATCACTGTTTTTGACGAAAATAAACTGAAAGAAGAATTGATATTATTGAATGAAAATATTGAAACATTTGATGACCCAAATGATATTTACAATGACATTCTAACTGTTTTTGATAATTGTTCCATTAAAAAAGTTATCAAAACAAGAGAGAACTCCAAACCTTGGTTTAATGAAAAAAATGCTAGATTAATTAAACTTCGTGATAAATTCTATTACAAAAAAAAAAGAATAATCCGGCCAACCAATTTTTCATTGACTCCTATAAATATTTCAATAAATTAGTGAAAACGAGTGTTATTGAATCAAAAAAGAAATATTATCAAGAAAAATTCACTGATGCTACCCCAAAATCAATATGGAAGACTCTGAATGAAATATTGTACAACAAATCCAAATATAATAATGAAATTCAACATATCATGAAGAATGGGAAAAGAATTAGCAGTCTGCAAGATATTTGTGAAGAATTCAATAATTATTTCAACTTCACTCTGTGATTGTTAAGCGCATGTTCTGCGACAGCGGATTTTTCTGAGTGTCCTTACCGGCAATTGGCCTTGTGTTCCTTTATTCTGGTATTTGTGGAACGCTCCGTGGTGCATTCCATGCACCTGTGGCAACGTTTATATCGGAACCACGAAGCGTTCCACAAATACCAGAATAAAGGAACACAAGGCCAATTGCCGGTTAGGACACTCAGAAAAATCCGCTGTCGCAGAACATGCGCTTAACAATCACAGAGTGAAGTTCGAAGAAACCCAAGTAATTGCCACAACACATGCATATTATCCAAGACTCTTCCGAGAAGCAATCGAAATCAAAAAACATCCCAACAATTTCAACAGAATTGAAGAAGGGTTACAATTGAATAAAGCATGGCTACCTGTTCTCAAGAAAACAATAATAACGCCTTACCGGGAAATTAATGAATCCGAGGGGGTACCCGGCGCAGGGACGATGGCACCGGACGCAGGTACGAGTACGTCGACCCATATATACTGGCTGAGACAGCGCATACCAAACAAGTAGTGTTCAGTGATCGAAACTGTAAACATTTCTCTTGAAAATGTCAACCACCTGTGTTGGCGAAATGTCGAGATTTTCTCTAAATGAACGTCAGCCTAAAAACCGAAAAAACCATCATTCATACTCCATATTTTCATTACTTCTTGAGGAACGTTATCATCCCAAGTTATTTTTAACTTCCACAAATCCTGAAGAATAGTTTTGCAACAATTATAATAGGAACCAATAAACCTAACGGATCAAATATTTGACAAACGGTTGATAAAATTGTCCGTTTACCCACAGTATGAAATTCTGGGAATTGCCGAATTGAATACTGAATAAAATCAGCACTAGCATTCCAATAAATACCGAGAGTTTTATTATTTTCACTTTCTCCAATTGTCAGAAAATAATTTTCTAAATTTTTATTGATGTGGAAACTATCCATTACCTGTTTTTCATTACAGAGCCACTTTCGTAATTCAAATTGTGCACTTGATAATATGTCAGAAACTACCTTTTGAATTGTCAATATTTCCGTAATTGAGTCTGCACCAGTTAATAGGTCATCGACATAAAAATCATTTTTTATTATTTTACTTGCTACTGGAAATTCTTATTCATTATCTAAAGCTGGTTGTATTATGCACCTGACTGCTAGGTACGGTGCTGATGCAGTGCCGTAACTGACCGTATTTAATTCAATTCAATTCAATTTAATTAAAACAGGCGGATAATTTATTTTTTCACGACAGTGCGTAAACTAAGCTTTTACGCACTGCTGACAGTGAAATTTCAAAGCAAAAACCTTATGGAAATGAATAATTATTCTATAAACATACATTATAATTATTTTTACTCTAAGAAAGGAAGAATTAACACTATCACTATAACACTATGACTATAACAATTCACACTATAAGAATTCACACTATCACTACAACACTTTCATTTTAAGAATTCACAATATCGCTATAACAATATCACTATAAGAATTCACACTATTACTATAACACTATAACTAGGGGTCGCCAAGTTCTTGAAAATTTCAAGATCTTGTCTTATCTTGTCTTGATTTCAAGACAAGATCAAGACAAGAAGTAATTTTAGATTTCAAGAAAGACAAGAAATGTTATGTCAATACCAATATTTCCTGTCAAGGATAGTATATTGTGTAGGTATCTAGTAGTGAAAGCAATACATTCCCGGACGACAATATAAATTGTTAGCCGAGGCGTTAAGCCGAGGCCAACAAGCATTGAAGTCTGGGAATGTGCTTTTACTACGAGGTACACATACTATTTTTTCTGAAATCGCAATCAGCATTATCAAAAACTAAGGAATTCTATATATTGTTTGCGTGAATTCAATAACTGTCTAAAATGTAAACAAGCCGGCAAAAATTTTCCCGTATCGTTTTCGATAAGGGAAAGTACTATCTAGTACCGTTTAGGTCCGAAAACGGTCCGGGAAAGTTCGTTGCTTAGCAACGGACTAAAATACTAGATTATCGTATTTTGAGGCCTGAAGTTGCTCCGAGAAAGTGGGCATTCTTGAACGATTTCAGAAAAAGTAATTTTTCTGAAATCGTTCAAAAAAGTTCGCCGTGGAATCACCATGTAAGGTGTCACCGGTTAATCAAGAAATTTCAAAATCTTGAAATTTCTTGAGTCAAGACAAGATATAATATGTCAAGTAAACGTCAAGACAAGCCTTTTTTAAATTTCTTGACTTTATCTCAAGACAAGACAAGAAGTTGTAATCAAGACAAGAATTCTTGTCTTGCCGACCCCTAACTGTAACTATAGGAATTCACACTGTCACTATGACTATCACTTTCAAAAACACTATTTTCAGAGGAACAAAGAGCGAGATAGACTTATCATCCTGTAAATGTTCTCTTTCAGAGTTCGAGTCGTTATTGACGTTAATGATAATCGGATTATCGGTGCCAGCACAAATCCTCTGCCGATGATTTTTCTGATATCTACTTGGTCAAATTTATTGAATTCCTTTTTGGTGACATTAAATTATTGTTCAAGAATAATATTTTTCATTACATTTTAACACGAGGATTTTCACACTTAGTATCAACTAGAGATGTCTGCCATTTTGTTTTCGATGGATTTTCAATCAAAAAATATATTGAAGTACATGGCAGACATTAGGTAATTGTTCAACAATCCAAATTTCTTAACAATTTCAATTTCAACAAGGCGCTAAGTAGCACAGGTGGCGATTGGAAATTTGTGCTATTGATCATCTTTTACATGAACAAAATGCTATCAATGGCAGACATTCGTTTATACGACAGCTGTACATGTCGCTAGCAGCCGGTCTATTATGGCAACGCTAAGTCTTTACGGGGTCATTCAGACTGTTTCGAAAAATTACTTCACTTGCAAGTATAGAATATACGAGGATGTATTGATATCTAGTTAGCCTAGACCAGTTCCCTGCATTAACAAAATATTGTGTTACCATAGCAACGAACAATAACTTATTAGAAATATGTCCACCGAAATTGTGATAATCGAAAAATTGGTGTATCGAGCCATCATCAAGTACCTGTATTTAAAAGGGTTAAGAGGTTGGCAGATTTACGAAGATATGCTTAATACCCTTGGTAATCAATGTCATTCGTATGCGACCGTGAAAAATTGGACTGCAAGCTTCGAAAGAGGTAAATTTGCCATTGACGATGGTGACCGATCGGGAAGGTCAGTTTCTGTGTCAGTCCCCGAAAATATCGATGCAGTTCATGACATGATTTTAACAGACCGTCGAATTGGGATATCTGAAGCACTGAATATTTCATACGAACGCGTTCATCGTATAGTTCACGTCAATTTGGACATGAGAGAAAATGCTGCAAAATAGATCCCCAAATGTTTGTATGTTGACCAAAAGCGTGCAAGGGTAGTAGCATCGCGTTCGATCTGTGCTCGATTTGAAAACGATGTAGAGTTCTCAAACCGAATTTTTACTATGGATGAGACTTGGGTACATTTCTTCGATCCAGAAACAAAGCAACAATCGATGGAATGGCGACACTCCGGTTCTCCAAGACCTAAGAAGTTTCGTGTAAAAAATTCTGCTGGAAAAGTTCTTGCTTCAGTTTTTTGGGATTGCCATGGAGTAATCATGATTGATTTTTGGATAAGGGTAGAACAATAACTGGAGATTACTATTCGACATTACTGACCACCCTACGGGAAAAAATTAAAGATGAAAGACGCGGAAAGCTATCCAAAGGTGTTTTGGTTTTGCAGGACAACGCCCCTGCACAGAAATATCATGTTGCCATGCAGAAAATTCGTGATTTAGGGTTTGAATTACTAGAACACCCCCCTTATTCACCAGATTTGGCTCCGTCCGACTATCATCTCTTTCCTCAACTGAAAAAAAGTTTAGAAGGTCGTAAATTTTCTTTCAACGAGGAGGTAATAAAAGCTGTGGAGGTCTGGTTTGCAGAGCAAGAAGAAACATTTTTTTTGAAAGGTCTAGAGACGTTGCAGGTTCGCTGTAATAAGTGTATCCCATTAAGAGGAGAATATGCTGAGTAATAAAATATTTTGACATTGAAATTTTGTTTGGTTCTATAGTAGGCTGAGAATTTTTCAATATATCCTGGTATATTCAGGGTTGTCATTAATTTTTGGAGAAATATAAAATTATATTCCAAACACCAAACATTTTTCACACATAGTATGGATAATTGACAAGCAATCTTCACCAAAACACCCATGAGGCACACTAATTTGAAAAAATTCAAATGACAAGGGGTGTCAAATGACACATCGTCGGAAAGAGATTTAACGTTTTTTTTTTAACAATCCCAATTTTTTTTGGTTTCGATAATATCTTTTTCACCATAAGCACTCGATAGCGGATCTCAATCTCCATAAATTTGAACGGTTTGATGTGGAAAAATGGGACAAAAATATTTTGGATGGTACTTTTTGAAAAAAGATACATTGCAATTACTCAACAGATGGAGTTGGGGGCACATTAACTTGAAAATTTCGATATTGTGAAAATACGTATTATCGCAAATCAAAAAAATTATATGGTTGAAGAGAGAATCGAATTTTCTTTTCAACGATGTGTGATTTGACCCCCAGCCATTTGAATTTTTTAAATTGATGTGCCTCTCCATCATAAAAATATAATACACAGAACGCCAATTAGTTCAGAATAACGTGGTTCCCCTAAGGCAGATACACCAACCTATGAGTATGCACAATAGAGCACAAGTGTCGCTAGGGACGGTCTTAGGATTTTTGACTTCCTGTTCCTGAATCTGGTATAAGTTGTCGGTAATAGCATTTGCAATATAACACAGTTTTCCTTCAATGATATTAACAGTATATCAATAATTGACTTCTTGAAAATAGAAATATTGATTGTAGGTCTTCTATTTTGTGCTTTCTCGCGACCAAGTCGGGAGAAAATATTGTTATCGTAAAAAAATCCAAATTTGATATTTTGATGGGAATTGATTCCACTCAGTCTGTGAATCAGAAAAAAACTCAATTTGTCTGTCCATCGGCTTCACGCCTAAACCGTTGAGCCTATTATAGTCGAAATCCATATCAGAGTGAGGAAACACTTTCTTTATGTAGTCGTATTTTTGATTTTCGAAATTCTGGATATTAATGTTGGTTTTCCACTTCTACAAATCGATTGATTTATTAATTAGTTATTAATGAAATATGTAATAATAATAATAATAATAATAATAATAATAATAATAATAATAATAATAATAATAATAATAATAATAATAATAATAATAATAATAATAATAATAATAATAATAATAATAATAATAATAATAATAATAATAATAATAATAATAATAATAATAATAATAATAATAATAATATTAATAATATTAATAATAATAATAATAATAATAATAATAATAATAATAATAATAATAATAATAAATAGGCAGGGAGGTCAGCCAACACCTGAGGCCCTGGTGAGTTGCGACACTACCTACCCGAGCAAAGGATGCAAAATCGGACCGGCAGCTCATGCGCATCCGGGAGGGAAAAGGCATCTTTCCCTCCGGTGTCGGCCGTGGGTTTGCTGGGTTAACCCCCCAGTAAACCCTTTTACTCGGTTCCAAATAATCGGGGAAGAGGCCCCCACAACCGACCCCCTCGGATTAGGCGTCAAAGGCAAGGTGGTGGGGCCAACAATGATGATTTGCCAAATGACGACAACCGCAATGACAACGGACGCTTTGAGTGGACGGATAGATTAAGGGATGGACTTCTGTATTGCTATGAGAGCAGTGAGCCCGCCCGGAGAGGATACATGGCAAGGATGCATGCTCTTTGGTGTGAGAGACACCCAGAGCATGCCGCCGTTTCCGCCCAAAATCTCAGGGATTATGTATCCTATCTCCGGGCTCGAGGCTATGTTAGAGCTCCTCCTCAGCCGGTTAACGAAGTGGCAGATATGCCACGTGTCGGTCTGGCTGCAGAGGAGGCTCGCATCATACCACCAATGGAGGACATCAGAACCCGCAGGGCGCTTCACAATATGAAGCCCTTGAAGCCGCAAGAACTGGCACGGGTGGATGCGGAGATTGGCGATGTTCTTCCAGAAGAGGCCAACATCTGGCAGATCAATTCTGTCGTGTACGACGCCGCTCGTGCAATATCCCAGACGGAGAGGAGGGACACCACTGCTCTTGTTGGGAGGCATGAGCGACGCGTTCACAAGATGGAAGCTAAGATCAAGTCGGCGATACAACACGCGTCTCGTATCCAGTGTGTGGTGGACTACATGTCGGCCAATAGGCCTTTCACGCCGGCAGTGCGGCGAATTGCTGCAAGGCTAAGACGAGCTCACCACACATTGAATCAAGGCGTGCTGTTTACCATAAAACAGCACTGTCTTGATAGGATACGAATGCTAGTGGCTGCAAAGAAGTCACTAGTGAGGCGAGCGAGAAGTATCGCGGAAAACATAAAGTTCCGCGATAAACCTTCCCGCTTATTCCAAGAGCCTCCACGTGTTGTCGATAATCCGCCGGCTGCTGATCGGGTAGAAACCTTCTGGAAGAACATCTATGAGTTTCCGCAACCACTCAATGTAGACACTCCAGCCCTAGCGCAGTTCGAAGCTTACTGCAGGACGCTTCGGCAGCCTGAGCACAATGATCTGCGCATTCTGATAACCACGGAAGAAGAACGAGGGGCCCTAGAAGGCTCTAAGAATTTCGCTGCTCCAGGCCCTGATGGGTTGAATAACTATTGGTGGAAAAAGTTTCCAACAACCCACCGCCATCTGGCCAGAGTTAACTCATGGCTAGATGGGGAGCAGCAGATTCCGGAGTGGTTTGTCAGGGGCGAACCGTGCTCATCCCCAAGAACGGAGATTTGTCTGATCCAAAGAATTACAGGCCGATAACATGCTTGAATGCGTGCTATAAGTTGTTTACGCGCATCTTATACACGCGCATTCTCTCCGCAGTTGATCCGGTGTATGAACGGATATATGAGCAAAGAGGGTCAAAGAAAGGGGACGCCGGCTGCAAGGAGAACCTGCTCATCGATAGATGTATCACGCAGGACTCCGTGCAGTATAAGCGTAACCTTTCGATGGCCTGGATTGATTACCGCAAGGCATTTGATACAACATCGCATGAGTTAATCATGCATTTGCTCAGATGTCTTGAGGTACCCAATCAAATAGTGGGATGCATTGGACAACTGATGCCACTCTGGAGGACTCGCTTCACCATAAGATCTGGTAGAGACATAGTCCAAACAGAGCAGGTCATCATTAGAAGAGGCGTGTTTCAGGGAGACTCCCTCAGCCCTCTTCTCTTCTGCATCTCACTATTGCCATTGTCCGTTGTACTCAGGAATACCCGTGGGTACAACTGCGGCACCCCCAGCAACCGGAGGCATAAAGTCACCCATCTGTTTTACATGGATGACCTCAAATTATATGCCTCTGGAGAAAGGGACCTACATCAGTCCCTTAGGGTGGTGGAAGAGTACACGCATGCTATCGGAATGGAATTTGGGATCGACAAATGTGCCACGGTTCATCTCAAAAGAGGACGATGCGAGGAATACGGAGAGGATGTCCAGCTCGTAGACGGAAGCATCCTACATCATCTGGATGCCGGAGAGACGTATACTTACCTAGGGGTGGAGCAAGGCCACTCCCAAGAGGTATTCACAGTTAAGAACTCTCTCCGCGGCAAGTATCAGCATAAACTCCGACAGATCTGGTCATCAGAACTGTCGGGGAAGAACAAAGTTGCTGCAACCAATATGCTTGCCGTTCCGATCCTTCTCTACTCTTTCGGAGTAATGAAGTGGACTAAGGAAGAGCTGCGACAACTCGACGTTAAAACTCGCAAAGTGATGCATCTCAATAGGTGCTTGCATCCTAAATCGTCCGTTCCACGGTTATACTTTCCCAGACAACGGGGAGGCCGTGGACTTTTGGGTTTGGAGTGTATGCATAACAGAATGGTTCTGGATGGGGCCTGTAAAGTCATCAGGAGTTCAGATCCCTTCTCTGCATGGTCCGCGACCATGAAAAAGCAGGGATTGGAGCATTTCTTTTTAAGGCAGCAACCCGTGCGGCCGATGAACTCGGTCTCGTTTTCGACACTGAACGGGCTAACCCAAACTCTGTCACCGAGTTGGGACCCGTTCAGCAAAAAGCTCACATCAAAGCTGCGGAGACAGAGGTCCTGCCACAGCTACATATGGATAAGCCAATGCATGGTGTCTTCTTTCACAACATCGAAGACCTTGGCTTATCCAAAAGCTTGACCTTTGCCTTCCTCAGGGCGAGTGAGCTAAAGTCGGAGACCGAGGGATTCATAATGGCCTGCCAGGATGGTGTCTTCAACACCCTCGTCTACCGTAGTCGCGTGATGGGTATAGACGTCCCTGACACCCGATGCAGGGCATGTCGTGGGGCACCTGAGACCGTAATGCATTTGCTATCAGCATGCCCATCTTATGCGGTCTCAGCCTATATCCACAGGCATAACGCGGCGCTACGAGTGTTATACTACCATCTACGACACTCGTACGGTATAGACGAGACACCGGTGTTGCCTTATGTTCCGGGGGATATTGAGTCCGTGGTGGAGAATGAGAGGTGCCGGATCTATTGGAACTACTCATTCCCCACCCTCAGGCAAATACAAGCCAATAAGCCTGATGTTGTCCTCCTCGACCACCAAAGTAGAACGATATTCGTCATGGAGTTTTCCGCTCCAGGCGAAATGAATATCGTTCGAAAAGAGGAGGAAAAACGGACTAAATATCGAGATCTTCTCTTTGAACTCCGCAGGTTATATCCGGACCATTCTGTCAAAATGGTGGTTCTGATTATAGGAGTCCTTGGTGGAATGATGGACACACTGCTCTCTAACTTGAAGATAATACCGGCTTGCCGTAATATGGCAGAAATCTTAGCAGCAAGAATGCAGAAGGCCGTTATACTTGGTTCGCTCCGTCTACTCAGGGCACACGATTCTCGGACCCAATAATCACCCACCCTACGGACGTAGGGAGTGGTTATTGGGGTTAACGACACCAGCGCGCCCTCCGGATGGGTCGGAGCACCGAAAACAGGGCCTGACTGGTACACTCCTAAGGAGAAAAAAAAAAAAAATAATAGTAATAATAATAATAATAATAATAATAATAATAATAATAATAATAATAATAATAATAATAATAATAATAATAATAATAATAATAATAATAATAATAATAATAATAATAATAATAATAATAATAATAATAATAATAATAATAATAATAATAATAATAATAATAATAATGAGGCAGGGAGGTCAACCAACACCTAAGGCCCTGGTGAGTTGCGACACCACCTACCCGAGCAAAGGATGCAAAATCGGACCGGCAGCTCATGCGCATCCGGGAAGGAAAAGGCATCTTTTCCTCCGGTGTCGGCAGTGGGTTTACTGGGTTAACCCCCCAGTAAACTCTAATACTCGGTTCCAAACAATCGGGGAAGAGGCCCCCACAACCGACCCCCTAGGATTAGGGGTCAAAGGCAAGGTGGTGGGGCCAACAACGATGATTTGCCAAATGACAACCGCAATGACAACGGACGCTTTGAGTGGACGGACGAATTGAGAGACGGACTTCTGTATATCTACGAGAGCAGTTAGACCGCCCGGAGAGGATACATGGCAAGGATGCATGCTCTCTGGTGTGAAAGACACCCAGAACATGCCGCCGTTTCGGCCCGAAATCTCAGGGATTATGTTTCCTATCGCCGGGCTCGAGGGTATGTTAGAGCTCCTCCTAAGCCGATTAACGAAGTGGCAGAAGTGGCAGATATGCCACGTGTCGGTCTGGCTGTAGAGGAGGCTCGCATCATACCTCCAATGGAGGACATCAGAACCCGCAGGGCGCTTCTTAATATGAAACCCCTGAAGCCGCAAGAACTGGCACGAGTGGATGCAGAAATTGGCGATGTTCTTTCAGAAGAGGCTACCATCTGGCAGATCAATTCTGTCGTGTACGACGCCGCTCGTGCTCTATCCCAGACGGAGAGGAGGAAAACCACCGCTCTTGTTGGGAGGCATGAGCGACGCGTTCACAAGATGGAAGCTAAGATCAAGTCGGCGAGACAACACGCGTCTCGTATCCAGTGTGTGGTGGACTACGTGTCGGCCAATAGGCCTTCCACGCCCGCAGTGCGGCGAATTGCCGCAAAATTGAGACGAGCTCACCACACATTGAATCAAGGTGTGCTGTTCACCATCAAACAGCACTGCCTTGATAGGATACGAATGCTAGTGGCTGCAAAGAAGTCACTAGTGAGGCGGGCGAGAAGTATCGCGGTAAACATAAAGTTCCGCGATAAACCTTCTCGCTTATTCCAAGAGCCTCCACGTGTTGTCGATAACCCGCAGGCTGCAGATCGGGTGGAAACATTCTGGAAGAATATCTATGAGTATCCGCAACAACTCAACGCAGATACTCCAGCCCTAGCGCAGTTCGATGCATTTTGCAGGAGGCTTCGGCAGCCTGAGCTCAATGATCTGCGCATTCCGATAACCACGGAAGAAGTACGAGGGGCCCTAAAAGGCTCTAAGAATTTCGCTGCTCCAGGCCCTGATGGGTTAAATAACTATTGGTGGAAAAAGTTTCCAACAACCCACCGCCATCTGGCCAGAGTTTTCAACTCATGGCTTGATGGGGAGCAGCAGATTCCGAATTGGTTTGTCGAGGGGCGAACCGTGCTCATCCCCAAAAACGGAGATTTGTCTGATCCAAAGAATTACAGGCCGATTACATGCTCAAATGCGTGTTATAAGGTGTTTACGCGCATCTTATACACGCGCATTCTCTCCGCACCTTGGGGTGGAACAACGCCGCTCCCAAGAGGTATTCGCAGTTAAAAACTCTCTCCGCGGCAAGTATCAGCATAAACTCCGATAGTTCTGGTCATCAGAACTGTCGGGGAAGAACAAAGTTGCTGCAACTAATATGCTTGCCGTTCCGATCCTTCTTTACTCTGTCGGAGTCATGAAGTGGACTAAGGAAGAGCTGCGACAACTTGACGTTGAGACTCGCAAAATGATGCATCTCAATAGGAGCTTGCATCCTAAATCGTCCGTTCCACGGTTATACTTTTCCAGACAACGGGGAGGCCGTAGACTTTTGAGTTTGGAGTGTCTGCATAACAGAATGGTTCTGGATGGGGCCTGTAAAGTCATCAGGTGTTCAGACCCCCTTCTCTGCATGGTCCGCGACCATGAAAAAGCAGGGATTGGAGCATTTCTCTTCAAGGCAGCAACCCGTGCAGCCGATGAACTTGGTCTCGTATTCGACACTGAACGGGCTAACCCAAACTCTGTCACCGAGTTGGGACCCGTTCAGCTAAAAGCTCACATAAAAGCTGCGGAGACAGAGGTCCTGCTACAGCTACATATGGATAAGCCAATGCATGGTGTCTTCTTTCACAACATCGAAGACCTTGGCTTATCCAAAAGCATGACCTTTGCCTTCCTCAGGTCGAGTGAGCTAAAGTCGGAGACCGAGGGATTCATAATGGCCTGCCAGGATGGTGTCTTCAACACCCTGGTCTACCGTAGTCGCGTGATGGGTATAGACGTCCCTGACACCCGATGCAGGGCATGTCGTGGGGCACCTGAGACCGTAATGCATTTGGTATCAGCATGCCCATCTTATGCGGTCTCAGCCTATATCCACAGGCATAACGCGGCGCTACGAGTGTTGTACTACCACCTACGACACTCGTAAGGTATAGACGAGACACCGGTGTTGCCTTATGTTCCGGGGGATATTGAGTCCGTGGTGGAGAATGAGAGATGCCGAATCTATTGGAACTACTCATTCCCCACCCTCAGTCAAATACAAGCCAATAAGCCTGATGTTGTCCTCCTCGACCACCAAAGTAGAACGATATTCGTCATGGAGTTTTCCGCTCCAGGCGAAAGGAATATCGTTCGAAAAGAGGAGGAAAAACGGACTGAATATCGAGATCTTCTCTTTGAACTCCGCAGGTTATATCCGGACCATTCTGTCAAAATGGTGGTTCTGATTATAGGAGTCCTTGGTGGATTGATGGACACACTGCTCTCTAACTTGAAGATTATACCGGCTTGCCGTAATATGGCAGAATTCCTAGCAGCAAGAATGCAGAAGGCCGTTATCCTTGGTTCGCTCCGTCTACTCAGGGCACACGATTCTCGGACCCAATAGTCACTCACCCTACGAATGTAGGGAGTGGTTGTTGGGGTTGGCGACGCCGGCGCGTCCTCCGGATTGGTCGGAGCGCCGGTGACGGGGCCTGACTGGTGCGGTCCTGAGGAGAAAAAAAAATAATAATAATAATAATAATAATAACAAAGGCTTTTATTAAGACATTACAAATTTTTTTACAGGAGTTCAAACTACTTGTTGACTCTTGTTATCACTTTTCCACCATTTTTGTTGAAAAACAAAAATGTCATTGATTTTAGATATAAAATCTGGAAAAAATCTGTCAAATATGGTTTCTCGGGTAAGAAACTACATTTTTGCATTTGGTCAGAGGTTCTCATTTATCATTATAATTGTTGTTGAATCGTATTAAATTCAAATGGCATTTTTTGTAATAAGAAGAATATTATCGAATGTTGAGAGAAATAAATATAAAAAGCCAAAAATTCAAATTGTTACAGGATATTTGTTTCTTTTTGTTTCGAATAAGGAGAAATGGTAGGATTGGAGAAAAAAGGACTATAATAATTCTAAACATATTTCATTTTGTAATGATACAAACTTAGTTACGAAGGAGTAGAAGTGCCACAATTTTTTTATTTTACTTGTAACTTGGAATTCTGACTTATAACTCGGAATTCCGACTTGTAACTCGGAATTCCGACTTGTCACTCGGAATTCCGACTTGTAAATCGGAATTCCGACTTATAATTCGGAATTCCTACTGGTAGTGGAATTTAGGGCACCTGGCGTATCAAACTGTGCTAGTGCCATTGTTGTGTGTTACAGAGATATGAGTTGATATGATGTAGATTTGACATATTTATTATGTCGCTGAACAAAACGTCAAAATAGACTTTATTGGGGTTTGCCAGAGTAACCGATGGCCCATACCTGCTCCAAACTACTCCAAATTCCCATTTCCTACGAAAACTTCATGACTTTCAGATCTGAATTCAATAATGTAATATTATCTAATATTTTTTGTATTATGGATATTATATAGTACGATTGAATATCAGAATTGTGAGGTGTTAGAATTGATTTTATATGTTCATAGGTTGTGCAATGTGTTCAAAACTAATGTTTAATTCATTCAGAGTTTTCGAACATTTGTTATTCGATAATAATAAAAATATTTTACATGAAAAATATGTGTTTTCATGTTAACCTTTTGAAAAATAAGATTCAATATGGTGAGTATATGTAAATGAAGTAAAAGTGTTTGATTAATGTAAACGTCTGTAACACATGATGTGACAGATTGAGATATTTTGGAAACAGATACAGCAAAGTTTAATCTGATCGCAGTAGGTAGCATTAGGTACTTATACATTTGTATCATACGCAACTTTTTATTATGCCTTCAAAAACCATTCTGGATATGATTTTTAGATCAAGATATTGTTGTTCATTTCATATTACTTCCAATCAAATGAGTAATGTCCATGATGAATGCTTATTTAACACAGCGACGACCTTTTGAGCCCGACGTGTTTAGATCTTGAAGTTTTCGTGCACTTTTTGATGCATTTGACAAGGATTATGATTCAGGTATAATAAAAAAAATATTTTCTGTTCCACTTTTTTATTTACCGGCTCTCAATGAACATCCTGCATATTATTCCATAGTTCGTTACAAATTCAATAACTATTGCGCCACTTGATCCAGATCCTCCAGAACTGGAATAAATGAAACCAGTTTCGATTTTTATGGGTACAGTGATTTTCACCTGAATAAGACTCATGAAATTAATTTGAATCACTGATCCATCCAGAAAAGTACAACAGAAATAATCTTCATCTTTCAGTGTTTGGAACAAATCCATCCGAAATTGGACACAGTTGTGCAACATGAACCACCAAGCTTTTATTCTTTGGTTGTGCACACTCTTTCCGTATCTAAAACATGGTTTGGTGAAGTCTGAATTCACCTACTACTTTATTTTCCGTTCCCATATCGCACCTCATGCTTTTAGAACATCCACCAACCATCTTGCCGGAATTCTGAGTTACAAGTCCGAATTCCGAGTTACAAGTCAGAATTCCGAGTTACAAGTCGGAATTCCGAGTTGCAAGTCGGAATTCCGAGTTACAAGTCGGAATTCCGAGATACAAGTCGGAATTCCGAGTTACAAGTCGGAATTCCGAGTTACAAGTCGGAATTCCGAGATACAAGACGGAATTCCGAGTTACAAGTTGGAATCTGAAAATAAAAAAAAAACGTGGCACTTCTACTCCTTCGTACTTAGTTCTATCAAACGAAAATTTTGTTTCAAAACCTATTGATGGGAAAAATCCAAAAATTCTGTAACTGTTCTTCACTTCAATTCACCTCTAATTTTCTCAGTTTGCGACATTGCAATATTGAAAAATCTAATTCTGGTGTAAATTCTTGTTATTGCTCTTATCATTTTCAATTTGTATCTCATCTCATAGGGAGATATACCGAAAATGTGGTTTATTATGGAGCTGAATAATTTTTCATCTTGAAATAATATTGATGAAGTTTGGTGTGTGGAAGTTTCCAAAAAATTCGTTTCATTTGGCATAAAATTATCAGTAATTGCAAAAACCTGCCGGATGTTTCTCTCGTGGAAAATTCAAATATCTATAACAGTTTGTGATGGCCTTATGAGACCACCTCTTTTTATATTCAATAATTTAAAGTTTTCTGCATCTGCAGAAGATTCTGTAATGTCTTCAAAAGTAGACAAACATACGCTACATTTGATAAATTTTTTTATAGATTCAACAACAAATCCTGATATGTACGTGTAACCACACATTTCAGAGTACTCAAAGAAAAGGGAGAAATTAAATGAAATGATAAAATTCCCCATCATCGATTAACTTGTCGTTGACATCAATGTTATATTTTTTAATAATGGACACATCATCCAAATTCAAGTCCGCATACGGTTTTTTAGCCTCTGTGTCGTTGCCAATATATTGGTGATATCCAGATTTACACAGTTTCCCTAAACAACTGCTATAACCTTACAATGCCAAAACTCAGAAGCCGATACTGTTATCTTTCTTCGCTTGATACGCCACGATAGAATTTTAAGGCGGTGTTGCTAAGTATACTGGACTTCCCACAATTACCTGCCCTAACCACAGATGATGTTCCGAACCTCATTTGGAATACAAAAAAAAGAAAACTTGGCAATGACATGACCAGAAACAGCAATAATACGCAAGTGCAACGGTTTGTCATCATTCCCTGTAAGGGGTCATTTAACTGAATCGCGGACAGCGGGTTTGGCGTTCTAGTGTTTATTATGAATTCTATGCTCTCCAGCCCGTTTACCAGGCAACCACAATATATTTTATTTCATAAAGTAGTAAGGTAATACTATTCAAAGTGGTTTTTCTTCCATGTTCGTACGCCAAACCGTTCAAAAGTTTACAGGGGGGGGATTTAAAAAAGAAACCCTATCCAATATTGTTCTGCAACACATTGTACTTCTGCAGAAAATCATGTCTACCTAGAGG